>NW_019168026.1:13820458-13880333 GCF_002303985.1 Durio zibethinus | reverse complement strand
AATTAATTCAATTAAAATCAAATTTTAAACATTATTTTTTTTAAGGATAATTTATCATTTGTAAAACTTATATTAATAATTTAAAAATTTTTTCATAGCTCTTAGAGTTGACAATTCAGTTTATCTTGTTTTCGACAGGTTTTTATTCGATCTGACATCATAAGGTCATTTTTTTTTTTTAAAAATCAAATTTTAAGTCATTAGATAAAGCTAAAAAAAAATCGGAGTTAGATTAAATTTGTATAAAAATTATTTTTAATTAATTATTTAATTTTTTATTTATATATATTTATATAATTATATATTTAAATATTTATATTTCAAAAAATAATATTTTATATTAAAAAAATAATATTTTATTAATTTTAAGTAAGATTGAATCAGATTCGATTTATACTATATAAATCAAATATAAAAAATTTAAAAAATTTTAAATCAAATTAAATTTAAATTTAATAATATAAAATTAAATTAAATTCAAAATAAATAAAAATTCATTCCAACACCACCTATTGCGAACCTAATAAATATATCTTATGATTTACTCCATGTATTTATCTCAATCTTTTTTTTTTTTTTTTTTTGTATAAATTGGCATCGTTAAAAAAAAGTTTTGCACGAAAGAAAACACCACCCATTGAAAAAGGCGCTGGAACAGGTACTCGCTTCCTTACCATTTCAACATTGGAATCGAGGTTTTTTTTTTTTTCGTTGAAAGGGAAGGTGAAATGAAAGATGGAGTTAGAGTACAGTGAGAGAGACGAGATCAAGGACCAATGAATATTTTAATTAGTATTAAAATGATTTAACCTGCCATAAAGATAATTGTAGGCAGAGAATAGCCTATCAGTCTCAACAAGGAAAAATCCTCCGTTTACCAACACCTGTGATTCTCCGTCAACGTTGACTTTCTACAGACAAAAACACCCAAAATTCCTATTCTTGTTTTACCCCTGCAATTTCCGGTGAAAATGATCCCTGGAAAATAATTTTTCCCGACAATATGATTCGATTGTCATGAAACTAAAACAATAAAAAAAAAAACAACTCTAATCCGGCGAGACGTTGTACGATGAGGTCGACCTATGGCTTCTTCTTAAACTCCCAAAATCGAGAGCTTTCCTCTTCAATTCTTTCATGGAAATCCAGAACAACGGGACCGAGACAAAACCCTAATTATCGACCCGAAGGAAATCAATGCAGCAGAAGAAGATGTGCTAGTAATTGAATGGGAAGATTTCGAGCATAAGCTTGCTAGATTGTGGAGTTTAACTTCTGCCCTTAAAGAATCCAATGATAAGAAGAAAAGTCTTCAAGAAAAACTCCAGTCACTTATTCAGGTAAGGCGTTTTCTGATTAAAATTTGGTTAAAAAATATATTATTTGGGAGAATTATGTTGTTTTTAGTGCATCAGTTTCGAATTTTTTGTTTGTAACCTGAATTTGAAGAGAGAAATAGGGGTTTTAATGGGAAAGGAAATTTGGGATTTTGTTTGTTGACTGGTAGTGGATTGTGTGAAAGATAAATGCGCATTGCTGAATTTGTAGAACTTTGGAGTAGTAATTCAGTTTTTATGTTAATTGTTTTCCCAAGGAAAAAGAAAAAGAATAGAAGAAGAAAAGTTCTAAAGCAGTGGGATCAACTAGAGAAATAAAAATTTAGAGGTTTTATGGATTCTAGATGTAGTAAGGTGCAGTAAATTTTCTAAGGAGTTTTAGGTGGGGAAAGGAACCATAATAATGGAATCATTTTTATGTTTATGGCTCAACTGTTGTTATTTTGAAGAATGGTAGGATGAAGTTATAGTTTTCTGTATATATAATTTTTTTCCCACTGGACTTTTATTAGCTGTGTTTGACAGCTGATAGGCTCTTAGCCCTAGAGCAGCGAAGAAAATAGATTTCTGGGTCTTCACTTCTGGTGTCTTCACTTAATTGTCAACTTGTTGGACAGTGTAGATGGTGAAATTGGTAGAGCCACTAATTTTAGTTGGAGTACTATGATTTCTGTTGGGTTGTATAAATGTTTCACCAAGAATAGGAGAAAGAAGAATTATCACTTAAGCTTTATCGGAAGAAAAGAGAAGAGAATTGCCTTGGATAATTGAACTTTTTCCTTAACAAAATCTTAAATATTGAATTTGGCTGGATGCCTTCACTTAATTGGCCCACAGCCCTTTTATTCCAAGGTTTGTTGCCATTTGTACCAGATTTATATATTGCTTCCATTTAATTTCTTTTCTTCCCTTTTATCTTTTCTTTCCACTTCTCTGTTTTTTAGGTCCCTTAAATTGTTTTATATTGTAATTCAAACATACCATTGAAAAGTGGATAACGCATTGCATTTGCATTTTCCTTTTTTCATTAAATATTAGGAGATCTAAAAAGTTGAATTAAGAAAGACATACAACAGTTGAAGGAACAGATGGAGTTTGTAATTTGATATTGTTTTGTCTGCACGAAATTTTTTAGCATCTTCTCTCAATCTCTTTTGGTGGGATATATTGGACCTAATTAATTGGCCTGCTGATTAGCGCATGGGAAAATGCTGTGCAGGTCAAAACTGAGTCATTGAATCAACTGAATGAGCTGGAGGTAATGCGTGAAAGACTAGATGCAAGAAAATTAGTTATGGGAAACATGTTAACTCGTTGCATGGTTGCAACAGAGGATGCTAAAAAACAGGAGGAAATGCTTAGTGCTGAAGTGAATCACTGTTGGTTGCTGGTATCTCTCTTTCTGTAGCAAAGAAGCAATTGCAGGTGAAATATTTTTGTTCTCACTTGAAATGTCAGTTATCTTTGGAATTTCATTTGATGTTTTGAGGAAGGTTTAATATATGATAATTTAGAAGTTATTTGCTTATTTAGCTTTAGATGTTAGATATTCTCCCCTCTAATGCAAGAAATCCTCTCTCTCTTCCCCCCTTACACCCTGGGTAGAGGTGCATGGGGGGGATTAGATGGGAAGGATTCTCATTCTATAAATTCCTTGAAATAGTCGGGGATTATTCCCTTCTTGTGCTCTTATTTCTTTCCCTTCTTTTTCATATATTCAGTACTATTTCATAAATTGCATGATTGATTGTCTGACGATTTTATTACAGGAATCAAATGGATTACTCACTGAAGAAAGGGACATTAAGCTAAAAAATGTGCATAGGAAGCTTCGAGCAAGGCAACAATATATGGTATCACAAGTTTCATTGCTCTATCCCGTAAAAATCTTGGTTGGATCCACACAAGAGCAAGAACTTGAATCCTATCCAAGCAGTAGTACACTAGGTAACGTGCTAATAGTTTCGGGTTTTAGATATTATGGAGTTTTTGGATATCTTGTACTTACATTATATTTAATTGAATATTCTGTATCTAAGTTCCTTTTGTTGATGCTGATGCCAAGTTCCTTTTGTTGTTGTCTTCACCAAGGAATTCTTCTGTATCTAAGCCCATTAACCAAGGATCCTTGATGATTTTAGGTCTGAATCTCGCCATGCTTCCTTTTACAAAGATGAGTTTTTTCACTGGCAAAAAGGAGGTTCAGAGATCTGCAACTGCCTTAGGATATGTTGGACATGTGAGTTCTATTCCTTTGGTTAATATAAAGTTATCCTTTATTACTGAATTTGTTTTCTGATAATATCAAGCTATAGGCATCAAGTTTTGTATATACCACCTACAATCCCTTGTTGCTCAAGGATAATGCTGTTATTTTATGTTGCTTAAATGGAAATATAGTATCTTGGGCACAGTCTTGATAGCTTGTTTCTCTTGCTGAGGCAATAATTTTAATTATACCTAATTATTCTTTCTTGTTTCTCGCTAATTCTTCATTTACAGGCTGTTTCACTAATTGCATCCTATTTACAAGTTCCCTTACGTTATCCTCTGCGCTTGGGTGGTTCCCACTCATACATTAACAACCATGCACCTTCAGTAGAGCCTACATCTTCTGATTTGTCATGGAATACATCACTTTCTGCAAATGTAAAGCCTGCAGAATTTCCATTGTTTTTAGAAGGTCAAGACACAACAAAAGCAGCATATGCAGTATTCTTGTTGAACAAGGTGAGTTTTCAAATGCTATCATTTTTTTGGTGAATTATTCTTCTTTTGCATTTTTTTATGTATGTTATTGGATTCAAACCTCTTCAAAGTTTGCTTGTCCTTTACAGTTACTATAAGATGCTGTGCATCCACAGCTTTGAAAAAGAGTGCTTGTTTGTTTTCGGCCTTTACAAGTCATATTATGTTGTTGGCGGTGGCTAATCAAGATTCATCATCATGGTTGAAAAGTCCGTAGATTTTGTATTTAATTTCATCCAGTTTCAGGGAATAGGCTCTTAAGACAATCTATAAATGTCACCAGCTCTATCAGAATGTAACATGAAATCCTTATTTTTAACTATGAGATGAGATGAAGGATTATCAACAGATTTGAAAAATGTGATAATAGCCGCACCTTACGTCTAAAAGAGGTCTGGCACTCAAATCCCATTCCCCATAACTCTGCTAAACATCTAAATGGGAAAGGTAATGACCAAACTTTTGTTTTTCCAGTTTCTGGCCCTTTCTCTTCCTCTTCCCTTGTTTCCCTACTTTGAAAATTCTTTCCAGAAGTTTATTCTTTTCTTCTCTTTTGTTTATAATGCCTTAGTTGCAAATTCCTTAAGGAGAAATGCTCACTTATAATCCACTTGCATTATTGTAATAAGTTTGCACTGCTTCTAACTTTCTATGTGGTTTATCTTTTCTAAGTTTACTGTTTGTTCTAATAATCTAATTCTTGCACATCAATGAATTTTAATTTGCTCAGTCCTTATTCTTAAATGTCTGATATAGGATTATTCACTAAATAGGAAAAACCATGATGATGGTCAGACCTTACATCCAATAGCACTCAAAATCTCCTGTCTCCTAAATTATCAAAGGCTAATTGGGAAACATGGAAATTATTTGAGTTCCAATTTTGGTCCCTTCTCTTTCTCCTCTTATGTCCCTTCTCTTTTAAAATTTTAATCTTTGTTTTCATATAAATAATTCTATTCCCAACTCCTTAATCGGAAATAGTTTCCCAAATCCACTGTAATTGTTACATTAGTGTATCAAGTGTAAACCCATATGTAACATTCTGCTTGTTTACTTGTTTTACCATTGTATATCTTCTAGCTGTTCTGATATTTGTAACATTTTAATGAAAGAAATTGCCATTTTATGGTAACTAACTATTGAAGTTTTTATGATGTTGTTAATCAATTTCAAATATAGCAAGCATTAAACCTGAACACTTATATAGAAGGGAGTTCAGTCAATCATTGGTAGACCAGATTAAGTTGCTTGTCTCCATGGTCTATTTATATTTTACTGAATATGGTTAAGGCCAAATATCATTTTAGGTTAAAAGGGGTTTGCAAAGAAGAACAAAAGTAGAGAAAGAGTGGATACTTCTCAAATGAGACTAACACATACTAACCTTATAATTATCTGTTAAGGAATTTAAATTTTGTTATCTGAGCATAGAAGGCCAACATACTGCAAATGGGTTAGAAATGTATATTTGTGACCAACTTCATATTCATATGAATGTATGGGTGCGTGACAAATCTCAATGGGTCAAGCTAGCATTCATCCTTGTCTTAATTCGTTGTACTAATGTTTTAAGAGTTAGTCAATGTTCCTTTTTGCAAAATGTTTCTTGAGTTAAATCAATTGGTTTATGCAGTCATAAGCGACATTTAACAGATATTAGATTCAAAATTTAGTACCTACAAGTTCTTTCTCTATTTTTAGGCTACAGGGTTTTTTTTTTTTGTACAAAAAAATGTTTGTTGAGATGCATGACATTTTAATTATATATATATTTTCAAATATTCATTTTGAAATGAATTCACAAAAGTCTTCCCTGTGTTTGCAGGATATAGAGCAACTTTTGAATTTCATCGGCATCAAGAGCTTACGACCGTGACATGTGCTCGCAAATTTGAAGTAGCTAATGAGGATTGTCCAATCTTCAGAATTTATGAATTCATGAATTTTGATTTACTAAGGTAAACTTAATTAGTTAATTACAGTGTAAATGGACAACTTATAATTCTTCACACACGACCCGGGTGCAAATTTTTGACCAAGCACCTTTCATAAAGCCTTAAAAAAGGATCACAGTTTGGTTGTTACAAAATCAAGCCTAGAGTTGATTTCTAAGGAGCAGATTGTTTGATGTTACAGTAAAAATTCAGGTTCGGATGGTTCCCTTTCTGGATTTGTTTTAATATATGTTTTTTTGGTGAGAATATAAGTTGAGAAGATAGGGAAATTAGATTGTTGTGTATAAATGTTACATGACAAAGAAGTTCTAAAAACCGAACTAAAATTTGCAAGACAAACCTTTTGGTATAAAATGATAGTTTAATTTCTAATCGAATTTCATTGGAGTTGGATTTTAAGGGTCAGGTTTTACTTGACTTGATCTGGATTTTTTTTTTTTGGGCAACAATGGATTATTTTTACGGTAATAAATAATTTTTATTTAAATTTGAAATTCAAATATTTTAGAACATATTAAAATTATTAATATAGAAATAATTTTTAATATTTTTAAACAGTAAAAATGATTGATTTGGATATAAATAGATGGGTCAGATAGATCCTAGACTTAAAAGTAAATTTGTCATTTTAAAATACGATACAACAAAAAGATATAAAAATAATATAATTTAAATTTTTTTAAAAAATTATAAATAAATTTAATAAAATTAAAAAATTATATTTTATGTTTTCTAAAACTGTAATATATTATTTTCATATAAAATATGATATAAATATAATATTTTACATAATACAATAACATGAATTATCAATTCTACTTAAAAGTATCAATCGAATTTTATTTTATTTGATCCAACTTATTCATGCACAACTCTATTTGTAAGAGAATGTTATATTTGTAAAAAATAGCCTCTTTGCGTAAGGTATTGTTATTTTTGTAAAAAATGGATCAAATCGATTGTATTGAGAAGAGGAAAGGCTAGAATACCACTGAAACCCAAATCTTTTGGAATGTTCAACTCAATATTCATCACTTACCTGAGTTTGGTTCTCAAAACCATCTCTTGGAAAGTGCCACTGTTGGATTTTGCAAACTCCCCTCTCCCCCAATTCCATTCCAATCGACCCAGAAATTGACCAAGGGTCTGCAAAACTTAGTTGAGAGAGTTGAGACACCATCACGCAAGCCTCGCAACTGAAAACACAGATCACAACTTGAAGTTGTTATCACTACATTATTCTTTTGCAGTAGTTTGCTCCGCTTAGGACCTGTCGATGTTGGTGGATATCCACGTTGCAACACCATATATACAGGCATTTCAGGTTAAATGATTTCCAAAACCTGTAACATACATGTAATGACCATATTATTCTCAACTGAATTCTCTTTTACCAACTGGACAACATAAAAAGAATATCAATAACATAACTGGCTTTTCCTTTTTCCCTTTTCTTTTAACTAACAGAAAAAAGAACATAAGACATGAGTTGAACTTCAACCCAATTTAAAATTCATAGACTACAAGGATAGCATACCGTGTTGGTAAAGTTCATACCGCCTACTTTCAACTACGGTCAATAATTAAAAAATTATTATTATTATTACAAAGTACAATTACCCTAAGCTAAACGGTAGAGGGATCAAGATAAATGCCAGCCAGCTTATCAACAATCATTTACATTGATACCAAAAAAAAAAAAAAAAAACCCTGAAAAAGGATAAAGGAAGAAAGTAATAATTCATCATTGACGATCAAGCACACATAACAAAGGCTAAAAGGTTTAGAATAAACACAGCCACAGGTGAATTTTTGCATTCATAGTGGTAAGCTCACTCTTCTCTCATTTTTTATTCTACCTCAAATCTTCTAAGCTGCTTTGCCTCTATCACCTCAATTTTTTAGAAGGTTTTAGAAAATAACCTTGCCATTCTAAGCAAACAAAATAATTGAGTTCTCTATTTAGCTTAGTTCCCACATAAGGAGAGCAAATGTTGGAAGACTTCAGTTAGCACGGCTAAGTAATACTTCACCAGAAGATTTCAATTCCGGGAAGCGCTACATGGATTTTATCACTTCTAAATCCTGGGAGGGAAGGACAGGGATTTCAGAGAGCCACATTATAATTCGATATTCTACTTGCAATAAGCCTTTTATCCTAGTATCATGGTACCACTTTGGTATTGGATCCTCCAGAAAAACCAAAGGTAAACCTTGACGATAAGAAAATAATTAATGATACCAAAATAGATTGATGCTTTAAATGGGAAAAAGGATCCAGTGAAGTAGGCGTGGATTAGGGGTATTATAGTAATTTTGATTAAATATAATAAGGAGTATTTTTGTAATTATAATAGCATGACATAATAGTAATTTTGGTATTTCTGTAATTATGGTAGAAGGGCATTGTCATAATTTTGACTAATTATAAGAAAAAAGGTATTTTCTTAATTATAATGTAAAAGCATTATAATAAATTTAGATACATATCAAAATCACATCAACTCAACAAAGTGGTGTTATAACAATTTCTACAGGAATTATTTTAATATGTTATTTACCATTTAATAAGAATTTAATAGGGTTATTATAGTGAATTTAAAACAAAATTTCACATGTCAAATTTTTATTAAGCAACGGCCAAGGTATTTTAGTAATTTAGTATGTAGTTAATTTTATATGATGTTAAAATTTCATATGTAATTTAATAATGATATTATAGTAATTTTTAAATAAAATATCACATGTCAAATTTTTATAAACCAATTGTAATGATATTTTAATACTTTAATATGTGATTAATTTTATATTAAGTTAAAAATTAATATATAATTTAATAGATGTGTTATAGTAATTTTGAAACAAAATACCACATGTTAACTTCTTATGAGGTACTCATAAAAGCATTTCCATTTGAAAGGCATTATAGTAATTTTTTGCCATTTGTGGTAGGGGTATTTTTGTAATTTTATTAAGAACCATACTTTAGTCATTTTAGTCAATTATACTATGAGAGGTATTTTTGTAATTATTGTAAGAGAGTATTATAATAATTTTAATTAATTATAAAAAGATAAGTATTTTTGTAATTATGATATAAATGTATTATAGTAAATTTAGATACATATCGATATCATATCAAATAAACAAAGGGTTGTTATACTAATTATCAAAAAGATTGTTTTAATATATGTTATTAATTTTGAAACAAAGTATCACATGTCAACTTTCTATTAAGCATTCATAAAAACATTTTTGTAATTATGGTGAAAGAGTATTATAGTAATTTTGATCAATTATGAGAAATGTATTTTTATAATTATGTCAGGAAGGTATTATAGTAATTTGAGTCAATAATAAGAGAATTGTATTTTTGTAATTTAATAATAAAAGAACATTTTTATAATTATGGTACGAGGATATTATAATAAATAATTATAAGAGAATATGTATTTTTTTTATTATGGTATGAGAGTATAATAATTAATTTAAGAGAAGAATTTTCTATAATTATGATATGGAGTATTATAGTAAATAATTATAAAAGAAAAGGATATTTTTTAATTATGGTATGAAGGCAAAATAATCAATTTGGTTATATGTCAAATTCGTATCACACCAAGAGAGGGGTAGTTTGATCATTTTTTAGGGGTTTATTTTCAATATATGAATAGATTTTTAAGTTAATATTAAAAACTAAATATTTGAATTTTATAATTTTTTAATAATTTAAATTATAAATTTATTAATTAATTTGATATTTACTTTTAATCTTATAAGTTTTAAATAATGACATGTGATTAATAAATAGCATATCATATTAATTAAAAAAATTATAATTCAAATATCCAATTAAAATTTTTTTAAATCAAATCACATAAAACATTTTAATCTTCCTCTTTTACTACTAAATTATTTTCATTAAAAATTAAAATAAGACTTTTGTAAAAAAAACACATCAAAATTATCAAATCAATGTGAAAGAATATATTTTTAAAATTATCTAAAAATAAATCCAATTAAAATTTTGAAAATATTTTTGATTATTTTAAAAGAATAAAATAAAATAAGTTTAAATTATATTCTTTGTTAATAAATAAATAAATGTATTTTCACTAAATTTAATGGTAAAAGTTTTACATTTAACAAATTTTAAGTTATAAAAAAAGTAGTACTATAAATAAAAATTAACCATGCAAAGCATGAATTCAGAAATTTTAATTATTTTTTAAAAATTTTTATAGTAATAATCAAGTATTATATCATATAATTAATTAAATAATTAATTATTACATCATAATCAAATTACAATCATAAAATAATTAATTAACAAACTATACTAAGTCCTTGTCCCAGTAGCTAACACCCTATATTTATTATTGCTTTGAAAGATTATGCATTTAATTTATTTATTTGATGGGATTTTCTTGCGTATGAGATATATCAACTTATTATTATTATTTTTATTTTGGAATATTTTGTAACCCTATAAAAAAATAAATGCATTTTGCGATCATTTTCATCGATCAATGCTGAATTGGCTCATTTTGTAAAGCTAATACTAATTTCCAAAAGACAGTGCTTCCTTCCAAACAAAACAAATACCAAAAACAGAGTTCCAACGGAGACAAAAAGCTCTGTTGAAAGTGCAAAATCATCAAAGTACTCTTTCTAAGCAATCTGAGTAACCAAATCCACAACTCTTTCTACAACCATTTTAACAGAATAATCAGCTAAAAGAAATCCCTCATTTAAAAGATCAAATCACCAAATTTCTTTTGACAACAAAAATAAACTTTATCCAAATCTTCACCACAATCAAACTAAAGGCAAATCATAAGAGCTCCTATGACACCTAAACACATCTTTTGAAGATGTATAACTCAAGAAAATTGCCTGCAACTGAGTAGCGACAAGTTGTGATGCAACTCTCAATGAAAGAAAACCATGCTTGTCGCCAATATGGATTTATGTATAGAACAACAAAAATTACCAATAAAACAATTACATATGAAACCAGAAAGCTCACACAAAAAACATATGTGTCCATGAAACTACCTTCTCCTTCATCATCTGCTGTAGTTGGTACTGTTGTTGGTGAGTCAGTTTTAGAGCAGTTATTTTGCAGTGGAGGCCCACAAAGAAGAGGGTTTCCCTCGTAACTGCTTTCATCAAAGGTCCCAAACTGAGCTTTTGGTTCTGGAGTACTACCTGACAAGTTGTTGTGTGCCACACTGAAAACCTCTAGAAAGTTCAACTCAACCAACTGTATAGGGATTCTCCCACTCAAGTTGTTGTAAGAAAGGTCCAAACTCTCAATTTGCTTAAATTGTGAAAATGATGAAGGTATAACTCCTACTAAGTTATTGTGTGATAAGTTTAACGAACGGATTTCACTCAGGTTTCCCAGTTCCACTGGGATTTGCCCAGTTAACCTGTTACAAGATAAATCAATTCCAGACATGTACTTAAGAATGTCACCACCGTATGAGTAGGACACACTCTTTGTTGTAAACTCTATCCATTCTTCCATGTAGCTACGAGGAAGAATATATGATAAATCAAACCAAATGTCTATTGGTACTAGTGGATCCTGTATTTGATTTGATATATACAAATAATCATCTACGACAGACTTCTCCTCTTTCATTGCCAGAGTTAAATTGCCCAAACAAGAAGGTATAAGACCAGAAAACATATTTCCAGAAAGATCTATGATGCTCAATGAATACAACTTGCATAATTGAACTGGAATTTCACCGTTTAAATGATTATCTTTCAAAAGAAGGACGCTTAAAGTAGAAAATGTGCCAATCCTTTTTGGAATATTACCGGTCAAATTATTCCCTCTAAGATCTAATGTCACTAATGTAGAGCTATCAAAAACAAGTGTCAATGGACCACTTAGTCTGTTTCTCTTCAGGTGGACATGTCTCAAATATGGTGGATTGAAACAAGAAGGAATAGAGCCAGATAAATTGTTTTCAGAAAGCTCCAAAAATTCAAGCTCATACAAGTTGCACAATTCCATTGGAATAGAACCTTCGAAATGATTGTTGGACAAAGCCAATCTCTTCAAATGCGATACATTCCCTATCCATCTTGGGAGCTTTCCATTAAAACTGTTATTACTGAGATCAATATCCTCTAGTGATGAATATGACAAATCAGTAGCAGAGACATCAATATCAGGAATCTCTCCGGCAAAATTATTGCCATCCAAATACAAATTTGACAACTTGTTGTGTTGAACATCATAGGAACAATCTTTCCACTTAGGTTGTTATTTGATAGCCTAAGAATATCTAATGAACTTCCCATGATCAACTCTTCTGGTAATCTTCCAGACAAATGATTGTCCGATAGGTCTAAAAATGATAAAGTGTCCATGCCACTTAAACAAGGAGGGATATTACCTTCAAAGGCATTCTTAGATAAGAATAACCATTCCAAATTTGGAAAAGTTGAACATATATTTGTCGGAATTTGGCCTTGTAATTTGTTATTAGATATGTCAATTACAGACACATTAGGATTAGGAAGTTGTGGTAACAAGAGAGGACCGGTGAAAGAATTGCCCAACAAGAAGAGATGTTCTAATTTTGTGTTATTTTCTAACAACCATAACGGGACTGTTTCACTGAAATAGTTATAGGAAAGATCAACATATCTCAAGTCATATTGGTAATAAAGGAACTTAGGAGGTTGTAGGCTAAGTCCTTTATCTGTTGTACACTTTGACAAGCTGAAAACATTTAGTTGAAACTTTGGAATTGAAGTATGAAAGGAATTAGGTTCCATTACTATATTGTTTTCATCAGCCAAGAGAAACTTGAGATTTGGAAGGTTTGCAAGTGATAGGAATGGCATTGAAATTTGACAACGATTTTTTGAAAGGGTGACAGATCTAAGTGATGAAAGATTTGCTAAAGGAGTCAAATTTCCAGTAAATTGATTGTAGGAGATATCTAACTTAAGAAGAGATGTCAAGTTACCCAAACAATAAGGAAGTATCCCCTCAAATGCATTCCCTTTGATGTCCAACTTTTCAAGGTTCTTTAAATCACACCAACCTGAAAATTTTATAAATTCATGGAAGAAATTCTAATTAAATTTTAATTTCCATGTCAAATTATATAGGAGATATTAGATAAAAGAAATAGAATAAAGGATTATTAGAAAGAGATGTATTCCGTAAGTTATATTGGAGAAATTATGGAGTCTTTAATTTACCTTGATTAGGTAAAGAACCCGTAAGTCCACAGCTAGATAAAGACAAAGTTTTAAGAGAAGTGAATACTCCAATGCTTTGCAAAATGTTGTTGTTGAGATAAGAACCGTCTAGAAATATTTCCTCCACATTGCTCCACACATGCAATTCTGAGTAATCATAGCATAGGAGGCATTATTAGATGTTAATCAACAAACATCTACTAATTTTTAATCCTTTTGGAATAAATTAATGACTTACCTTGATCTTGAGTAGTCATAGTCTTGTTTAAGTAATTCATTAGTAGATAGAAGGTCTTAACCGATGGGAATGCCTCTACTAATTTTAGTAGTAATGGAATGCTTCCATTGGTAAAAACCCTATTTAGACAAAGAACTTTTAACTTTTTCAAACTCTTGTACTCTGTAAATGAAAAAAATAAATGAGTGAAAATTTTCATTTTTGTAGATAAGATTATATATTTAAGATTAATGCAAAATGAATTTTTAATAGAGAAGAATATTGAATCGTTAAATATTTTTAATATAAATTTTAATATACGAAACAATCAAAAAGATGAAAATCAAACAAAACGGTAACATGAAAAGGCAAAATTTTTTAAACGATAATAAGAATACGTAGTAATCTAAAATAGAATGACAAAAGGCAAACAAGTCCAACTCTAAGACACAACAAGGTAATACAAACAAAAAGGGAAATATTTGATATGTCGTTGCAACACTTCTTAAAGAAAGCAATTATCTAATGCAAATATATATCATTTTCTAATTAGTAATCAAATTAGAATGAATTTCTTCCTTTAAAAAATCGGACATTAATTTTAATGAGAGCATTTCACCTACAACCATTATAATACAATTAAATAGCCACAATTCAAAATTACGTGAGGTCTAACAAAATTTTATATGGAGGTCACATTTATAAATAATCGATTCTTACATACTTCTTTATTATAGTTAGAGAATTGTAGCATTGTAATAAAAAGCATATAATAAATAATTAATTTCTTCCTTTAAAAATTTGAGCATTAAATTTTAATATGCTGAATTTTTTGGTCATTAAAACATCTACATCATTATAAACCTCATAAATAAAAATAGAAAATTTATTTAAATCCATACCTTTACAGCTCACAAATTCATTCAAATCATTATAACTCATATCCAGTTCCTCTAAGTTGGTAAAAGCACCTAAGCCTAGAAAAAAAGTAATGAATAAACTTCATTAAATCATCTAAATATATGAAATGTATTTTTTTTAGAGTATTTATAATAGAGTTGAAATTTTGGTTGAAAAGTAATAATTAATTAGATTATGACTTAAATCAAGCTTTTAGAAATTGGTCAATTTTAACTATCTCCCTATATCTATAAATAATTTACATAATTTTATCATTAAAGAAAAGAAATAGATGAACTTATTTGTTATGTCATCTTGAAACATGAATTAAGATCTTCTTAACAAATTCAAAATTTTTGCAAAAAAAAAAAGAAATTTACCTCTCATATCTATTGATCCATTTAACCGATTGTAGCTTACATCCAAAGACTTCAAATTTGAAAGCCCGCTAAGTGATGCAAATATGCTGTCATTAATGAGATTATTTCTCAACTCAAATTCTTCTAAATGGGTCAAGTTCAGCCGTCTCCCACTATCTACATAAGGTTTACATAATTTCATCACTAAAACAAGATTTACACAATATTTAATTAAATATAACAACTTAACTAATTAATCAAATATAAATGCATACCTTGTAAGGATTGAAGGCTTTCGATTTTGTTGGAGTATAAATACAACTTCTTCAAATTCATCAAGTTATTCAATTCTATGTCCAAGTTCAATTCAAATAATGATTATGTTAGCTTGGTTATTCAAATAATCTTTTATTGAATATTTTTATTGACTTTATAAAGAAATAAACAGCAAAATAAATCTAAAGCTTTAAGTGAAGAAGAAAAATCCTCAAATGTGATATGAGATTGTACTCATTTGATGAGTTTAAAGGTTCTAAAAAGAATTGAAGAAAAAAAAAGCTGCAATAGCTTTACCTTTAATATCTATTGAGCCATGCAATTGGTTCTCCCCCATATCTAAGGACTTTAGACTTGAAAACTCCCGAGGGAAGAAAAATGTGTTGTTCTTGAAAAGATTACCCCTCAAATCAAGCTCCGCCAAATTGGTCAGCCTCAGTTGTGTCTCGTTTCCTATGCAAAAATATAAAATTCTATTGTTTGCTATTATCAATGAGAAATTTTACATGTTAATCACATAATTAAGAATTTAGTTAAGTAAATTAAAATATATATTTATACCTTGCTTTGATGGTCGGAAGCTTTCAATTTTATTGTCGCTTAAATCCAAGTTCTTCAAATTTGTCAGATTATTCAATCCTACTCAATGCCAATGAGTAATTAATAATACGTATAAAAGCAAATGATATGCAATACCTTTTCCTGAAACAACAATTGATTTAAACGTAAAAAAAGGGTAAACCAAGTTTATCGTGAATGTGAATAGTTCCTTCCAAGTGATTTCTCATCAAACTTAAAGTCTTTAAAGATAAAAGACCATTGATATAAAACAATATGTTATTTTTCAAAGAGTTGTATCCTAAATCAAGAGTTTCCAAATTATTGAGTCTTGAAAGCCATTGGAAGCCTGTAATGAAAAAGATTAATATTTTAATTACTATATATCATTCATAATCACTATTGGGTTAATTTTAATTCTACCATTTGCTTGACTTGATCCATTAACACAAATACTCAGGAAACTTCAGGAAACAAAAATTAAAAAGAAAAAAACTACAAAATGGTTTCTCAACTGTTTCTAATTCAGTCATGTATCGGTTTTCTCACTTCAATAATAAATACTTGGTTTGGTTGTCTTTATCTTACATAGAGTTGGATTCGAATTTCTTATCCCAATCAAAAATCGAAATGACTGACTGTTTAATAAGTGACATCCTCCTTCATAACTAGGTGTAGCTTGATTTTTTTTTTTTTTTGCCCAATAGGTGTAGCTTGATTCTTAAGCTAATGGCTTTTTTCCTACCGGATATTATGAACAAGAAATGTTTTTTTGCAACCAAAAGTTGTCATATTAGCAAGTGCAACTATCCAAGAGACAAAAGGTACAATTAGCATCTTAACTGGGTTTCATTTCACATTTTGAAAATAATATAATATTTGTTAACTTAATTAATGTAATTATATAAGCAAACATGATAATATTAAGAATTATGATATTATAATTAACACAATAAGAATTACAATACGATGATTGTAATTAAAAGCCTCCATCGAGTAACATGTGCTATGCGGAAATCATTGGTAAAGACAGCCCTTGTGAGGGAAAGGCTAGAACTGGTTGCCCAACCAACTATGATCTCGAGGAAGCCACAAGGATAGAGTTGGCAACCTCCTGTACTGGATATGTTAAAGCTCATTGTGGATGCAGTGTATAGGTTCAGAGAACAGGAAGCTGGGCTAGGTGCTGTTCTTAGAGATTCAAAGAGTAACGTGGTTTTTTCAGCAGTGACTTGGGTAGACTGGACTGAAAGTTCCTTTCATACAGAGGCAAAAGCGATCCTTTGGGGACTGCAACTAGCTTTTGAACAGGGTACAGAGCATGTGATAGTGGAGACTGATTCTATGCCGACAATACACGAAATTGAAAACACACATAGCTCGCTTTGGTCGGGAGGTAATTGGCTTATGGGTAAGGTTGTGTAACTTTTAAGTGTTTTGTCTTCAGTTATATACTTTGGGTGGTGTTTTGTCTGTCTGGTTTGAATGCATAGAATCTATTTGCTTTGCTGCATTAACTTTATGCTGGCTTTGTGCCCTTTTGATTAATTAATAAATACCTTTGACTTAGCAAAACACTTTCTTTTATGAGTTTAAGGCTTCTAAAAGGAATTTAAAAAAAAAGGTTGTAAAAGCTTTACCTTTAACATCTATTGAGCCTTGCAATTGGTTCTCCCTCATATGCAAGGACTTTAGAGTTGAAAGCCCCCGAAGGAAGGAAAATATGTTGTTCCTGAAGAGATTACCGCTCAAATTAAGTACCTCCAAATTGGTCAACCTCAGTTGTGTCTCGTTTCCTATACAAGAATATATAATTCTATTATATACTATAGTCAATAAAAAATTTTATATGCTGATCACATAATTAAGATTTTAGTTCAGTGAATTGAAATATATATTTATACCTTGCTTTGATGGTTGGAAGCTTTCAATTCTATTGTAGCTTAAATCCAAGTTCTTCAAGTTTGTCAAATTATTCAATTCTATTCAACCTCAACAAGTAATTAATTATATTATATATAAAATCAAATAATATGCAAGAGCTTTCCTTGAAACAACAATTGACTTTAATATCAATTAGAGGTAAAGTGAGTTTACCGTGAATATGAACCGTTCCTTCCAAGTAATTGTCACTTAATCTTAAAGTCTTTAAAGATGAAAGACCATTCATATGAAACAATATGTTATTTTTCAAGGAATTGTCCCTTAAATCAAGAGTTTCCAAATTACCAAGTCTTGAGAGCCATTGGAAACCTGTAATAAACACAAGTTAATATTTTAGTTACTGTATATCATTCATAATCATTATTAGATTAATTTTAACTTTACCGTTTGCATGAGTTGATCCTGTGAACAAGTTTCCTGCTAGATATAAATCCTTGAGAGATGAAAGTTGACTCAAAGATAATAAAATTGTATCATTGAGGTAATTGAAACTTAAGTCAAGGATCTCCAAATTTAGCTTTGCAAAACCTGCAAGAGAGTTCTTTTAAATATATAGTAAGGACTTAGTGGCTTTTCATCAATAAAGCAAAAATAGAATTAAATATGAAATTGTAAAAATGAATAAGTTATGAATGAATTTTCAAATTGCAAATTAACAATGAAATAATTAAAGATGAAAAGGCAAAAGGGACCTTCACTTTCAACAAAACCAGCGATGTTATTCCCTCTCAAATAAAGATGCTTCAGTTCCTTGAAAGGAAGAAACAAAGAGGCATTAAGATACCATCTTTCGTTGTTGGACAGTCTTGTATAATCAAGAGAGAGTCCTATGACTCGCTTGGAAGAGGAGGAAGAGGTGTTGCACTCGACCCCATCCCATTGACAGCAATCTGAACCCTTGATCTCATCAACCCAGCTGTTCAGATCGTTGTAAGGATTGAAGAAAGGTTTGAGTTGCAAGAGAGCAATCCTCTCATCCTCCCAACACGCATCAGTACCATACCATCTGCATCCTTCTAACAACAGCAACAACACACTCAACCACAACCATTTGGGTTCCATCATCTCTTTTTCTTTATATATGATCTCTATATTTTCAATTCTCTCTCAATTGCTACTTGTAAATATATAACGATAAGCCTTGCATCAAGCTTAATATATATAGAAAATCAAGGTGGTCCTCGATCCTCTGTTGTAAGAAAGAAAGAAGAGGGAAAGTAAAAAAAAAATTAGAACTTTTTTCCCTCGTCTTTTCCTTCTTACCAAAAAGAGTGTTAGTCTCTTTCTTTGTCTTCGGTCATCGGTGGTGCTATATATAAATGATGTTTTGTCTCAATAATTGTTTTGATCATTATTTTTTTTATTATTTAATTGTTTTGATCATTATTTTTTTTAACTAATGATCAATCTTGATAAAAAAAATCTTCATTTCACAATCGTTCTCTTAGTTGTTATAGCTAGAGTACTTGCTAAATAGCTAGAGTACTTGCTAAACCCAACTACTTTTTAGGCTATTTGATCAAAAAACTTGGATCCAGTCCTAAATATGATTTTTTGGGCATGCGTTCAACTTGAGAATTTTATTATATTAATAAATAATATATTTTAATTAAAATTTAATTTTATAATATTAATATAAAATATTTTTAACATTTTAATAACAAATTTAATTGAAATAAGTAAATCAGTTTGGGAACATTTCACCTATAAATTTTTTGTTACAATATTATAATTATTTAATTACATTAAAAAATTATATATGGGTCCACCACTTTTATTTGTAAGTTCCAGAAAATTTCCACTTTTAAGTCTATTAGACTATATAACATCAAATATTTCATTATTTGAAAGGATCTTGATATTGACATTGCCTTCATATTCACGTTAATTAAATGGGATATGTGTGTCTGCATATTTTCTTAAACAATGAATACCTAATGTTTAGATTTGTCTATTAATAACATAGTGCTAAATTACATAATTTTAATTGTAAAAATTATATGAGCTATTAATTAAGGAAAAAAAATTATACTTTATTTATATTTATTTATATAAATATATAAATGTATATGCCTTTGATAATTTATTAACTTAAATATTTCATCCTTAATCAATAATGTTAACTTTAAATTGGTCGATGTTTTGAAATGATAAAAATTTTAACTGTGTATTTTAAATTGAATTTGCTTAAAATTGTTATGTAATATTTCTCAAAAAATATATATTTTTAAAAATTATTTATTTGAATTTAAATGCAAATTTATTTTTTGTTTTTAAAGAAAATCTATTTTGCTTTCAATATAATTTTGATATTTTAATACTCCTTCCATTCCAAAATATTTGTCATTTATTGACTTTTATGGAATTTAAGAAAAAAGTTGACTTTAATGTATTTAATATTAAAATTTAAATTCTTTTTATAAAATTAAAGTTTCATGATTTTGAATATTAAAAAATAAAACAATCATAAAAATAATTTTAAAATATAAAAAGTAACTGTTTTAGATGGTAAAAAAGAAAAGATATAAATTTAGGGCATTCTAAAAAAATAAAAAATAAAAAAATGAGACAGGGTGAATAATAAATATAATCAAAACGGACAAATTGGCGGCTCCAACTGCTACTTGGGTTTTCATTTTGTCATTTTGTAATTAATACTTTAGTCCAAAGTATGAGTCATAAAATCGTGGAGTGTGGGTTAAAAAATTCTTTCCACACTTTCCATGTGGCTTCCTGCTACATTTTATTCCCCGTGGAAAGAAAAAAAACTTTTATTGTGAGTTCCGGTCAATATTTCATCATTGTTTCATTGTTTGAGGGGATCTTGATATTGACATTGCCTTCATATTCACGTTAATTAAATGAAATTCATATATATATATATATATATATATATATATATGTATACATAGATTCTTAAACTATGAATACCAAATGTTTAGATTTGTCTATCAATAACATAGTGCTAAACTACATAATTTTAATTCTAAAAAATTATATGAGCTATTAATTAAGGACAAAAATTTATACTTTAGTATATCACTAGAATGATGCCCTTATGTTGCATGGTACATTTTTTTAAAAAGTTATCTATGAAAAATAATTTTAAATTGAATAATATGGTAATTAATTTTAATAATACTTATAAAACATAATAAAGGCAATAATAAAAACAAAATACTAATTCTAAAATATAAACTTTTAAAAGAATAAGAATAATAATAAATCCAAAACAATAAATATAAAAGATTGAATTTTAAAAAATTTAAAATAAAATAAATTTTCACTTATTCAATTTATTATTTTTTTATTTTTTATTTTTATTCTATGCATTATTTTATTTTTTAAAATAATAAATTAATACATGTTGGTAATTAGAAATTAAATGGCATAAAATTTTAAAAAATAAAATCGTAAAATGGAAGCCAATTAGTAAAAACCGAGTTCGGTTGATGAGCTACCTCCTTTTCGCACTGAAATTGGGTTTGGGGTCAAAACGTCACTGGCAATTCAGGTCATGCATTTAATGATGTTGTGTGGCCCTGATAGAAAGTAATTGGAAAAATTAACTCAAATTTGCTTGACAATAAGTTTCTATTTTCTAGTTTGTAGCATGAACAAAGGTTTTAGTTTTGTGGAAAATAAGTTCTGGTTTTGTGGAAAATAAGTTCTTCTCTGCTTGCATTACACGCTAAAAAAATATTACTTGTTTTATTGCAAATTTTTCTATAACGTTTCGGCTACGATCGAGAGAGAGTGATGTTAATGACTAATTTATTCAAATCTCAATTTGAAAAATAGTGAAAATTTATCATCGATGAGAGAAAGACGATCTTGACAAGACTTACCAAAGTTAATTTCCTTCAATTTACAATTTAATTAATTACTACTGATGTTGATGCATTTGTTTTTTTCAAATGTAGTCCGTCTTTATACCTTTGATATTCAATTCTTGATATTTTGCCAATGCCAAAACTCTTCTCCTGATAGCCATATAGGAACCATTTCAGCATTGCCATGAAGATTTCATCATCATTGCCATGAAGATTTCATTATCATTCCTCATAAAGGAATATAAAGAAGCTAATCTGTAGGATGAGATAAAAATTAAAAAATAAAAAATCAATTCAAAAATAAATATTTGATTAGGATTGATTTGTTTCTTATTTGATTTGGTTTAAATTTGGTTATTCAAATATTTAAAAATTTGTAATAACACAACTACATTTAGTATGTAGCGTGAAGAAAGTTTTAGTTTTGTGGAAAATAAGGTCTTATGCTTGGTTTTAAACGCTAAGCAAAATACTAATTGTCTCATTGCATAATTTTTCTATAACGTTTCCAATTCGTTATAGAAAAATAAGGGAGTGTGACATTAATGACTAGTTTTTGTAAGTGTCATTTCAAAAAATATATTCTAACAAAATCCATTTTTATCACTAAAAATATAAAATTGTCACTATATAGTAGAATTTACAACTAATGAGATTGAGAAAGATAGAGAAATAGAAGACCTCGACTTCACTTGACAAAGTTTCCTTCAATTTGCAATTTAATTAATTACAACTGATAGACGCTAGTACATTTGCTTTTCTCTTGTCTGACAAATCTTGATCATTGGAGTAAATGAATGGTCTTGTTTTTTTTTTTTTAAGCAATATATTCTATTGCAATGAAATAATTTGTTTTTATTATTTGCCACTGTAAATTGGACATTGTCTATATAAAATACCATAGATGATTCTATGATACCTTGTTATTGGACTTGTCTATTCATCTGACTGTCCGTTAGTCTCCACTTAATCGAATATAGAATAAAATTTTTAAAGTTTCTATCAAGGTTGATAGCTTATTATGTTTTAATTAAATAATATTTGTTAATTTAATTTAAAATATATTTAAAATATTAAATTATTAATATTAAAATCTTTTAATAATTTAATAATAAATAAAAAATGAAATTGATGATTTGTTTGGACATAAGACTTTAAGATGCTAACCATGTTCGATTTTTTTAGATGAAAATGTGAAAACGATTTAAGTTTTCCTAATTTCTTTTTAATTTTATTTCATTAATTTTTTTAAATAAGTTAACTTGTATTAAGATTTAAAATGAGAATTGGTTTGATGTTGGTGAGTGTACAATATTCATCAAAAGCTTCTATATAATTATGTGTGGCATGTTTCTAGTTGATGCCTAAAAACTTAATTTTTAGGATCATCCTAATATAATTTACATTTTTTTTTATTTGAAGGTGTCCATGATTAAATTAGAAATTAAGATTTCATTGCTCTACCAATAGATTTATTGACATATTTTATATAATTCAACAGTATATAAATAGATTATTTTCATGCTGATAGAATATTTCGTTAAATATTTCAATATCGTTTTTTTATTCAAAACTAAGACTTGAAATTTTGAATTCCAAAGTTTTCAAATTATATATTTTTGAAAATTTATTATTACATTATAGTTTCAAAATTAATGGTTAAAGTTGAGTTAATTTGATAAAAAGAAAAATCAATGAAAGAAAAAATTATTTCCACACTTAATGTTCCATGTAGCTTCCCGGTACATACTATTTCTTCGTGGAAAGAAGAAAATCTTATTGTAAGTTCCGGTCAATATGTCCACTTTTTCAATTTTTTTTAAGTCTAAAAGACTATAACATTAAATATTGACAATGGCGTCAACCTTGAAATTGACATTGACTTCGTATCCACTTTATTTAATTGGAATATATATTTGTATACTTAGATTCTTAAAATATGAATACAAAATATTTTAATTATTGTTTTAAAGAAAATTTATTTGGGATTCAATATAATTTTGATAATAAATTTAATAAAAACGGACAAAATTGCTTGAGCTCTCGCTAATGCTTGGGTTTTCATTTTGTCATTTTGTAATTAGCCAAAAGTGTGATTTGTGCATGAAATAGTGAACTTTGGGTTAAAAACTCTTTTCACCATTATCTATGTGGGTTTCTGCTGCATCCTATTTCTTCATGGAAAAAGGAAACTTTTATTGGGTAAAACCTCATGCTACATTATTTTATTTTTTAAAGATAATAAATTTAATTCATGTTGGTAGTTAGAAATTAACAAGCGTAAAATTTTAAAAGATAAAATAGTAAAATGGAAACCAATTGAAGCGTTAATATAATGTATAAATTCTCTTCATAACACATTAATAACACATAATTGTAATTTATATATATAAATCTCTATAGTTACTTGTCCCTTGCAAACAGCATGATTAGGATGTTTATATTCAATAATTATTTTCCTTATTAACAAATTATTACTATGTTTAATTTGAAAGGCACAACATATAAAGACATTGAATTGGCCAATTGTATAGTGCCCTTGGATCTTAAATTTATTGGCAACCAACTAACTTTTTCATACTATAATTAAATAATCTGATAAAAAAGGATTCATTCCTGTCATAACGTCTAGATCCGGGGATCTATCGCTAGACATTGACTTTAGGGAGTCGCCACCAATCTTTTTTATCTAGGTGCGATTGGCCACCTAAGGAATCTGTCCTTTCAGGGAACACCTAAGCTTGAGGGTCCCTTAAAGAATAGGTTCAGGTCTGCTAACCAGAACAGGGTTCGGGAGTTCGGTTACGTGTGAGGAAGGTTATAGCACCCTCACAACGCCCATCAAAAGATGGTACCAGCTTGAATTTGTGTTATCCAAAAGCCTTAAAATTTTACCAAGTAGTTAATTGTTGAAAATTATTCTCAATTGACTCTAATACTTTTAGCAGAAAATTGAGAAAATTCCCTCACCTCAGGAGTATGCAAGAAAAACTACTGTTTCACTTGCAGAGGCTCCATCGTCGGATTATTTAAAGAAAAATCAAGATCAACCAATTAATTAATTATCGAAAATTATTCTCAATTGACTCTAATACTTTTAGCAGAAAATTGAAAAAATTCCCTCACCTCAGGAGTATGCAAGAAAAACTACTGTTTCACTTGTAGAGGCTCCGTCGTCGGATTAATTAAAGAAAAAAGAAAAAAAAAATCAAGATCAAAATCAAAGTCAAATAAAGAAAAAATTCAAAAAAAAAAAAAAAAAAAAAAAAAAAACCTGGAGCGGCTCGGGTTGCGGCTCGGCTCGGCTCGGCTCAAGGAAGAGAAAACGGCTCGGAGAAGCGGCTCGGGAAGAACGGCTCGGCTCGGCTCGGCTCGGAGGGGTTGGCACGCGCGGGTCAGAAAAGCGGGTCGACGCCCGGGTCGGGTCGGGTTTTCGGCAAAACGCGCGGATCCTCTGATTAACTTAAAGCCAAAACGACGTCGTTTTGGGAGGGTATAAAAGGCAATCCCCTTTGTTTTTCGGCAGAACGCTCCTCTCCCCTCTCTCTCTTCCTTCCCTTTTCTCTCCCTTCTCTCTAAAAAACCGAAGAACTCCGGTTGAAGATTCACCGGATTCTGGAAATTTTCGCCGGAATCTGGGTTTTTCGCCGGAAGTTGGCCGGAAACTCGCCGGTTTCTGGGATTCTTCGCCGGAAACTGGGCAGGTCGCCGGAAACTTCAATGTTGGCCGGAATTTTCGCCGGAAACTTCAAGGTTGGCCGGAAAATTCAACCGGAAACTGGAATTTTCCAGAAATTCCCAGAAAAAAATTTCGAAAAAAATCCCCAAAAAATTTCTGATAATTTTTGGAACTCTCCTAAACCTTTTCCTAGCCTTCTATACTCTTCCCTACGCCTTTGCTTCTCAAATCAGTAGCTCTAGCTTACTGTTTTCTGTGTGTTCTTGATTGTTCCAGGGGGTCCCTTTTATAGGGATTGATCAGGAGTTTCTGATCAATCCCAATTCCTCTTTGGACGGGAATTCAGTCTTTGAATCCAATTGGACTCTTCTGATTGAATTCCCCTCCAGAGTGGGAGTCTTCAACTTTGAATCCTAGCCCTCCAAAATAAAAATTAAAAAAAAAAAATCTAGATAATTGGAAAGATAAATCAAAAGATAAAAAAAAAAAAAATTTTCAAATAATATCTGAAAATCAGAAAAAATCAGAACAGATAATTTAAAAAAAAAAGATAAGAATAATAATATAATAAATATATAACTATATACATATAAATCTATTCTAATGAAAAAAAAAAAAAGAATATATATATATATATATACATATATTAATACATAATAATAAATAATAAAATACACAAGAGAAAAAAAAATATAAATAAATAAAAATAAAAAATACGGGGTAAAAATTCAATTGGGCCTTGCCCATTTGGGCCAGGCCCAAATGATCTGGGTCAGGCCCAATTGATCCGGGTCAGGCCCAATTGATTCGGGCCCGGACCTGATTGGGTGTCTACAATTCCATTTATTTTTTCCAAAGTTGTTCAAAATCTTCATATTTCTCAAATGCATTCTTGCATCTAGCTTTTTATACATGAAAAATCCAATTCAAACACAAGTAATAACCGCATTTGGGGTCAAAACGAAATTGTGTTTGGGGTCAAAAACGTCGTTGGCAATTCAGGTCATGCATTTAATGATGTTGGGTGGTCCAAATAGAAAGTAATTGGTGAAATTAACTCCAATTTGCTTGACAATGAGTTTCTACTTTCTAGTTTGTAGAGTCAACAAAGTTTTTAATTTTGTGGAAAATAAGTTCTTCTGCTTTGTTTTACACGCTAAGGAAACTATTTCTTTTTTTGTTGTAGACTTTGTTTATAACGTTTTGGCTACGTTTGGAAGAGTGTGATATTAATGACCAATTCATTCAAATATTAATTCGAAGAATAATGAAATTTATCAAGACGAGAAAAAGACAACTTTGACGGGATTTGCCAATATTAATTTCCTTTAAATTGCAATTTAGTCAAGTGCAATGTTAGTATTATATTTGCATTGGAAACGCGTTTGGGTCAAAACAGCACAGCCACTTCAATTCATGCACTTAATGATGTTTGAGAGTTTCTACTTTGACTTTGTAGCGTGAAGAAAGTTTTGGTTTTGTGGAAATTAAGGTATTTTGTTTGGTTCTACACGTTAAGTAAAATACTAATTGTCTCATTGCATAATTTTTTTATAACATTTCGAACACGTTCAAGATAGTGTGATGTTAATGGTTAGTTCTTTCAAGTGTCATTTCGAAGAATATATTCTAGTAAATTACATTTTCAGTGAAGGTAAAAATTGTTATTAAAAATATAAAATTATCACTATGTAGTAAAATTTACAACTGATGAGATCAATAAGACAGAGATGCATTTGCCAAAGTTTCCTTCAATTTACTATTTAATTAATTACAATTTAATTAATTACAATTCAAATTGGGTTTGGGGTCAAAAAATCACCGGCAATTTAGGTCATGCATTTAATGATGTTGGGTGCCCCTGATAGAAAGTAATTGAAAAAATTAACTCAAATTTGCTGGACAATGAGTTTCTATTGTCTAGTTTGCAGCGTGAACAAAGGTTTTAGTTTTGTGAAAAATAAGCTCTAGTTTTGCGGAAAATAAGTTCTTCTCTGCTTGCTTTTACACGCTAAAGAAAATATTACTTGTTTTATTGTAAATTTTTTCTATAACGTTTTAGCTATGTTCTAGAGAAAGAGTGATGTTAATGACTAATTCATTCAAATGTCAATTCGAAAAATAGTGAAATTTATCAACGATGAGAGAGAGACAATCTTGACAGGACTTGCCAAAGTTAATTTCCTTCAATTTACAATTTAATTAATTACTACTTATGTTGATGCATTTGCTTTTTTCAAATGTAGTCCGTCTTTATACCTTTGAGATTCAATGCTTGATATTTTGCCAATGCCAAAACTCTTCTCCTGATAGCCATATAGGAACCATTTCAGCATAGCCATGGGAATTTCATCATTATTCCTCATAAAAGAATATAAAGAAGCTAACATATAGAATAGGATAAAAATTAAAAAATAAAAAATTGATTTTAAAATATAATATTTGATTAGGATCGATTTTTTTCTTATTTGATTTGGTTTAAATTCGGATATTTAAAAATTTCTAATAACACAACTACATTGAATATATAGCGTGAAGAAAATTTTAGTTTTGTGGAAAATAAGGTCTTATGTTTGGTTTTACACGCTAAGCAAAATACTAATTGTCTTATTGCATAATTTTTCTATAACGTTTCCACCACGTTATAGAAAAATAAGGGAGAGTATGATGTTAATGACTAATTTTTTTCAAGTGTCATTTTGAAGAATATATTCTAACAAAATGCATTTTTATCACTAAAAGTATAAAATTGTCACTATAGAGTAGAATTTACAACTAATGAGATTGAGAAAGATAGAGAAATAGAAGAGCTTGACTTCGCTTGCCAAAGTTTCCTTCAATTTGCAATTTAATTAATTATAACTGATAGATGTTGATGCATTTGCTTTTCTCTTGTCCTACAAATCTTGATCATTGGAGTAAATGAATGGTCTTTTTTTTTTTTTGAGCAATATATTCAATTGCAATGAAATACTTTGTTTTTATTATTTGCCACCGTAAAGACATTGTCCAATAAAATAGCATAAATGATTCTATGATATCTTGTTATTAGATTTGTCTATGCATCATACTATTTGTTAGTCTCCACTTAATCAAATATTGAATAAAATTTTTAAAGTTTCTATCAAGGTTGATTGCTTATTATGTTTTAATTAAATAATATTTGTTAATATAATTTAAAATATATTTAAAAATATTAAATTATTAATATTAAAATCTTTTTAATATTTTAATAATAAATAAAAAATTACATTGACGATTTGCCCAAACATAAAATTTTAAGATGCTAGCCATATCCAATTTTTTTAGATAAAAATGTGAGAACACGATTTAAGTTTTCCTAATTTTTTAAAATTTTATTTAATTAATTATTTTAAAATAAGTTAACTAGTATTAAGATTTAAAATGAGAATTGATTTGATGTTGGTAAGTATATAATAGTCATACTTCTAAATAATTATGTGTGGCATGTTCTAGTTGATGCCTGGAATCTCATTTTTTAGTGTCATCTGAATATAATTAAACTTTTTTTTTTTTTTTGTGTATTTGAAAGTGTCAATGATTGAATTAGAAATTAAGATTTCATTGCTCTGCCAACAAATTTATGGACATATTTTACGTAATTCAATAGTATAGAAATAGATTATTTTTGTTTTAAAGAATATAAAAGATAAACACTTGAATATTAATTTAACCCAATCGAATATCTTTTCCTTCAAATCTAAAATATAAATAAAAAAATTAAATATATCTTATCCTATTATTTTTTCAAAAAAATTGAATAATTTTATTTTTGAATTTTATCTTTCGATGTAGTTGTTTGTTACTTTCCATTTACATAATTAGAAAATTATTATAGTTTAATACGCTTGAATTTTTTTTAGTCATTTATTTGTATTTTGTTATATGAAAAATAGATAAAATTTAATTTATGATTTTTTTAATTTTTATTTAAAAATTTTATATTCCATTACTATAAATGATAAAATTAAATATATAACAATAAGCCTTGCATGGAGCTTAATATATATAGCCAATCAAGGAGTTACCCAATAATAGCCATCTCTAAAAAATGACTTTTGAATATAAGGGATGAAATTAATGAAAGTTTGTCATTTTCATACTGATATATTCAAAATCAACATTAATTGACAGTGCATTGAGCAGATTTGTCGTTTGCATAAATAAATTATTTAGTGAATTATTTCAATTTCTTCATTTTTGTTAAAAAATTACCTAAATTAAAAGTATTGTGACAAAATTCAACGAATTAAATTTTAAGGAAAAAATTAAATATTAATCCATAGTACAACGTCAAATTTGTTTCGGTGTTTAATGTTCTATCCATTTCAATTAATTTGTTTTTAGTGACTTTTTTTATTAAATGAACTTAACTTTAACTATTATTTTTCAAAAGATTATAATGCTATATATTTTTAAAAACTAAGACTTGACATTTTGAATTCCAAAGTTTTCAAATTATATATTTTTGAAAATTTATTATTACATTATATTTTCAAAATTAATGGTTAAAGTTGAGTTAATTTGATAAAAAGAAAAATCAATGAGAGAAAAAAAATTCTTTCCACACTTAATGTTCCATGTAGATTCCTGGTACATACTATTTCTTCATGGAAAGAAGAAAATCTTATTGCAAGTTCCGGTCAATATATCTACTTTTCTTTTTTTTTTTTTTTTTTAAGTCTAAAAGACTATAACATCAAATATTGACAATGGCGTCAACCTTGAAATTGACATTGCCTTCATATCCACTATAATCAGTTGGAATATATATCTATATATATATATATTTGTATACTTAGATTCTTAAGATATGAACACAAAATATTTTGATTTGTCAACTAAGAGTTTTTTTTTTCTTTTCATATTTCTTTATAAATTCGAGCTTTTAACGTATTAAAAAATTTGGTTCAGAAATGAATAATGATATTATAAGTTCTACCATAATAAAAGTTTACAATTTTACTTTTATGTTTTTGTTGGTTTCATCAAATTCTTTTATTTTACTATACAAATTCTTTTATTTTACTATATGTAATTTCATTTTGGGTTTATATTTAATGCATTAGTATATAGATTCTATTGTAACTGAATAAGATGATGTCAATTTATTAATGAATAAATATCAGTTCATAAAATAAAATATACAAAAATTAATATATATTTTTAAAAATTTATTCATTAATGAGGTGGTATTGTCCTATTCACCTTACAACATTGCATCCAATATATATGATCATATTCATAATATATAAGATACTGACTCAAGCACAACATATTTAACTTGAAAGTCTCAAATTTAAATTTTAGAAAGAAAATATTAAGAGTAATACCTAAAATGAGAGTAAATTACTTAGATTTTGTAAGTCAAATGCTATAGGCTTGCATAAACACCAAAAGAAAAATGTAAGACCACTTTGTTAATTCCATTTTTTATACATTTCTAGAAGTTTGAAGGGGAGAGAGAATCTTGAATATATTAGGTACTTTCATTGGGTTAATGGTATTTGCTTTATAAGATTTTAGTATTCTATATTTATCTATACTATATTAAAAATTATAAACTTTAAAAGTGCCAATATATAGCAAACGATATATATATGTGTGTGTGTGTGTGTGTGCGCGCCTTTGATAGTTCATTAACTTAAATATTTCTTCCTTAATTAATAATGTTAGCCTTAAATTGGTTGATGTTTTGAAATGATAAAAATTTTAAGTATGTATTTTAAATCGAATTTGCTTAAAATTGTTATTTACAATTTCTCAAAAAATATCTATATATTCTTTTAAAGATTATTTACTTGAATATTAGTGCAAATTTATTTTTTGTTTTAAAGAAAATTTATTTTGCTTTCAATATAATTTGATATTTAATACTTCCTTCGTCCCAAAATGTTTGTTATCTATTGACTTTTATGGAGTTTAAGAAATAAGTTTTGATTTTAATGTATTTAATATTGAAATTTAAATTATTTTATAAAATTAAAGTTTCATGATGTTTAATATCAAAAAGTAAAATAAAAAATAAAAAATAATTTTAAAATATAAAAAGTAAGTGTTTTAGATGTTCAAAAAATAAAATAAAACATAATTTTAGAACATTCCAAAAAGGAAAAGATGAATAAAAAACAATAGACAAAGGAAGTAATAAATATAATCAAAACGGACAAATTGGCTAGGGCTCCAACTGCTGCTTGGGTTTTCATTTTTTTATTTTGTAATTAATACTTTAGCTCAAAGTGTGACTTTACATAAGATCGTGGAGTTTAGGTTAAAAAATTCTTTCCACCCTTTCCATGTAGCTTCTTGCTACATTCTATTTCTTCATAGAAAGAAGAAACTTTTATTGCGAGTTCCAGTCGATGTCTAATTTTAAGTCTACGAGACTATATAACATCAAATATTTCATTGGTTGAGGGAATATTGACATTGACATTACCTTCATATCCCCGTTAATTAAATGGAATATATATGTATATATAAATTCTTAAACTATGAATACCAAAAGTTTGGATTTGTCTATCAATAACATAGTGATAAATTATAAAATTTTAATTGTAAAAAATTAATTGAGATATTAATTAAGGAAAAGAATTTAAACTTTAATATATCACTAGAATGATGCCCTCATGTTGCATGGGACATTTTTTTAAAAAGTTATTTATGAAAAATAATTTTAAAGTGAATAATATGGTAATTAACTTTAATAATACTTATAAAACATAATAACAGCAACAATAAAAAAAATACTAATTCTAAAATATAAATTTTTAAAAGAATAAGAATAATAATAAATCCAAAACAATAAATATAAAATATTGAATTTAAAAAAAATTGAAATAAAATAAATTTTCACTATTCAATTTATTATTTTCGTTATTTTTTTATTTTTATTCAATGCATTATTTTATGTTTTAAAAATAATAAATTTAATTCATGTTGGTAATCAGAAATTAAATAGCATAAAATTTTAAAAAATAAAATAGTAAAATGGAAGCCAATTAGTAAAAGCCCAATTCGATGATGAGCTAGCTCCTTTCCGCACCGAAATTGGGTTTGGGGTCAAAACATGCAATTCAAGTCATGCATTTAATGATGTTGGGTGGCCCTTATAGAAAGTAATTGGTGAAATTAACTCAAATTTGCTTGACAATGAGTTTCTATTATCTAGTTTGTAGCGTGAACAATGGTTTTAGTTTTGTGGAAAATAAGTTCTTCTCTGCTTGTTTTTGCACGCTAAAGAAAATATTACTTGTTTTATTGCAAATTTTTTCTATAACGTTTCGGCTATGTTCGAGAGAGAGAGTGATGTTAATCATTAGTTCATTCAAATGTCAATTCGAAAAATAGTGAAATTTATCAACGATGAGAGAAAGACGATCTTGACAGGACCTTGCCAAAGATAATTTCCTTCAATTTACAATTTAATTAATTACGACTGATGTTGATGCATTTGCTTTTCTCAAATGTAATCCGTCTTTATTCCTTTGAGATTTAATTCCTGATATTTTGCCAATGCCAAAACTTTTCTCCTGATAGCCATATAGGAACCATTTCAGCATAGCCATGAGGATTTCATCATCATTCCTCATAAAAGAACAGAAAGAAGCCAACTTGTAGGATGAGATAAAAATTAAAAAATAAAAAATTGATTCAAAAATATAATATTGGATTAGAATCAATTTTTTTCTTATTGATTTAGTTTAAATTTGGATATTCAGATATTTTAAAAATTTCTAATAACACAACTACATTGAGTATGTAGCATGAAGAAAGTTTTAGTTTTGTGGAAAATAAGGTCTTATGCTTGGTTTTACACGCTAAACAAAATACTAATTGTCTCATTGTATAATTTTTCTCTCACGTTATAGAAAAATAGGGAAGTGTGATGTTAAGGACTAGTTTTTCCAAGTGTCATTTCTAAGAATATATTCTAACAAAATGCATTTTTATCACTAAAAATATAAAATTGTCAATATATAGTAGAATTTACAACTAATGAGACTGAGAAAGAAAGAGAAATAGAAGGCCTTGACTTCGCTTGCCAAAGTTTCCTTCAATTTGCAATTTAATTACAATTGATAGATGCTGATGCATTTACTTTTCTCTTGTCCTACAAATCTTGATCATTGGAGTAAATGAATGGTCTTTTTTTTTTTTTGAGCAATGTATTTGATTGTAATGAAATAATTTGTTTTTATTATTTGTCACCGTAAAGACATTGTCTTATAAAATAGCGTAAATGATTCTATGATACCTAGTTATTAGACTTGTCTATATATCAGATCATCTACTAATCTCTATTTAATTGAATATTGAATAAAATTTTTAAAGTTTCTATCAAGGTTGATTGCTTATTATGTTTTAATTAAATAATATTTGTTAATTTATTTTAAAATATATTTAAAAATATTACATTATTAATATTAAAATCTTTTAATATTTTAATAATAAATAAAAAATGAAATTGATGATTTGTTTGAACATAAGTTTTAAGGTGCTAACCATGTTCGATTTTTTTCGATGAAAATGTGAGAAAACAATTTAAGTTTTCCTAATTTCTTTTTAATTTTATTTCATTAATTATTTTTAAATAAGTTAACTAGCATTAAGGTTTAAAATTAGAATTGGTTTGATGTTGGTAAGTTTATAATATTCATAAAAAGCTTCTAAATAATTATGTGTGGCATGTTTCTAGTTGATGCCTAAAAACTCAATTTTTAGGATCATCAGTTTAAACTTTTTTTTTTATTTGAAGGTGTCCATGATTAAATTAGAAATTAAGATTTCATTGCTCTACCAATAGATTTATTGACATATTTTATATAATTCAACAGTGGATAATTAAATTATTTTCGTTTTAAAGAATATAAAAGACAAACACCCAAATGTTAGGAGTAATACTTAAAATGTGAGTAAATTACTTTGATTTTGTAAGTCAAACGTTATAGGCTTAGATAAACACCAAAAGAAAAATGTAAGACCACTTTGTTAATTCCATTTTTTGATACATTTCAAGAAGTTTTAAGGGAAGAGAAAGTGTTGAATATATTAGGTACTTTCATTGGGTTAATGTTATTTGCTTTATAAGATTTTACTATATCTATATTTACATATACTATATTAAAAACTATAAACTTTAAAACTGCAAATATACAGTAAACGACATATATATGGATATATATATATATATATAAATATGCCTTTGATAATTTATTAACTTAAATATTTCAATCCTTAATTAATAATGTTAACTTTAAATTGGTTGATGTTTTGAAATGATAAAAATTTTAAGTGTGTATTTTAAATTGAATTTGCTTAAAATTGTTATGTACTATTTCTCAAAAAATATATTTTTTTTAAATATTATTTATTTAAATTTATATGCAAATTTATTTTTTGTTTTAAAGAAAATTTATTTTGCTTTCAATATAATTTTGATATTTTAATACTCCCTCTGTCTCAAAATATTTGTTATTTATTGACTTTTACAGAGTTAAAAAAATTTTTTGACTTTAATGTATTTGATATTAAAATTTAAATTTTTTTTATAAAATTAAAGTTTCATAATTTTTAATATTAAAAAATAAAAAAATCTTAACAATAATTTTAAAATATAAAAAAGTAAATGTTTTAGATGTTTAAAAAGAAAATATATAATTTTAGGACATTATAAAAAAAAAAAAAAAGAGAGAGAGTAATAAATATAATCAAATCGGACAAATTGGCGGCTCCAACTGCTATTGGGTTTTCATTTTGTTATTTTGTAATTAATACTTTAATCCAAAGTGTGAGTAATAAAATCATGGAGTGTGGGATAAAAAATTCTTTCTACACTTTCCATGTGGCTTTCTGCTACATTTTATTCTCCGTGGAAAGAAAAAAAACTTTTATTGTGAGTTCCGGTCCATAACTATTTTTAAGTCTACGAGATTATATAATACCAAATATTTTATTGTTTGGGGGGATCTTGACATTGACTTTGCCTTCATATTCACGTTAATTAAATGAAATACATATAGTATATGTATACATAGATTCTTAAACTATGAATACCAAATGTTTAGATTTGTCTATCAATAACATAGTGCTAAATTACATAGTTTTAATTGTAAAAAATTATATGAAAAATAATTTTAAATTGAATAATATGGTAATTAATTTTAATAATACTTATAAAACATAATAAAGGCAATAATAAAACAAAAAACTAATTCTAAAATATAAACTTTTAAAAGAATAAGAATAATAATAAATCCAAAACAATATATATAAAATATTGGATTTTATAAAAATTAAAATAAAATAAATTTTCACCTATTCAATTTATTATTTTTGTTATTTTTTATTTTCATTCAATGCATTATTTTATGTTTTAAAAATAATAAATTTAATTCATGTTGGTAATTAGAAATTAAATGGCATAAAATTTTAAAAAATAAAATAGTAAAATGGAAGCCAATTAGTAAAAACCCAATATGAGCTAGCTCCTCTTCGCACCGAAATTGGGTTTGGGGTCAAAACATCACTGGCAATTTAGGTCATGCATTTAATGATGTTGGATGGCCCTGAAAGTAATTGGAAAAATTAACTCAAATTTGCTTGACAATGAGTTTCTATTGTCTAGTTCATAGCGTGAACAAAGGTTTTAGTTTTGTGGAAAATAAGTTCTAGTTTTGTGGAAAATAAGTTCTTCTCTGCTTGCTTTTACAGGCTAAAGAAAATATTACTTGTTTTATTGCAAATTTTTTCTATAACGTTTTAGCTATGTTCGAGAGAGATTGATGTTAATGACTAATTCATTCAAATGTCAATTTGAAAAATAGTAAAATTTATCAATGATGAGAGAAAGATGATATTGAGAGGACTTGCCAAAATTAATTTCCTTCAATTTACAATTTAATTAATTACCACTGATGTTGATGCATTTACTTTTCTCAATTTTAGTTCGTCTTTATACCTTTGAGATTCAATTTTTGATATTTTGCCAATGCCAAAACCCTTCTCCTGATAGCCATATAGGAACCATTTCAGCATGGCCATGAGGATTTCATCATTATTCCTCATAAAAGAATATAAAAAAGCTAAACTGTAGAATAAGATAAAAATAAAATAAATAAAAAATCTATTCAAAAATATAATATTTGATTGGGATCAATTTTTTTCTTATTTGATTTGGTTTAAATGCAGATATTCAGATATTTAAAAATTTCTAATAACGCAACTGCATTGAGCATATAGCATGAAGAAAGTTTTAGTTTTGCAGAAAATAAAATCTTATGTTTGGTTTTACACGCTAAGCAAAATACTAATTGTCTTATTGCATAATTTTCCTATAACGTTTTCACCACGTTATAGAAAAATAAGGGAGTATGATATTAATGACTAATATTTTCAAGTGTCATTTTGAAGAATATAATCTAACAAAATGCATTTTTATTACTAAAAATATAAAATTGTCACTATATAGTAGAATTTACAACTACTGAGATTGAGAAAGATACAGAAATAGAAGACCTTGACTTCACTTGCCAAAGTTTCCTTCAATTTGCAATTTAATTAATTATAACTGATAGATGTTGATACATTTGTTTTTCTCTTGTCCTACAAATCTTGATCATTGGAGTAAATGAATGGTCTTTTATTTTTTTTAATTTTTTGAGCAATATATTCGATTGCAATGAAATACTTTGTTTTTATTATTTGCCACCGTAAAAACTTTGTCCGATAAAATAGCATAAATGATTCTATGATATCTTGTTATTAGATTTGTCTGTGCATTAGATTAGCTGTTAGTCTTCACTTAATCGAATATTGAATAAAATTTTTAAAGTTTCAATCAAGGTCGATTGCTTATTATGTTTTAATTAAATAATATTTGTTAATTTAATTTAAAATATATTTAAAAATATTAAATTATTAATATTAAAATCTTTTTAATATTTTAATAATAAATAAAAAATGACATTGACGATTTGCCCGAACAAAAAATTTTAGGGTGCTAACCATATCCAATTTTTTTAGATAAAAATGTGAGAAAATGATTTAAGTTTTCTTAATTTTTTAAAATTTTATTTAATTAATTATTTTTAAATAAGTTAACTAGTATTAAGATTTAAAATGAGAATTGATTTGATATTGGTAAGTGTATAATATTCATACTTCTAAATAATTATGTGTGGCATGTTCTAGTTGATGCCTAAAAACTCATATTTTAGTATCATCAGAATATAATTAAACTTTTCTTTTTTTGTATGTGAAAGTGTCAATGATTGAATTAGAAATTAAGATTCCATTGCTCTACCAACAAATTTATTGACATATTTTATATAATTCAATAGTATACAAATAGATTATTTTTGTTCTAAAGAATGTAAAAGATAAACACCTGAATATTAATTTAACCCAATCGAATATCTTTTCCTTCAAATGTAAAATATAAATAAAAAAATTAAATATATCTTATCCCATTATTTTTTTAAAAAATCGAATAATTTTACTTTTTAATTGCATCTTTAGATATAGTTGTTTGTTACTTTCCATTTATATAATTAGACAATTATTATAGTTTAATAAGCTTGAATTTTGTTTTAGTCATCTATTTGTATTTTGTTATATGAAAAATAGATAAATTTAATTTATGATTTTTTTAAATTTTTATTTAAAAATTTTATATTCCATTAATATAAATGATAAAATTAAATATATTTTATCACATGAAAGTATGTGATTAAGCTGAGCAAAATAAACAATAATAACAAACTAAACTTTATATCTGATAATTCTAAAAAAAAATTGTTCTATGTTTGATTTACACACTAAAAAAAATATTACTCATCTCGTTATAAACTTTTTCTATAACGTTTCGATCATGTTTGGGAGAGTGTAATATTAATGACTATTTCATTCAAATGTCAATTGGAAAAATAGTAAAATTTACCAACAATAAGAGAGGCAACCTTCACAGAACTTGCCAAAAGTTAATTTCCTTCTGCAATTTGATTAAGTACTACTTATGCTGATGCATCTGCTTTTCTTAAATATAATCCATTTTTATACATTAGAGAGTCAATTCTTGATATTTTACTAATGTCAAAACTCTTTTCCTGATAGTAACGAGGATTTCATCATCATTCTTCGTAAAAGAATATAGAAAAGCTAACCAGTAGGACAGGAAAAAAATTAAAAAATTAAAAATCGTTTTAAAAATGTAATGTTCAGTTCGAACCAATCTATTTTCTTCAATTCAATTTAATTTCGAATATTAAATATTTTTATTAAATTCAAATTAAATTTCAAATTGAAAAACAAAACACCAAAAACATCTTAAAGATAATCATTTGGGGTAACTACCAGCAATCGTTGCCTTTTTTACTTACTGATATACTACAATCTACGCCGAAAATCATTCCTCAAAAGCTCAAAAACACAAGGCTTCCTTCTAAACAGAGCAAATACAATAATAAAAAATAGAGTTCTGACGGAAAACAAAGAGCTTTGTTGAAAATACAAAATCAACAAAGTACACTCTATACAATCTGAGTAGTCAAATCCACAACTTGTTCCTTAACCATATTAACTAAACAGTCAACTAAACAAAATTTTCTCATTTAAAAGATCAACAAACTTATTTTCTCTGGGGCAACAAAAATCAACTTCATCCAAATCTTCACCACATTCATGCGAAAGAAAAATCTTCACTGTACCTTAAAGCACAATTGAGTAATGAAAGGTCAAAATGCAACCCTCAATTAAAGAAAACCATGATTATTGTCGCCAATATGGTTGTAAAGAACAAAAAAAAAAATATTTCCAATAACACAACCACATATGAAACCAAAAAAATCCAACTCAAGTCAATTGTGTTAATATAAATTAAAAAAAAAAATTTATTTTATTTAGAATATATTTTAAAATATTAAAATATTAAACCAATCCAAAGATTTCAAGGTTTTAACCATGCTTGGCTCCTCTTAGTTCATGGACACATCTATTTCTTATTTTCAGACAATATATTCTTGGCAAAATTAAGGAAGCCAACTATTGTTGCAGTTATAATAAAATTCTCCACAGCTACACATCCCTTGTAAATAACATGATTAGGATGTTTATTTTCAATAATTATTTTCCCTATTAACAAATTATTACATTATTTAATTAGAGAGCCACAACATATGAAGAAGACATTAAATCAGCCAATTGTATAGTTACCTTGGATCTTGTTTTTGTTGGCACTCCCACTAACTTTTCCATAAGTTCAAATGCCCTGAGAACCATACTTCATTTCATTTCTTTTTTTTTTTTTTTTCAATGGCTGTTCAACATCTTTGGATTTCTCAAATGCATTTTTGCATCTTGCACCGTCATCCTCAACCCCATCAACAGATGAAGTCTCACAGCCAGGTGTTGATCTATCAGTTTCATCTTCAAACCAATGGACTTCTCTTTATGTAATTCATCAAATGCCACACAGATTTCCTTCACAGCTTGGACAAAGTACTTGGTTTTAACAACTTGATACTTAACCCAACAATTTACTGTCTCAATGGTAAACGCTTGAATATTGCCAGGTGCAACAAAAGCTCTTTAAAAGAAGAAAAACATGGTGGGAAAAAAACAACTAGAACACAAGTGAATTGAAGTTCAAAGAGTAGCGTAAGAAAAAATAACGATCCATGCATGCATCTCTTCGCTGGGATGAAAAGCATTGCTCCTTTTTACACTAAAAATGCAGAGTCAAAAGCTTCAAAAATGAAATATGAAAATCTGATTACATAAACACTATCTTTAAGGGAAAAAAAAAGATGCAGATGTTTAAATTTATCAACTTGCTCACATGTGCATGAACATGATGCCCTAAAGGAATATGGGAAAATATATAACCAACTATTAAAAAATAAACAAAAGACAGGAAGAACAGATTCTATTTTCAACAAACTAAAATGTCTTCTACATAATTCAGGAGCAGAAGCATCTTCGTCCAGTCATTATGATCCAAAAGGGAATAAAGTTTACATCCAAGGTTAAGGATTAAGCATTCACAGCTTAACCATGATTATAAATATGCAATATGGATAGAACAAAATGTCTAAGAATTTAGAGAAAAAAATCCCAAAAGAAAGCCCTGACAGATGAAAGTTCAAAAAAACGAATATCCCAAAACCACTTCAATGGTTCCACATAAATAAATGACTTATGCAAATGTTTCTAAGGAAAACTCCACCTGTACTCATTTTCAGGGCATTTAAAATACCATTACTCAAGGCTTCCGAGCATACCATATCTAAACCACCACATGTTGACGCTTAACAAACTTCAGCTAAAATCTCAATCTGCTCAACTATAACATATAGAATATAACCAGAACCAGAAATGCTCCTCTAATTCATGGTTAGAATTTGGGAGGCTACTGAGACACAACTTAAGTAATTTATTCAAGCAAACCTTGACATGATAGTAAAACTGAAAAACTTTTTATTTCCAAATATATACAAGATTCGTTTGAACTTTATTTCTTTTCAAGATACTTGTAGCTGCAAAAACTGTCCAATCAACATTCAAGAAGATCCATTATACAAACATAAAAGTTCCATTGCACAAAATAAAGATCCATTATTGCACCCTAAATGTGTTACAGCCATATACTACAAATAAATCCTCCATCAAGATTGGTCATTATCAACAATAAATTTTAAAAAATAATTCTAAGTTCTATGTTAATGTAAATGTGAGAATAAATCTAACATAGAATACAAAAATAACTAAACCACAAATCCATTTAACACCAACAATAAAAAAAAAAAAGTAAATTTGCAATGCCATTCAATTCAAACACCAAAAAAGCTACACCAAATTTCAAATTCAGCACAGTTACGATTTAGTGGTAAAGAAATGATCATGCCTACTAATTAGGCTAAACACATTGCTTTGTTGAACAATATGACTTCAACATTCACTACAACCCACAAATACACATGTATTAAGAGCCTAAGCATTGTTAGCTAACAACAACCACAAAATGGAGGAAAGATATCTCTCACTACTCCAAAAGAAATAATAACTCAAATATTAAAATTACATTAAAAAAGATTAATTAAGGCAACATAAGATGCACATTCTATATCAAGAACCTGTAGAAGTAGAAAAATATTGCACCATTTGTCATTGTATCAATATTTGATTTTCTGCATCCTAGATTGAAAAGGTCGGTTACCCAAAGGACATCTCACCATTTCTCAAATTATCATATGAAAAAAACTATAAGACATAAAATTCCCAGATAATCTGCATGACTATCACATCTGCGAAAGAGTACTCCCTGAACATTAGAATGGTGAGCTTCCATGAGTTTATATCATGCAACCTAAAGCTAAATGACAGAGCTGCCTAGGGTTCAGTACTGTAACACATAGAGGACTCAGCATAGAGCCCTACCTATTACAATTTTCCCCTTGTTGATATTACAATGTGCATCCTACAATTTCTTGATCACAGGAGCTGGATGGAAAGAAAAGCAACGATGTATACAGACAGCACAGAGATAGAATAAATCAAGTCAGTTTCAATGTATCCTCTAGTCAGCAAGCACCCTATGTGAACAACATTGACAGGAAATGAAAAAGTGTACATCAAGGTTTGTCTGCTTGGATTGACATAGATAACAAGTTATTTGGAATACAAAAAAATTAATATTTTTTTAAAGAAATTATGCAGTAACACCTTTCATGTATTTACCTCATGTTCCATCTTATGGTAAATGTGGTTTCTCTCCTACCTGAAAACAGATGCAAACCCTAAAACAGACACATCACATATCTTTATTCATCATGTTGCCATCTCCGTCATTCACCAAACATGTTCAAATTGAACACAAAAATACTTAATTTCTTGTGTTCCAAAGAATTGGACAAAATATTTCCTATGGTCAGGTTCTTGCTCCCAATCTTCAGGCCGGCTAATCTGAAATTTATAGCCCATAGAATCTACCTCAAAAACCAACCATAAACCAAAATCACAACAAACCAACTGAGTTCTAAGTAACAAAATAATAAAAACAAAAAAATAAATTGAAAATTCCTCACTAAATTTCTGATGACACTTTCTAGGATCAAAAATCTAGCATGCAGCCAAAAAAAAAAAAAAACACACATTTGTCCGACTTGTTTTCAGTCCAAAAAAAAAAAAAGAACTTGCATAGTTGCATTAAGTAACCCAATTGATAAACAGGCAAAGTACCAAACCTGAAACACTAAAAACACAATCAGCTAACATAAGCATGGCAAAACTTTGAACTCCAAAAATAGGCCTTTCACAAAATAAAACAAAATTTACTAAAGGAAACAAATTGAGTATAAAAGCAACAAATAAAATACAAAGTATGACAATGTAAGCATAAAATAAACTTAACAACATCATGCAAAACTTAAAAAAAAAAAATCCCAAACTCATCATGGATTTATTCAAATATATAAGTTCAAATAAGCATATAAGAAATTAAAAATTTAATCATCAAAATATAAAGTACCCATAACTCAGGATGAAAGAAAGTAACAATAATAATAAAATAAAAGGGAAGAGAAAAAGGAAGAGACCTTGGCAGGCCAAGCAGGGAAACCCTTGACTGGCAAGAACAAGATCTCCTAAACTTAAATTCTTAACTTTTGATTTATTCCCTCCCCTTTTACGAGTCCCAGCCATCAAGATTAAAACCCTAACAAATCCTCGACGCCGTCATTTTCGATTTTTTTGCGTAATCAAATCCAAATTCAAAGATAATTCCAGAATCCAATAGAAAAAAGACAAACCAAACCGGAAGTTTAGTGCCACAGATATCGCCGGCGGTACGACGCGCCCCGTGGAGTTCCGGTGAGGGAAGGTGGCTAGGGCATCGAGAGAGATAGTGAGAGATATTAGAAAAATAAGTGAAGAAAAGTCTTTTTTTGTTCAAAATAGAGCAGAATAAAGGAAAATAGAGACGTTTGAGGAGACGAGCGAAAGAGAGAAGAGTTTTTTTTGGGGGGTAAAATTTTGGTTGAGGGATGCGTTTATTTGGAGCTCGATACTGAGCCGAGAGAAAACGGTGGGGGCGGTGGCGGAGGGAAGAAATTTTGCCGGTTGCGTTTGGTATTGTCGGCGTTTTTAATTTAAATATTAGAAGTAAATATTCGAATTTAAAAATTTTTTTATATAATTTTAAATTATATATTTATTAATTAATCTATATTTACTTCTAATTTTGTAAATTTTAAATAAAGACAGTTGACAAAAAAACGTATCATATTAATTAATTAAATTATAATTTTAAATATTATATTAAAATATTTTAAAATTTAAATATTACATAAAACATTTTAATCCAACTCTTTTACTGTCATATTATTTTCATTAAAAATTAAAATAAAACTTCTGTAATAGACATTTCAAAATTATCAAATACTATAAAAGAATATATTTTCAAAATTACTTAAAAAATATTTCCGAGTAAAATTTTTAAAATATTTTTAATTATCTTAAATGAATACAATATGTTTAAATTATATTCTTTGAGGATAAATAAATAAATTTATGTATTTTCACAAAATTTAATGGTAAAGGTTTTATATTACAAGTTTTAAGTTAAAAAAGGAAAAAGAAGTATTATAATTTTTTTTTTCTAATGGCACCGGTGTCAAAAATAAAAACAAATTCGTGCATCCATTAAGTTCGGTTTTTACTTATAAAAGAAGTATTCCTATAGTGCCAAATAAAAAATCCCTCCTATTACTTTTATCAATTATTAGTTGATAATCATTGATCATCATCTTAATTCTTAACTTTCTTTTGGTGATTTTTTGTATTTATCTAACATCATATTCATTTAACCTTATTTATATATATATATATATATATATATATAAACATATAACCTTATTTTTCTAGCATACACTTAAAAAAATCAAGAATTTTATGTGAAAGTTATATGTGTACTTTTTTGAAAGCAAGTTATGTGTAATTTCATTAGTCATAATAGTAGACAAACAAATATATAGCCTTTCAAAGAAAAATTTTGCATATATATATATATGTTGAAAACATCTATCCTATAAATAAAACAGAGTTTTCATATATTTTAGTGGTCCAGTGTAAGCATGTTTTTTATTAAGTATTCAATTTAAAATCAATTGATATCAAGTGAAAGGATACAACTTGAATATAAGATTATAGGATATTAAAAATTTATTAGATATAAACTAACTCATTTTAATAGACCCCGTCACATATAGGTGAAAATGAAAGAAACTTTTCACGTAACAAATTAAAAAAGAACAATGGAAGAAAAATCTTGACTCTGATATCATGTTAAGTATACAATTTAAAATTAATTGATAATAAATGAAGAGATTCAACTTGAATATAAGACTATATGATATTGATAATTTATTAGATATGAGATAACTTATTTTAATATTTTCGAGTCTTATCATATTTTATCTATATAGATTATCACTTTTTTTAATCTATCGAAAATGATAATGTTCTAGGTGAAAAATGAAAAAAAAAGTGAGTTGAAAAAAATTTATGTGATTTTAGATGTGTATGTAGTTTTTTTGAAAATTAAAAGAAAAAATATCCTTTAACTATATTTTATCATTATAATTTTAATTTTTTGCTCTCTGTCAATGGCCCCATCAAAGTTTATTTTATAGCAGTCACTAACTGGGAGTTTTCATTTTTGAGATACCATTTGGCGTTTGCAGAATTATGATCTGCTTCTACTGAGCTTGGTGAATTCCAGCAAGTAAGTTTTGGCGAATGTTGCTGACCGGAGGGAACTCCTCCTTTGCTCTCCGAGAGCCTCATAATTTCGACTATTCCATATTGTCCATCATGTTATCGCCAACAATTGTGCTTAAGTTTCATAATCATCTCAGGGAACCAACCTATACTCTCTTACTGCACTTCGTTATCATCTCCCACTAATAGTTTAGGTGTCCCCACACTTCTGTTGCTCATGAACATTCACCACCCCTGCACCGCAAGCAAGTTTTTTCCATTGGAATCTGCCTTCTTGCCAAGTTAACCATTAGCTATATAATATCATGACAAACCCACTACATGAAAGTTCTAATCTTGGTTGAAACCTGCAGAGACCATATTCTTTTCCACACCTCCTGGTTGTTCCCTCTACTCTGAGTGCTTACTGCATTTACATCGCTTCCTTGCATTGATCGACATAATATTTGGTTTTAACCGTATAACATCCCTCTAATATTAGTATAGATATCTATAGTCATACACTTCCGATTGATTTTGATATTTCAAGTGATAGCAACTAGTTGGGTGAATTGGCAAAAAATATATATATTACAAAAAATTTAAATAAAAGATACAAATGTGTTTTCAATTTAAAAATATTACGCATCTTTTTTTAGATATTATTTTTTTCAGAACACAATTTTTTGTTCAAAACATGTTTTGCACTATGTTAAAAGTCCAGTGCTAATATAAAATTTTTGGTTAAAACTCACGTTACGAGTCAAATGAATGACACAAGTTTAGTTGGGAGAATTGATAAAAAAAAATCAAAAAAATATTATAAAAAATTTAAAATTAAAAGATACATGCTTATATCCACTTTAAAAAAAAAAATCTGCCTACATGCACTTTTTTAGATATATATCCACTTTTTTGTATTTTTGTAAAAAGAATTTTTACAAAACACAAAAAAGAAAAAGAGACCAATAGGAAAAAAGAAAAGGAAAGGCAACCCAAATTATTTTGGGGCTTTCTAAGCCCAAATTAAACAAAAATGGCAATCCAAAATTTGTGAAAAAATAGCAAAAAGGAAAAGGAAAAAAAAGATTGGTTTTCTCTTTATTTGCCATGAAGGATGCATTAGGTGACACTATCAATTCCTCACGAAATGTCCATTTTTCTTAGCAATGGCTCGAACAGAAATCCCTTCTTAAATCAAAGACATTTTTCCACATAACTGATGGCTTATTTAAAATTTTTTTTTAATAAGAAGTCATATAATATTTAATTATATGTAAAAAATTTATACTATATATTTTTTTGGGTTTCACTAACATCATAATGATCCTAAAAGCAAATTTTTGAAAATCAATAATAAAATACCATATTATAATTTTTTAAAAGATTGAAACTAATATTTCGCTTTTATGAGAACGAAACCAAATTAATTTATAATAACCTTTAATCCTTAACTAACCTATTTATGTATGAAAGTGAAACCAAACTAATCCATAATAACCTTTCTCTTTAATTAACATATTCAACTAGTAATAACTAACAATTAATTGAAAAAAAAAAACGAAATAGAGCTTTAATGAGAAAATGAAGAAACTCTAGCAATTTTCTCCTCTCTTTTCTCATCTTCTCAAAATTTTCATTAATTTTGATTAAAAATTGCCTCTTTTAGATGAGGCTATAGGTTTTTTAATCAAAAATGGATTGAAAACTTCTCCTCGTTTCTTTTTTTTCTCAGTCAAAAAAATTTTATTGATCAGAAACAGTGTTTACAACTGATAACAATATTTCCAGAAACTGCCTATTCACCACAGGAAATATTATCATATTACAGCCATGCATAAAACAAGCTAAGACTGTCTACCCCCTTCCTTGCCAATGAATCAGCAAAGTAATTGGCTTCTTTAAAAATGTGTACAAACTTAACCTCTCCTATGATTTCCACTAGCTTATAAATTTCCGCAAATATCAGCCATTGTTTCGATGGTCTGGCATTCTTATTACGCACCCAACTCACTGATACTTTTGAATCTGATTCCAAACTAGAGCTCCCTTTCCCAGCCGAGGTGAAGAAGAAAACATTTGAAGCGCAGTCTTAATGGGCTAAACTTCTGCAGTATTTGACTTCTGATCACCAAGAGGGCCATAAAACAAACTTCTAATATTACCCTCGCAGTCTCTGAGAACAACACCGCACTGATATCACTTCCATAAATATTTATCATTTTTTAGAAGTTACAGCCATCCATAGCAAACAACAAAAGAGAATGGAATCAAATCTTCATTGGGAATTTTGTTTTTTTTTATAAGTGATTAACATTTTATCTTAGGTTTTTATCAACTTTTTTAAATGAAGATTTGAGAAAACGATTTAGGCTGTCCTAATTTTTTTTAATTTTATTTTAATTAATTATTTTTAAATAAGTTAATTAGTGTTAAGATTTACAATCAATATTGATTTGATGCTGGTAAGTGTATAGTACTTATCAATGATCATTCTAATATAAATTTAAACTCTTAATTTTTTGGTATTTGAATATGTCAAGAATAAAATTATGATCATAAAAATTAGGAGTTTAATGCTATATTAACTAGCAAATGACTGCAAGATTATTAGCATTTTTTATATAATTCAACAATATATAAATAGATTATATTTTTGAAACAATTATAAATGATAAACCCCTCTAACATTAATTTAACCCAACCTAATCTCCTTTCCCCAGATCTAAAATATAAATGATAAATTTAAATATATCTTATCCCATTATTAGAAAAATATTGAATAACATTATTTTATAATTGCTAATCTCGATATATAATTGTTTGAGTGTATCCATGTACATAATTGGACAACTATTATAGTATAATAGATTTGATTTTTTCAGTCATTTTACTTGTATTTTGTTTTATAAAATAGATTAAATTTTATTTGTATTATTTTTATTTTTATTTAAATTTAGTGGAATCAATGTAGAAAAAAAACCAAAAATTTCTATGAATATATATAGTTTTTATTTATTTATTTATTTTTATTTTAATTTAAATTTAGTTGGATCAATGTAGAAAAAAAACCAAAAAATTCTATGAATATATATATATATATTTATATATATTCATATCTACGCCCGTGACTATAGCCATAGTTTCCAATCGATACTTCACAGATGCAAACCCTATATAATTTTTTAGGACAAGTGTCATTAAATGAAATTAAGTAATTCAATTTACAAATGTGAAGTTGATGTTCTGGATCCTTAGTAGTAAGGTATAGATTAATTTTAATCTCTTCTCATTCTCCATTAATCAATGATTTAAAAATAAACATTTTAAAAAATTAATATAATTCAATTTTATTAGAAATAATAAAATGTGTTTAATTTTTTGTAATCTTTGTATACCAATTATTAATTATTTGTAGACCTGGTGTACTTATTTTATGATTATTTATTGGTTTATATGTGATCAAATTTACACATAAGTTCTTTGCGGTGAAAGAGGATGGGGATTTTACTCCATTATTTCATTTTCTTTCATGGAAATGCTACAATTAGATATAAGGTTATTCTTTTTTTTTTTAATTGTTTTTTCCTTTGATACCTTTGTTGTTTTATTTTTATTATTTTTTATGTTTTTTAAATTTATTTTTAATTTTTTATTTTTGAATAAAGTAGTATGAAGGTTGTTTTTTTAAAGAGAAACTCTTTGAACTTTTGAAATCATTATTTATATGGTATATATTATTTAAGCTTTTTTTTAAAATAAAAATTAACCATGCAAAGAATGGATTCAAAAATTCTAGTTTTTTTTAATTGTTATAATCATAATCAAGTATTACATTCATATAATTAATTGAATAATCAATTATTATATCATAATCAAATTACAATTACTGAATAATGAACTAATAAATTATAATATAACTACTAAGTCATGATCTCATTGGCTAACACCGTTTATAACATAACTACTAAGTCATGATCTCATTGTTGCTTTGGGAGATTCAACATTTAATTTATTTAGTTGATGGGGTTTGCATGTGTATGAGATATATAAACCTAATTTTTTATTTCGGAATAATTTGTAACCCTATAAAAGAAAATAATTGCATTTTGCGATCAAAATGATATTTTCAACATCAAATGCTTATTTGGTCCATTTTATAAACTAACACTAATTTTCGAAAGACAACAATATTAAGTAATTTAAATAAAAATAAACCTCTATAAAAGAGCTAGAAATGAGAAATTGAAAAAAAAAAAAAAACACATTCTTGAATTAAATTTCATATTATTTTTAATATGAATAGAATTAGTAATTGTTTTTTGTTTAAAATACTAATTTTTAAGCATCAAAAGAAAATAAATTGAAAAAGCTTTTTAACGATCGATATAAAATCTAGTTAAAACAAATGAATCCAACCAATACAACTTTAGAAAGTTCTTGGTAGGCCATAGCCAGCAATCTTTGCCTTCGCTACAATTTATGCCAGAAATCATTTACTAGAAGCTCAAAACTAAGTCAAACCTAATGAGGAAAAATTTGCCAATTTGAATAATAACTTGGAAAAGATATTAATAATAACTTGTAGATGATGGAGAATAGAGAATTGAATATTTGTGTAGAAAATAAAATCAACAAGACACAAAGCTACAGGCTTCCTTCAAAACAAAACAAATACCAAAAACAGAGTTTCGACAGAGACATAAAGCTCTGTTCAAAGTGCAAAATCCACAACTCTTCCTACAACTATTTTAACAAAACAGTAAGCTAAAAGAAATCCCCCATTTAAAAGATCAAATCACCAAACTTCTTCTGACAACAAAAATCAACTTTATCCATGTCTTCACCACATTTAAACAAAAGGCAAATCATAAGAGCTCCCATGACACCTAAGCACATCTTTTGAAGATGTATAACTCAAGAAAATTGCCCACAATTGAGTAACGACAGGTAGTGATGCAACTCTCAATGAAAGAAAACCATGCTTGTCGCCAATATGGATTTATGTATAGAACAATAGAAATTCCCAATAAAACAATTACATATGAAACCAGAAAGCTCACACAAAAAACATATGTGTCCATGAAACTACCTTCTCCTTCATCGTCTTCTGTAGTTGGTGCTGTTGATGGTGACTCAGTTTTAAAGCAGTTATTTTGCAATAGAGCTCCACAGAGAAGAGGGTTTCCTTCGTAACTCCTTTCATCAAAGGTCCCAAACTGAGCTTTTGGTTCTGGAATATTACCTGACAAGTTGTTGTGTGCCACGCTGAAAACCTCTAGAGAGTTCAACTCAACCAGCTGTACAGGGATTCTACCAGTCAAGTTGTTATAAGAAAGGTCCAAACTCTCGATTTGCTTAAGCTTTGAAAATGATGAGGGTATGACTCCGATCAAGTTATTGTGTGATAAGTTTAACGAATGGATTTCACTCAAGTTTCCCAATTCGAGTGGGATTTGCCCAGTTAACTTGTTGCAAGATAAATCAATCCCAGACATATACTCAAGAATGTCACCACCATATGTGTAGGACATACTCTTTGTTGTAAACTCTATCTCTTCTACCATGTAGCTATTGGGATAACCATGTGAATTAATTGAAATAGATAGATCCTTCATTGTATATCCTATATACCAAGAGTTATCTACAAAAGACTTTTCCTTGTTCATTGCCAGAGTTAAATTACCCAAACAAGAAGGTATATGACCAGAAAACATATTTCCAGAAAGATCTACGATGCTCAATGAATACAACTTGCATAATTGAACTGGAATTCCACCGTCTAGATGATTATCTTTCAAAAGAAGGACGCTTAAAGCAGAAAGTGTGCTAATCCATTTTGGAATATTACCGGTTAAATTATTCCCTCTAAGATCTAATGTCACTAATGAAGAACTGTTAAAAGCAAATGTCAATGGACCCCTTAGTTTGTTTCTCTTCAAGTGGACATGTCTCAAATATGGTGTATTGAAACAAGAAGGAATAGAGCCAGATAAATTGTTTTGAGAAAGCTCCAAAAATTCAAGCTCATACAAGTTGCACAAATCCATTGGAATAGAACCTTCGAAATGATTATTGGACAAAGCCAATCTCTTCAAATGCGATACATTCCCTATCCATCTTGGGAGCTTTCCATTAAAACTGTTATTACTGAGATCAATTTCCTCTAGTGATGAATGTGAAAAATCAGTAGCAGAAACATCAATATCCGGAATCTCTCCAGCAAAGTTATTACCATCCAAATACAAATTTGACAACTTGCTTGTGTTGAACATCATAGGAACAATCATTCCACTTAGATTGTTATTTGATAGCCTAAGAATACCTAATGAGCTTCTCATGACCAACTCTTCTGGTACTCTTCCAGACAAATGATTGTCTGATAGGTCTAAAACTGATAAAGTGTTCATGCCACCTAAGCAAGGAGGGATATTACCTTTAATGGCATTCTTAGATAAGAATAAGAATTCCAAATTTGGAAAATTTGAACATATATTTGTTGGAATTTGACCTTGTAATTTGTTATTAGATATGTCAATTGAAGACATATTAGGATTAAGAAGCTGTGATAACAAGAGAGGACCAGTGAAAGAATTACCTAACAAGAGGAGATCTTCTAATTTTGTGTTATTTTCTGACAACCATAATGGGACTGTTCCACTAAAATTGTTATAGGAAAAATCAACATATCTCAAGTCATATTGGTAATAAAGGAAATTAGGAGGTTGTAGACTAAGTCCTTTATCTGTTGTACACTTTGACAAACTGATGATATTTAGTTGGAACTTCGGAATTGAAGCATGAAAGGAATTAGGTTCCATTATCATCTTGTTTTCATCACCCAAGAGAATCTTGAGATTTGGAAGGTTTGCAAGTGACAAGAATGGCATTGAAATTTGAAAGTGATTTGTTGAAAGGGAGACGAATCTAAGTGATGAAAGATTTGCTAAAGGCGTCAAACTTCCAGTAAATTGATTGTAGGAGATATCTAACTCAAGAAGAGATGTCAAATTACCCAAACAGTAAGGAAGTATCCCCTCAAGTGCATTCAACTGAATTCAACGTTTTCAAGCGTTTCTTAGATCACACCAACCTGAAAAATTTATAAAATTCATAGAAGAAATTTTAAATAAATTTTTTTTCCAAAAACAGAATATATATAAAAGATATAGGTGAAAGAAATAGAATAAAGGATTATTGGAAATAGATGTATTCCATGAGTTATATTGGAGAAATTATAGTCTTTAATTTACCGTTGATTAGGTAAGGAACCAATAAGTCCACAGCTAAATAAAGACAAAGTTTTAAGAGAAGTGAACACTCCAATGCTTTGCAAAATGTTGTGTTGAGATAAGAACCGTCTAGAAATATTTCTCCACATTGCTCCACACATGCAATTCTGAGTAATCATAGAATATGAGGTATTATTAGATGTTAATCAACAAACATCTACTAATTTTTAATCCTTTTGGAATAAATTAATGACTTACCTTGATCTTGAGTAGCCATAGTCTTGTTTAAGTAATTCCCTTGTAGATAGAAGGTTCTTAACCGATGGGAATGCCTTTACTAATTTTAGCAATAATGGACTACTTCCATTGGTGAAACCTCATTTAGACGAAGAACTTTTAACTTTTTCAATCTCTTATATTCTGTAAATAGAAAAAATAAATAATAGTAAATTTTTATTTTTGTTGATAAGATTGTATATCCAAGATTTATGCAAGATGAATTTTTAATAGAGAAGAATATTGAAATGTTAACAATTTTTAATATGAATTTTAATATACGAAACAATAAAAAAAAATGAATATCAAACAAAACGGTAACATGAAAAGGCAAAATTTTTTAAACGGTAATAAGAATGCGTAGTAATCTAAAACAGAATGACAAAAGGCAAACAAGTCCAACCCTAAGACACAACAAGGTAATACAAACAAAAAGGGAAATATTTGATATGCCATTGCAACACTTCTTAAAGAAAGCAATTATCTAAGGCAAATATATATCATTTTCTAATTAGTAATCAAATTAGAATGAATTTCTTCCTTTAAAAAATCAGACATTAATTTTAATGAGAGCATTTCACCTACAATCATTATAATACAATTAAATAGCCACAATTCAAAATTACGTGAGGTCTAACAAAATTTTATATGGAGGTCACATTTATAAATAATCGATTCCTGCATAATTCTTTATTATAGTTAGAGAATTGTAGCATTGTAATAAAAAGCATATAATAAATAATTAATTTATTCCTTTAAAAATTTGAGCATTAAATTTTAATATGCTGAATTTTTTGGTCATTAAAACATCTACATCATTATAAACCTCATAAATAAAAATAGAAAATTTATTTAAATCCATACCTTTACTGCTCACAAATTCATTCAAATCATTATAACTCATATCCAGTTCCTCTAAGTTGGTAAAAGCACCTAAGTCTGGAAAAAAAGTAATGAATAAACTTCATTAAATCATCTAAATATATGAAATGTATTTTTTTTAAAGTATTTATAATAGAGTTGAAATTTTGGTTGAAAAGTAATAATTAATTAGATTATGACTTGAATCAAGCTTTTAGAAATAGGTCAATTTTAACTGTCTCCTAGTATCTATAAATAATTTACATAATTTCATCATTAAAGAAAAGAAACAGATGAACTTATTTGTTATGTCATCTTGAAACATGAATAAAGATTTTGTTAACAAATTCAAAATTTTCACAAAATAAAAAGAATGAAAATTACCTCTCATATCTATTGATCCATTTAACTGATTGTAGCTTACATCCAAAGACTTCAAATTTGAAAGCCCGCTAAGTGATGCAAATATGATGTCGTTCATGAGATTATAACTCAAATCAAATTCTTCTAAATGGGTCAAGTGCAGCTGTCTCCCACTATCTACATAAGGTTTACATAATTTCATCACTAAAAAAAGATTTACATAATATTTAATTATATATAACAACTTAACTAATTGAGCAAATATAAATGCATACCTTGTGAGGATTGAAGGCTTTCAATTTTGTTGTTAAATACAACTTCTTCAAATTCATCAAATTATTCAATTCTATGTCCAAGTTCAATTCAAATAATCATTATGTTAGCCTGGTTATCAAATAATCTTTTATGAATATTTTTATGACTTTATAATGAAGTAAACGGCAAAATAATCTAAAGCTTTAAGTGAAGAAAAAAATCCCAAATGTGATATGAGATTTACTATTTGATGAGTTTAAAAGGTTCTAAAAAGAATTAAAAAAAAAGCTGTAATAGCTTTACCTTTAATATCTATTGAGCCTGCAATTGGTTCTCCCCCATATCTAAGGACTTTAGACTTGAAAACTCAGAGGAAGAAAATGTATTGTTCTTGAAAGATTACTCAAATCAAGCTCCTCCAAATTGGTCATCCTCAGTTGTGTCTCGTTTCCTATATAAGAATATTTTCTATTATTTGCTATTGTTAATGAGAAATTTTATACATTAATCACATAATTAAGAATTAGTTAAGTAAATTAAAATATATATTTATACCTTGCTTTGATGGTCGGAAGCTTTCAATTTTATTGTCGCTTAAATCCAAGTTCTTCAAATTTGTCAGATTATTCAATCCTACTCAATGCCAATGAGTAATTAATATTACGTATAAAAGCAAATGATATGCAGTACCTTTTCCTGAAACAACAATTGATTTAAACGTAAAAAAAGGGTAAACCAAGTTTATCGTGAATGTGATTAGTTCCTTCCAAGTGATTTCTCATCAAACTTAAAGTCTTTAAAGATAAAAGACCATTGATATAAAACAATATGTTATTTTTCAAAGAGTTGTATCCTAAATCAAGAGTTTCCAAATTATTGAGTCTTGAAAGCCATTGGAAGCCTGTAATGAAAAAGATTAATATTTTAATTACTATATATCATTCATAATCACTATTGGGTTAATTTTAATTCTACCATTTGCTTGACTTGATCCATTAACACAAATACTCAGGAAACTTCAGGAGACAAAAATTAAAAAGAAAAAAACTACAAAATGGTTTCTCAACTGTTTCTAATTCAGTCATGTATCGGTTTTCTCACTTCAATAATAAATACTTGGTTTGGTTGTCTTTATCTTACATAGAGTTGGATTCGAATTTCTTATCCCAATCAAAAATCGAAATGACTGACTGTTTAATAAGTGACATCCTCCTTCATAACTAGGTGTAGCTTGATTTTTTTTTTTTTTTTGCCCAATAGGTGTAGCTTGATTCTTAAGCTAATGGCTTTTTTCCTACCGGATATTATGAACAAGAAATGTTTTTTTGCAACCAAAAGTTGTCATATTAGCAACTGCAACTATCCAAGAGACAAAAGGTACAATTAGCATCTTAACTGGGTTTCATTTCACATTTTGAAAATAATATAATATTTGTTAACTTAATTAATGTAATTATATAAGCAAACATGATAATATTAAGAATTATGATATTATAATTAACACAATAAGAATTACAATACGATGATTGTAATTAAAAAGCCTCCATCGAGTAACATGTGCTATGGGGAAATCATTGGTAAAGACAGCCCTTGTGAGGGAAAGGCTAGAACTGGTTGCCCAACCAACTATGATCTCGAGGAAGCCACAAGGATAGAGTTGGCAACCTCCTGTACTGGATATGTTAAAGCTCATTGTGGATGCAGTGTATAGGTTCAGAGAACAGGAAGCTGGGCTAGGTGCTGTTCTTAGAGATTCAAAGAGTAACGTGGTTTTTTCAGCAGTGACTTGAGTAGACTGGACTGAAAGTTCCTTTCATACAGAGGCAAAAGCGATCCTTTGGGGACTGTAACTAGCTTTTGAACAGGGTACAGAGCAGGTGATAGTGGAGAGTGATTCTATGCCGACAATACAAAAAATTGAAACCACACATGGCTCGCTTTGGTCTGGGGCTAATTGGCTTATGGGTAAGGTGGTGTAGCTTTTAGGTGTTTTGTCTTCAGTTATATACTTTGGGTGGTGTTTTGTCAGTTTGGTTTGAATGCATAGGTCTATTTGCTTTGCTGAATTAACTTTATGCTAGCTTTGTACCCTTTTGATTAATTAATAAATACCTTTCACTTAGCAAAAACAATTTTTTTTATGAGTTTAAGGCTTTTAAAAAGAATTATAAAAAAAAACAAAGGTAGTAAAAGCTTTACCTTTAACGTCTATGGAGCCTTGCAATTGGTTCCCCTGCATATTTAAGGACTTTAGACTTGAAAACCCCCTAAGGAAGGAAAATATGTTGTTCCTGAAGAGATTATGGCTCAAATCAAGTTCCTTCAAATTGGTCAACCTCAATTGTGTCTCGTTTCCTGAACAAGAATATATAATTCTATTATATGTTATTGTCAATCGAAAATTTTATATGCTGATCACATAATTATGATCTTAGTTGAGTGAATTGAAATATATATTTATACCTTGCTTTGATGGTCGGAAGCTTTCAATTCTATTGTTGCTTAAATCCAAGTTCTTCAAGTTTGTCAAATTATTCAATTCTATTCAACCTCAACGAGTAATTAATTATATTATATATAAAATCAAATAATATGCAAGAGCTTTTCTTGAAACAAAATTTGACTTTAACACAAATAAGAGGTAAAGTGAGTTTACCGTGAATATGAACGGTTCCTTCCAAGTGATTTTTACTTAAACTTAAAGTCCTTAAAGATGAAAGACCATTCATATGAAACAATATGTTATTTTTCAAATGGTTGTACCTTAAATCAAGAGTTTCCAAATTATTAAGTCTTGAGAGCCATTGGAAACCTGTAATGAAGACAAATTAATATTTTAATAACTGTATATCATTCATAATCATTATTAGATTAATTTTAACTTTACCGTTTGCATGAGTTGATCCTGTGAACAAGTTTCCTGCTAGATTTAAATCCTTGAGAGATGAAAGTTGACTCAAAGATAATAAAATTGTATCATTGAGGTAATTGTCACTTAAATCAAGGATCTCCAAATTTAGCTTCGCAAAACCTGCAAGAGAGTTCTTTTAAATATATAATAAGGACTTAATGGCTTTTCATTAATAAAACAATAATAGAATTAAATATGATTGTAAAAGTGAAAAAGTTATGAATGAATTTTCATATTGCAAATTAGCAATGTAAGGGCAAAATGGACCTCCACTTTCAACGAAACCAGCGATGTTATTCTCTGGCAAATAAAGACGCTTCAATTCCTTGAAAGGAAGAAACAAAGAGGCATTGAGATACCATCTTTCTTTGTAGGACCATGTTGTATAATTAAGAGAGAGTCCTATGACTCGCCTGGAGGAGGAGGAGGAGGCGTTACACTCGACCCTTTCCCATTGGCAGCAATCTGAACCCTTTACCTCCTCTTCCCAGCTGTTCAGATAATTTAAACGATTGAAGAAAGGTTTGAGTTGCAAGAGAGCAATCCTCTCATCCTCCCAACAAGCATCAGTACCATTCCATCCGTACCCTCCTAACAACAACAACAACACACTCAACCACAACCATTTGGGTTCCATCATCTCTTTCTCTATTATATCTCTATATTTTCAATTCTCTCAACTGCTACTTATAAATTTATAACAATAAGCCTTGCATTGGGCTTAATATATATAGCCAATCAAGGAGTTAGGCAATAATAGCCATCCCTATAAACTGACTTTTGAATATAAGGCGATGAAATTGATGAAAGTTTGTCATTTTCATACTGATATATTCAAAATCAACATTAATTGACAATGCATTGAGCAGATTTGTCGTTTGTATAAATAAATTATTTCGTGATTTATTTCAATTTCTTTATTTTTTGTTAAAAAATTTACCTAAATTAAAAGTATTGTGACAAAATTCAACGAATTAAATTATAAGGAAAAAAATTTTAATATTAATCCACAGTACAATGTCAAATTTGTTTTGGTGTTTAACGTTCTATCCATTTCAATTCATTTGTTTTTAATGATTTTTTTATTAAATGAACTCAACTTTAGCTATTATTTTTCAAAAGATTAAAATGCTATAAATTTTTAAAAACTAAGACTTGAAATTTTGAATTTCAAAGTTTTCAAATTATATACTTTTGAAAATTATTATTACATTATATTTTCAAAATTAATGGTTAAAGTTGAGTTCATTTGATAAAAGGAAAAATCAATGAGAGAAAAAAAAAATTCTTTCCACACTTAATGTTCCATGTAGCTTCCTGCTACATACTATTTCTTCGTGGAAAGAAGAAAATCTTATTGCAAATTCCAGTCAATATAACTACTTCTCAGTTTTTTTTTTTTTTTTTTTAAAGTCTAAAAGACTATAACATCAAATATTGACAATGGCATCAACCTTGAAATTGACATTGCCTTCATATCCACTATAATTAGATGGAATATATATATATATATATATATGTATTTGTATACTTAGATTCTTAAAGTATGAACACAAAATATTTTGATTTGTTGACTAAGAGTTTTTCTTTTTCTTTTTAAATTTCTTTATAAATTCAAGCTTTTAACGTCCTAAAAACAAAATTGGTTTAGAAATGAACAACGATATTATAAGTTCTACCATAATAAAAGTTTGCAAATTTACGTTATGCTCTTGTTGGTTTCATCAAATTCTTTAATTTTTCTATATGTAATTTTATTTTGAGTTTATGTTTACTGCATTAGTGTATAGATTCTATATATTGTTGCTGAATTAGATGATATTAATTTATTAATGAATAAATATTAGTCTTTAAAATAAATATGTAAAAATTAATATATATTTTAAAATATATTCATTAATGAGATGGTATTGTCTGATTCACCTTATAACAATGCATCCAATATATATGATTATATTCATAATATATAAGATACTAACTCAAAGACAACACATTTAACTTGAAAGTCTCAAATTTAAATTTCACAAAGAAAATGTTAGGAGTAATACCTAAAATGAGAGTAAATTACTTAGATTTTGTAAGTCAAACTCTATAAGCTTCCATAAACACCAAAAGAAAAATGTAAGACCACTTTGTTAATTCCATTTTTTGATACATTTCAAGAAGTTTAAAGGGAAGAGAAAATCTTGAATATATTAGGTACTTTCATTGGGTTAATGTTATTTACTTTATAAGATTTTACTATATCTATATTTATCTATACTGTATTAAAAACCATAAACTTTGAAAGTGCAAATATATAGTGAACGACATATATATATATATATGTATATATATATGTATATGCTTTTGATAATTTATTAACTTAAATATTTCATCCTTAATTAATAATGTTAACTTTAAATTGGTTGATATTTTGAAATGATAAAAATTTTAAGTGTGTATTTTAAATCGAATTTGCTTAAAATTGTTATGCACTATTTCTCAAAATATATATTTTTAAAGATTGTTTATTTGAATTTAAATGCAAATTTATTTTTTGTTTTAAAGAAAATTTATTTTGCTTTCAATATAATTTTGATATTTTAATACTCCTCTATCCCAAAATATTTGTCATTTTATTGACTTTTACGAGTTTAAGAAAAAAGTTTTGACTTTAATGTATTTAATATTAAAATTTAAATATTTTTTATAAATTAAAGTTTCATGATTTTTAATGTTAAAAAATTAAAAAAATCATAAAAATAATTTTAAAATAAAAAAGTAAGAGTTTTATATGTTAAAAAAAAGATATAATTTTAGGACATTCTAAAAAAAAAAAATGAGACAGAGAGAATAACAAAGATAATAAAAAGGGACAAATTGGCACTTCAACTGCAACTTGGATTTTCATTTTTGTCATTTTGTAATGAATACTTTAGTCCAAAGTGTGAGTCATAAAATCGTGGAGTGTGGGTTAAAAAATTCTTTCCACACTTTCCAAGTGGCTTCCTGCTACATTTTATTCTCCGTGGAAAGAAAAAAAACATGTATTATGAGTTCCGGTCGATATCTACTTTTAAGTCTACGAGATTATATAACATCAAATATTTCATTGTTTGAGGGGATCTTGACATTGACTTTGCCTTCATATTCACGTTAATTAAATGAAATACATATACA
>NW_019168026.1:13760869-13819458 GCF_002303985.1 Durio zibethinus | reverse complement strand
GAAGAAATTTTGCCGGTTGCGTTTGGTATTGTCGGCGTTTTTAATTTAAATATTAGAAGTAAATATTCGAATTTAAAAATTTTTTTATATAATTTTAAATTATATATTTATTAATTAATCTATATTTACTTCTAATTTTGTAAATTTTAAATAAAGACAGTTGACAAAAAAACGTATCATATTAATTAATAAAATTATAATTTTAAATATTATATTAAAATATTTTAAAATTTAAATATTACATAAAACATTTTAATCCTACTCTTTTACTGTCATATTATTTTCATTAAAAATTAAAATAAAACTTCTGTAATAGACATTTCAAAATTATCAAATACTATAAAAGAATATATTTTCAAAATTACTTAAAAAATATTTCCAAGTAAAATTTTTAAAATATTTTTAATTATCTTAAGTGAATACAATATGTTTAAATTATATTCTTTGAGGATAAATAAATAAATTTATGTATTTTCACAAAATTTAATGGTAAAGTTTTTATATTGCAAGTTTTAAGTTAAAAAAAGAAAAAGAAGTATTATAATTTTTTTTTTCTAATGGCACCGGTATGAAAAATAAAAACAATTCATCCATCCATTAAGTTTGGTTTTTACTTATAAAAGAAGTATTCCTATAGTGCCAAGCAAAAAATCCCTCCTATTAATTTTATCAATTATTAGTTGATAATCATTGATCATCATCTTAATTCGTAACTTTCTTTTGGTGAATTTTTGTATTTATCTAACATCATATTCATTTAACCTTATTTTCTTTTTTTTATAAACATATAACTTTATTTTTCTAGCATACACTTAAAAAAAATCAAGAATTTTATGTGAAAGTTATATGTGTACTTTTTTGAAAGCAAGTTATGTGTAATTTCATTAGTCATAATGTCATAACGTTTAGATCCAGGGATATATCGCTAGATATTGACTTTTAGGTAGTCGTCACCAATCTTTTTTGTCTAGGTGCGATTGGTCACCCAAGGAATCTGTCCTTTCAGGAGACACTTAAGTTTAAGGGTCCCTAAAAGAATAAGTTCAGGTCTGCTAACCAGAACAGGGTTCGAGAGTTCGGTTACGTGTGAGGAAGGTTATAGCACCCTCACAACGCCCATCAAAAGATGGTACCAGCTTAAACTTGTGTTATCCAAAAGCCTTAAAATTTTACAAAGTAATTAATTATTGAAAATTATTCTCAATTGACTCTAATACTTTTAGCAGAAAATTGAGAAAATTCCCTCACCTCAAGAGTATGCCAGAAAAACTACTGTTTCACTTGTAGAGCCTCCGTCTTCGGATTATTTAAAGAAAAATCAAAATCAAAATCAAAATAAAAAGGAAGGAAAGAATAATCGTTTTTGTGTAGAAAAAATTTATACTTTTAACTTTTCCCCAAAAACCCTTTTTTGAAAATTTATTTTTAAGGAAAATTGATACTTTCAACTTTTCCCCAAAAACTTTTTTTTTGAAATTTTGTTTTTAAGGAAAATTGATACTTTCAATTTTTCCCCAAAAACTTTTTTTTTGAAAATTTATTTTTAAGGAAAATTGATACTTTCAACTTTTCCCTAAAATATTTTTTTTTTGGAAATTTTGATTTTCAAGGAAAATTGATACTTCAACTTTTCCTCAAAAATCCTTTTTTTTTTTTGAAATTTTATTTTTAAGGAAAATTGATACTTTCAACTTTTCCCTAAAAATATTTTTTGAAAATTTTGATTTTCAAGGAAAATTGATACTTTCAATTTTTCCTCAAAAACCCCTTTTTTTGAAATTTTATTTTTAAGAAAAATTGATACTTTCAACTTTTCCCCAAAAATATTTTTTTTATTTTTATTTAAAGAAAATAGAATAATAAAACAAAATAAAAGTGAACATAAATAAAAATAAAAATAAAGAAAAGTAAAAAATAAAAAATAAAAATAAAATAAAGATAAAAAGAATATTAAATAAACCTAATCTAATAAATAAAAAAACAAATAAAAAAAAACTGGCTCGGCTCGAAGTACGGCTCAGCTCGGCTCAAGGAAGAGAAACGGCTCGGGGGAGCGGCTTGGAAGCTCAGCTCGGCTCGGCTCGAAGGGGGACAGACACGCGCGGGTCAGGAAGCGGGTCGACACTCGGGTCGGGTCGGGTCGGATCTCGACAAAACGCGCGGATCCTTTAGGTCACTTAAGGCCAAAACGACGTCGTTTTGAGACGGTATATAAGGCTCTTCCCTCTGTTTTTTGACAGAACGCTCCTCCCCTCTCTCTCTTCTTTTTTTTTTCCTCTCCCGTCTTTTTAAAAGGTCGAAGAACTTCGGTTGAAGATTCACCAGATTCTGGGATTTGTCGCCAAAATCTGGTTTTTTTTCACCGAAAGTTGGTCGATTTCTGGGAAAGGTCGTCGGAAACTGGGCAGCTCATAAGAAACTTCAAAGTGGCCGAAATTTTCGTCGAAAAATTCAACTTTCGCCAGAAAATTCACCGGAATCTAGAATTTTCCAGAAAAAAAAAATCACCAAAAATCTTCAAAAAAAATTCCTACTAACTCCAGAACACTTCTTAGCCTCCTATACTCTTCTATCTCTCAAATCAGTAGCTTTGCTCACTGTTTTTTTTCTGTCCATTGCTTCTGTTCCAGAGGGTCCCTTTTATAGGGATTGATCAGGAGTTTTCTGATCAATCCCAATTCCTCTTTGGACGGGGATTCAATCTTTGAATCCAATCTGGACTCTTCTGATTGAATCTCCATTCTCAGCAGGATTCTTCAGCTTTCAATCACAGCCCCAGAAAAAGAAAAAATAATAATAATCAGATAAACGACAAATCAAATAAACGAAAAAAGAGAAAAAAATTATTAACAGATAATTAAAAATCCAAAAAAAATATTATAAGAAAAAAAATAATACATAAATTATAATATAACAATAAATATATAACTATATAAATAAAATACATATAAATATTAATAAAAAATAAATAAATAAATAAATAAAGATATTAATACATAGTAATAATAAATAAATAAAATACATAAAATACAAAAGAAAGAAAAAAATAAAATAAAAATAATCCCAAATAAGAACCAAATTGGGCTTATCTATTTGGGCCAGGCCCAATTGATCTGGGCCTGGACCAAATTGGGTGTCTACAGCTGCCTCTCTTTGCATATTTTCTGTGAAACAGAAATTGTGCAAAGACGTAAACACCTAATCAAGACTCAACTCAATATTTTCATTTTTGTTTTTTTTTTTATTTTTTTTTGTGCTTTTGTTTTTGTTTTTGTTTTTTTTTTTTTACCAAAGCTCCTCTAAACAGAGGCTCAACGACTTTGAACAAAATAAATTGCTCCTCTAAACAAAGGCACCACGACTTTTGGGAAAGTAAATTACTCCTCTAAACAGAGGCACCATGACTTTTGGGAAAGTAAATTGCTCCTCTAAACAGAGGCACTACGACTTTGAAAAATAAATTGCCCCTCTAAACAGAGGCAACGAAACTTTGGAAAAGTAAATTGCTCCTTGACAATCATGTCAAAAGGAGGAGTTGAAAATTGTGTTTGAAGGAATTTCAGGAGATTATGCCCAAAGGTCTTACAAATCGATCCTGATACCAAAAGACATCCTATTTCAAGGATTAGGAACTTACCTGACAAGCTTTTTCTTTTTCAATTTTGCAAAATATCTTCATATCTGTCTTCTCTATGTGGGATGTTGGAACACCCCTGCTTCTTGAATTTATACACTATACTTTCCTGAAAGTAGTGTATGCTGTACAAATGCATATGAATTTCAATGCATGCTATGCAGATGTTGGCTAATTAATTCCTATTCAATATATGGTACTCAAGTTTCTCAAGCTTTTTCCCTAGGCATCAAGCCTTTTGATTCTTCAGAGATCCAACTGCTTTTCTAAGATCGGACCAGTGTAGCTCTTGATTATCTTTTCCACTCACATTCTTCCTTGTTCAGTTTCTCAATACTTCGAAATAAGCTTCATCAATCGATCATTACTTGACCATCATTCAATGAATTCCTCAGCACTAACAAATTTCAAAACAAGTTTCATCCACCATCATTGGGTCATTACTCATAGGTGTCTCAGCACTAACCATTCCAAAACAAACTTTGTCCACTGATTTTTTTCATCATTCAATCATAACTTGCAAGTCATATCGACTAATTCATCCTTGTACTCATCACTTGGCTATACCATTTTCCAAGATTTGCCCCATCATATTCTCCATTTGGTCACATCGTATATCCTTCCAAATCATCTCTTTTAGGTTTCTACCATTTTTCATTTTGTTACCACCATCATCTTAGATTTCTTTTCAAATGAATGCAAGACTCTTTTAAGCACATATTCATTCATTCATTATCATTTCAATTCTTGACAAATACAATGCAATCAAGCATTTTCTCAATTCATTGTAGGGGTGAAACAATAAAAGAACACAAGGTGGATTATGATAAAGATAATCAATGAAGATCTGCTTTGGTATAAAGGAAATAAATTGGATACATGTCATTGGGATGGATGGTATGTCCAAATGATGAATATTCAGACAATTCTCAACATTAATCTAGGATTCTTTTTCAAAAACTCATTCTATTTATTGTTGAAGTCATCTTGAGCTTGGCGAACTTTGCCCCAGTCTTTGAGGGATCTTCAAATGTCTTTGATCTTCCATTCATGTGAGCCATTTAACCTGGATTTTTTTTCTACCAAAATCACCCTTTCAGGTTTTCAATTTGAATCTCTTTTTTCATTTTCTCATTTTCTCATTCATTCTTTTTTTCTTTTTTTTTTCATCATCTTTTTTTCTTTTTTTTCATTTTTCATCCATTGTTGATATCTTTCATACATCCAACTTTAGAGTAATGTAGCATGATTCCATTGCTTCATCATGAGTATACCTTCGCTCAACATATGATCATTCAAGTTGAGTATTCACACTTGATCCAAATGGGCTTTTCAAGGTTGTAATGTAGGTCAAGGTGAAGGGTCATAAAAAAATGGATATAATAGGCTCAAAACATGTATTAAAAAGGTTCAAAACCAAGGATCATCTTATGTAACTTGACATTTTGCCCCACATCATTTCACTTCTTTTTTCTTTCTTCACACAAAGGATTTTCATTATTTTGGCCCAAATCATGTGTGGCATTTATTTTTTCTTTTACTTTTCTTTCTCTTTCTATCTTTGAGAATTTTTGTGATTTTTTTAAAAATTGCCCTCCAGTGTAGAGGGTGATCCTTGGTTGGGGTTCTTCAGAAAAAAAAATCATAATAGGCTCAAAGGGGTAGCAATAGTTTTTCGAATGGTAAAAGAAAGATGGCCATTTTTCATCTCAATTGTGAATACCTTTCTTGAACATCATCTATTGAACAAAGCTCATGAATCTGTATAAAAGATTGCACATCTTCAAGACATATCTATTTCACCTCCGGTAACAGCTTACATTTTACTCAAATCATCTTTTCATATTAATGTGGATGAGTTCTCAAAATTAAATTCCAAAATTATTGTTATCATTGTCTAAATATTCATCATCCGAAATTTGAGAATGGGAATGTGAAGTTATGAAAGGTAACAGGGCATGGAATAATGGTCGAGTGAAAGAGAAAATGTAATGAAATGCATTAACTTGCCCTTATTAAGATGATAACAAGTGAAATCATATTGCAGAAAAGAAATCCTAACATTACTTTAAAAAAACTCTTAGAATGACAAGTGGCATTCAACCAGTCATCCTTTTTAGAATCATGCCCCTAGGTAACCAGGTGAAAGATCTCTATTGACATCTTGCCCTCAATTCATTGTGACTCTCCGGACCCTTTCTGTTCTTGACTTTCACTCAGAACGCTAACATTAGGTGTTGTTGCCTTTCCTTGATCAAAACTTACCATTCTATCATTGATCAACCGTTGCACCTTATGCTTTAAAGCAGTGTAATTTTCAGTAGAATGGCCAGTAATTCCATAGTGGTAGTCGCAGTGGGCTGTAGGATCATACCACTTTGGGTAGGGTGGTTTAAGCGGCTCCACATGGCTGGGGGCAATCAAATGACTATTATAGAGTTCTCGATATAACTCTGTATAAGTCATAGGGATTGGATCAAATACAGGTTTTTCTCGAGTAGTTCGTTGTTCTCGTGAACCACTTGCTGGGTAAATAGGGCGAATTTGGGTTCTTGCAGGAGCTTGAATGTTAAGGCTATATGTAAGATCTTGGGGGCTAAAAATTGATTGGTGTGTGGATGAATAAGGTGGTTATGGAGCTAGCTGGTATGGGTAGGATAAGGTATTATTTACAACAGGATAGTATGGAAAGTAACTTTGAGATGGATAGGGTTGATAAGCCTTGAATTGTTGTCTATCAAAGCTCACAGCTTGAGCTTGAGCTTTTTTCTTTTCTGATGCCTTCTTGGTTTCTCCTCCTTTTAACTTGCCATTTTTATGGCACTTTCAATAATTTCTCCAGAGATTACCATGTCAGCGAAATTCTTTGTTGCATTCCCTATCATCTTTTCATAATAGGGAGACTTTAAAGTGCTGACAAATAACACTATAGTTTCTTTCTCAGTCAAAAGAGGTTGTACTTGAGAAGCAACATCTCTCCACCTCTGGGCATACTCTTTAAAAGACTCGTTTGCCTTTTTCTCCAGATTCTGTAAAAATAAACGATCAAGGGCCAAATCGATAATATATCGATACTGATCGATGAAGTCATGTGCCATATCGCTCCAAGAGCGAATGCGAGTTCTGTCCAGCTGAACATACCACTTGGCTGCTGAGCCTGTAAGGCTATCCTAAAAGACATGCATCAAGAGTTTTTCATCATGAGCATGAGCTGCTATTTTTCGACAATACATTGTGATGTGAATTTTGGGGCACTTTGTACCATCATATTTTTCAAAATTTGGTACTTTAAACTTATGGGAAATACCACATCAGGGACTAGGCAGAGCCCAGCAGTATCAACTGACCCATACAAGCTAAATCTTTCCACAGCCCGTAGCCTTTGCTCTAGCATGCTAATCTTGGAGCTTTTCTGAACTTTCGCTCTTATCTTTTTTTTCTCTTTCTCTTTTAAATCATCTAGATCAAGAATTGGTTCTACTGCCTTTTCAGCGAAGATAGGATTTACATAGCTATTATACTACCCTGGGTTGAAAGCTGATAGCATTCCAGGATATGTCGAATATGCGAAGTGTTGTGGTGGAACCTCTTGAGCAGATTGAGCCTGGGGTGGGCCAAAACTTGGAGGATACAAAGGGTCAACCATTTCTTGTAATGGGGGAACTTGCTGGCTTGTATTTCCTTCAACTCTTTTTCCTTTATTCATGTTATTAAGAGCCTCCAGAATCTTGCTTAGCTCACTTTCAATCTTCTCCTGTGCTTTTTTTATCTTTTCAAATCTCTGGGAATTTTCCTGCTCCATTTGCCTTGCTCTGGATCTTGTGTTGTGTCGATGGACTGGATTTTCGCTAGAAGGAGCTATCCTGGAACCTTGAGTACCATACTTATGATTAGAAATGTTATGCTATGCTTTGTATATGATGCTTTGATGCATGAATGAAATGCACATTTTCTTGAATGAAATCTAGTATGAAATGGATGCAAATGATTGTGTTAAAACATGATCATGAAAATAATGCAGATGCATACAATTAGACAAACAACATAGTTAGTTCCATGGATGAAATGAAAGTGATGCTGATGCATAATGTTACATATGATAATGATGCACAAAGTTAAACAATCAAAATGATTAGATAAACACCCTTTTTTATGTTTTAATTTCAGGCTATATCTATCATTGGGTAGAAAGGGCTCTATCTTAGGGTTAGGCACTTCTAAAGTTCACTATATGTAGTTTAAGGTCAAAGTCTAAAGGTTTTCAAATTGTTCTTTACATCATTGTCCATCACAGACTAGTAAAGCACCCTAATCCTCACCCATTACAAGCTACAAGCGAAAAAAGTTCAATTTGAATGGGAGTATTTCGCTAGCCACTACGGAGGCATTAGACCTCACGAAAGCAATAGGTATTTTACTCCCTCCTAGAGGGACGGAGCTCGGGTGTAGAGCTCATGTTATGCACATGCATATCAATGACATAATTAACAAGGTAAATAAACATGAATGAATAATAACATATATATACAAAAAGGTTCAATTTTATTAGGCTTTTGGATAACACAAATTATTTGCTGGCTTGACTCTCAGAGTCCCCAGTGGAGTCGCCAAGCTATCATAACGTCTAGATCTAGGGATCTATCGCTAGACATTGACTTTTAGGGAGTCACCACCAATCTTTTTTATCTAGGTGCGATTGGCCACCTAAGAAATCTGTCCTTTCAGGGGACACTTAAGTTTAAGGGTCCCTAAAAGAATAGGTTCAGGTCTGCTAACCAGAACAGGGTTCGAGAGTTCAGTTACGTGTGAGGAAGGTTATAACACCCTCACAACGCCCATCAAAAGATGGTACCAGCTTAAATTTGTGTTGTCCAAAAGCCTTAAATTTTACCAAGTAATTAATTATTGAAAATTATTCTCAATTGACTCTAATACTTCAAAAATTGAGAAAATTCCCTCACCTCAAGAGTATGCCAGAAAAACTATTGTTTCACTTGCAAAGGCTCGTTCGGATTATTTAAAAATCAAAATCAAAATCAAAATCAAAATAAAAGGAAGGAAAATAATGTTTTGTGCAGGAAAATTGATACTTTCAACTTTTCCCAAAAAATTTTTTGAAATATTTTTAAGGAAAATTGATACTTTCAACTTTTCCCAAAAATATTTTTTTTGAAATTTTTTTTAAGGAAAATTGATACTTTCAACTTTTCCCAAAAATTTTTTTGAAATTTATTTTTAAGGAAAATTGATACTTTCAACTTTTCCTAAAATATTTTTTTTGAAATTTGATTTTCAAGGAAAATTGATACTTTCAACTTTTCCTCAAAAATTTTTTTTGAAATTTATTTTTAAGGAAAATTGATACTTTCAACTTTTCCCTAAAAATATTTTTTGAAATTTTGATTTTCAAGGAAAATTGATACTTTTAATCTTTTCTCAAAAACCCCTTTTTTTGAAATTTTATTTTTAAGGAAAATTGATACTTTCAACTTTTCCCCAAAAATATTTTTTTGGAAATTTATTTTTAAGGAAAATTGATACTTTCAACTTTTCCCCAAAAATTATTTTTTTTGGAAACTTTGATTTTCAAGGAAAATTGAAACTTTCAACTTTTCCTCAAAAACCTTTTTTGAAAATTTATTTTCAAGGAAAATTGATACTTTCAACTTTTCCCCAAAAATATTTTTTTTTATTTTTATTTAAAGAAAATAGAATAATAAAACAAAATAAAAGTGAACATAAATAAAAAAATAAAAAAAAAGAAAAATAAAAAATAAAAATAAAATAAAGATAAAAAGAATATTAAATAAACCTAATCTAATAAATAAAAAAACAAATAAAAAAAAAACCTGGCTCGGCTCGAAGTACGGCTCGGCTCGGCTCGGCTCAAGGAAGAGAAACGGCTTGGGAGAGCGGCTTGAAAGCTCGGCTCGGCTCGGAAGCTCGGCTCGAAGGGGGACAGACACGCGCGGGTCAGGAAACGGGTCGACGCTCGGGTCGGGTCGGATCTCAACAAAATGCGCGGATCCTCTAGGTCACTTAAGGCCAAAACGACGTCGTTTTGGGAGGGTATATAAGGCTCTTCCCTCTGTTTTTCGACAGAACGCTCCTCTTCTCTCTCTCTCTTCTTCTTTTTTTCCTCTCCCTTCTCTCTAAAAAGCCGAAGAACTCCGGTTGAAGATTCATCGGATTCTGGGATTTGTCGTCGGAATCTGATTTTTTTTCGTCGAAAGTTGGCCGAAAGTTGGTCGGTTTCTAGGAAAGGTCACCGGAAACTGGGCAGCTCACCGAAAACTTCAAAGTTGGTCAGAATTTTCACCGAAAAATTTAACTTTCGTCAGAAAATTCACTGAATCTGGAATTTTCCAAAAATTCCAAGAAAAAAAAATCGCCAAAAATCTTCAAAAAAAATTCCTACTAACTCCAGAACACTTCTTAGCCTCCTATACTCTTCTATCTCTCAAATCAGTAGCTTTGCTCACTATTTTTTTTCTGTCCATTGCTTCTGTTCCAGAGGGTCCCTTTTATAGGGATTGATCAGGAGTTTCTGATCAATCCCAATTCCTCTTTGGACGGGGATTCAATCTTTGAATCAATTTGGACTTTTCTGATTGAATCCTCATTCTCAGCAGGATTCTTCAGCTTTCAATTGCAGCCCTAGAAAAAGAAAAAAAAATAATAATCAGATAAACGACAAATCAGATAAACAGAAAAAGAGAAAAAAAATTATTAACAGATAATTAAAAATCTGAAAAAAATATTACAAGAAAAAAATAATACATAAATTATAATATAATAATAAATATATAACTATATAAATAAAATACATATAAATATTAATAAATAAATAAATAAATAAATAAATAAAGATATTAATACATAGTAATAATAAATAAATAAAATACATAAAATACAAAAGAAAGAAAAAAATAAAATAAAAATAACCTCAAATAAGAACCAAATTGGGCTTATCTATTTGGGCCAGGCCCAATTGATCTGGGCTTGGACCAAATTGGGTGTCTACACATAATAGTTTACAAACAAATATATAGCCTTTCAAAGAAAAATTTTGCATATATATATATATATATATATATATTGAAAACATCTATCCTATAAATAAAACAAAGATTTCATATATTTTAGTGATTCAGTGTAAGTATGTTTTTTATTAAGTATTCAATTTAAAATCAATTGATACTAAGTGAAGGAATCCAACTTGAATATAAAAATACAAAATATTAAAAATTTATTAGATATAAACTAACTCATTTTAATAAACCCCGTCACATGTAGGTGAAAATGAAAGAAAATTTTCATGTAACAAATTAAAAAAGAACAATAGAAAAAATTTTTTGACTCTGATATTATATTAAGTATCCAACTTAAAATTAATTGATAGTAAATAAAAAGATTCAACTTGAATATAAGACTACATGATATTGATAATTTAGTAGATATAAGATAACTTATTTTAACATTTTTGAGTCTTGTCATATTTAATCTATATAGATTATTACTTTTTTTAGTCTATCGAAAATGATAATGTTCTAGGTGAAAAATGAGAAAAAAAAAGTGAGTTAAAAAAAATTTATGTGATTTTAGATGTGTACGTAGTTTTTTTGAAAATTAAAAGAAAAAATATCCTTTAACTATATTTTATCATTATAATTTTAATTTTTTGCTCTCTGTCAATGGCCCCATCAAAGTTTATTTTATAGCAGTCACTAACTGGGAGTTTTCATTTTTGAGATACCATTTGGCGTTTGCAGAATTATGATCTGCTGCTACTAAGCTTGGTGAATTCCAGCAAGTAAGTTTTGGCGAATGTTGCTGACCCGAGGGAACTCCTCCTTTGCTCTCCGAGAGCCTCATAATTTCGACTATTCCATATTGTCCATCATGTTATCGCAACAATTGTGCTTAAGTTTCATAATCATCTCAGGGAACCAACCTATACTCTCTTACTGCACTTCGTTATCATCTCCCACTAATAGTTTAGGTGTCCCACACTTTGTTGCTCATCGACATTCACCAACCCCGCACCGCAAGCAAGTTTTTTCCATTGGAATTGCCTTCTTGCCAAGTTAACCATTAGCTATATAATATCATGACAAACCCACTACATGAAAGCTCTAATCTTGGTTGAAACCTGCAGAGACCATATTCTTTTCCACACCCTCCTGTTGTTTCCCTCTACTCCTGAGGCTTACTGCAGTTTTAACATCGCTTACTTGCGTTTGATCGACATAGATATTTTGGTTTTAACCGTATAACATCCCTCTAATATTAGTATAGAATATCTATAGTCATACATCCCGATTGATTGACTATCTCAAGTGATAGGCAACTAGTTGGGTGAATTGGCAAATATATATCTATTATAAATTTTTAAATAAAAGATACAAATGTGTTTTCAATTTAAAAAAATTACGCATCTTTTTTTAGATATTATTTTTTTCAGAACACAATTTTTTGTTCAAAACATGTTTTGCACTATGTTAAAGTTCCAGTGCTAATATAAAATTTTTGGTTAAAACTCACGTTATGAGTCAAATGAATGACACAAGTTTAGTTGGGAGAATTGATAAAAAAAAATCAAATAAAATATTATAAAAAATTTAAAATTAAAAGATACATGCTTATATCCACTTTAAAAAAAAAAAAAATCTGCCTACATGCACTTTTTTAGATATATATATCCACTTTTTTGTATTTTTGTAAAAAAAAATTTACAAAACACAAAAAAAGAAAAAGAGACCAATAGGAAAAAAGAAAAGGAAAGGCAACCCAAATTATTTTAGGGCTTTCTAAGCCCAAATTAAACAAAAATGGCAATCCAAAATTTGTGAAAAAATAGCAAAAAGGAAAAGAAAAAAAAAGCATTGGTTGTTCTCTTTATTTGCCATGAAGGATGTATTAGGTGACACTCTCAATTCCTCACGAAATGTCCATTTTTCTTAGCAATGGCTCGAATAGAAATCCCTTCTTAAATCAAAGACATTTTCCCACATAACTGATGGCTTAGTTAAATTTTTTTTTAATAAGAAGTCATATAATATTTAATTATATGTAAAAAATTTATACTATATATTTTTTTGGGTTTCACTAGGATCATAATGATCCTAAAACTAAATTTTTGAAAATCAATAATAAAATACCATATTATAATTTTTTAAAAGATTGAAACTAATATCACGCTTCTATGAGAGCGAAACCAAATTAATTTATAATAACCTTTAATCCTTAACTAACCTATTTATGTATGAAAGTGAAACCAAACTAATCCATAATAACCTTTCTCTTTAATTAACATATTCAACTAGTAATAACTAACAATTAATTGAAAAAAAAAAAAACGAAATAGAGCTTTAATGAGAAAATGAAGAAGCTCTAGCAATTTTCTCCTCTCTTTTCTCATCTTCTCAAAATTTTCATTAATTTTGATTAAAAATTGCCTCTTTTAGATGAGGCTATAGGTTTTTAATCAACAATGGATTGAAAACTTCTCTTCGTTCTTTTTTTTTCTCAGTCAAAAAAATTTTATTGATCAGAAACAGTCTTTGCACCTGATAGCAATATTTCCAGAAACTACCTATTCACCACAGGAAATATTATCATATTACAGCCATGCATAAAACAAACTAAGACTGTCTACCCCCTTCCTTGCCAATGAATCAGCAAAGTAATTGGCTTCTTCAAAAATGTGTCCAAACTTAACCTTTTCCTATGATTTCCACTAGCTTATAAGTTTCCGCAAATATCAGCCATTGTTTCCATGGTCTGGCATTCTTATTACGCACCCAACTCACTGCTACTTTTGAATCTGATTTCAAAACTAGAACAACCTTTCCCAGCCAAGGTGAAGAAGAAAACATTTGAAGTGCAGTCTTAATGGCCAAAACTTCTGCAGTATTTGACTCCTGATCACCAAGAGGGCCATAAAACAAACTTCTAATATTACCCTCGCAGTCTCTTAGAACAACACCGCACTGATATCTCTTCCATAAATATTTATCATTTTTTAGAAGTTATAGCCATCTATAGCAAACAACAAAAGAGAATGGAATCAAATCTTCATTGGGAATTTTGTTTTTTTTTTATAAGTGACTAACATTTTATCTTAGGTTTTTATCAACTTTTTTAAATGAAGATTTGAGAAAACGATTTAGGCTGTCCTAATGTTTTTTAATTTTATTTTAATTAATTATTTTTAAATAAGTTAATTAGTGTTAAGATTTACAATCAATATTGATTTGATGCTGGTAAATGTATAGTACTTATCAATGATCATTCTAATATAAATTTAAACTCTTAATTTTTTGGTATTTGAATATATCAAGAATAAAATTATGATCATAAAAATTAGGAGTTTAATGCTATATTAACTACCAAATGATTGCAAGATTATTAGCATTTTTTATATAATTCAACAATATAAAAATAGATTATAATTTTGAAACAATTATAAATGATAAACCCCTCTAACATTAATTTAACCCAACCTAATCTCCTTTCCCCAGATCTAAAATATAAATGATAAATTTAAATATATCTTATCCCATTATTAGAAAAATATTGAATAACATTATTTTATAACTGCTAATCTCGATATATAATTGTTTGAGTGTATCCTTGTACATAATTGGACAACTATTATAGTATAATAGATTTGATTTTTTTAGTCATTTCACTTGTATTTTGTTTTATAAAATAGATTAAATTTTATTTGTATTATTTTTATTTTTATTTAAATTTTGTGGAATCAATGTAGAAAAAAAACCAAAAATTTCTATGAATATATATAGTTTTTATTTTTTATTTATTTTTATTTAAATTTAGTTGGATCAATGTAGAAAAAAAACCAAAAAGTTCTATGAATATATATATATATATATATTCATATCTATGCCCCTTACAAAACCAACCAATACCTCATGGATGCAAACGCTATATGATTTTTTAGGATAAGTGTCATTAAATGAAATTAAGTAATTCAATTTACAAATGTTAAGTTGATGTTCTGGATCCTTAGTAGTAAGGTATAGATTAATTTTAATCTTTTCTCATTCTCCATTAATCAATGATTTAAAAATAAATATTTTAAAAAATTAATATAATTCAATTTTATTAGAAATAATAAAATGTGTTTAATTTTTTGTAATCTTTGTATACCAATTATTAATTATTTGTAGACCAGGTGTACTTATTTTATGATTATTTATTGGTTTATATGTGATCAAATTTACACATAAGTTCTTTGCGGTGAAAAAGGATGAGGATTTTACTCCATTATTTCATTTTCTTTCATGGAAATGCTACAGTTAGATATGAGGTTATTCTTTTTTTTTTTTTAATTTTTTTTCCTTTGATACCTTTGCTGTTTTATTTTTATTATTTTTTTATGTTTTTTAAATTTATTTTTTATTTTTTATTTTTGAATAAAGTAGTATGAGGGTTGTTTTTTTTAAAGAGAAACTCTTTGAACTTTTGAAATCACTATTTATATGGTATATATTATTTAAGCTTTTTTTTAAAATAAAAATTAACCACGCAAAGAATAGATTCAAAAATTTTAGTTTTTTTTAATTGTTATAATCATAATCAAGTATTACATTCATATAATTAACAGAATAATCAATTATTATATCATAATCAAATTATAATTATTGAATAATGAACTAATAAATTACAATGTAACTACTAAGTCATGATCTCATTGGCTAACACCCTTTATAACATAACTACTAAGTCATGATCTCATTGTTGCTTTGGAAGATTCAACATTTAATTTATTTAGTTGATGGGGTTTGCATGTGTATGAGATATATAAACCTAATTTTTTTTTTTATTTTGGAATAATTTGTAACCCTATAAAAGAAAATAATTGCATTTTGCGATCAAAATGATATTTTCAACAATAAATGCTTATTTGGCCCATTTTATAAACTAATACTAATTTCCGAAAGACAACAAATATTAAGTAATTTTAAATAAAAATAAACCTCTTTAAAAGAGCTAGAAATGAGAAATTGATAAATAATAAAAAACAAAACACATTCTTGACTATTTCATATTACTTTAATATGATAGAATTTCTTTTAAAAAATTTTATATATTCTTAATTATTGACTTATTGTGATGTATTGCATTTAAAATTCAAATTCTTACTAATACAATTAGTATTGTTTTTGTTTAAAATCTAATTTTTTAAGCATCAAAGAAAATAAATTGAAAAAGCTTTTTACGATCGATATAAAATCTGGTTAAAACAAATGAAGCCAACCAATACAACTTTAGAAATGTTCTTGGTAGGCCATAGCCAGCAATCTTTGCCTTCGCTACAATTTATGCCAGATATCATTTACTAGAAGCTCAAAACTAAGTCAAAACTAATGAGGAAAAATTTGCCAATTTGAATAATAACTTGGAAAAGATATTAATAATAACTTGTAGATGATGGAGAATAGAGAATTGAATATTTGTGTAGAAAATAAAATCAATAAGACACAAAGCTATAGGCTTCCTTCGAAACAAAACAAATACCAAAAACAGAGTTTCGACAGAGACATAAAGCTCTGTTCAAAGTGCAAAATCCACAACTCTTCCTACAACTATTTTAACAGAACAGTCAGCTAAAAGAAATCCCCTATTTAAAAGATCAAATCACCAAACTTCTTCTGACAACAAAATCAACTTTATCCAAATCTTCACCACATTCAAACAAAAGGCAAATCATAAGAGCTCCCATAATACCTAGGCACATCTTCTGAAGATGCATAACTCAAGAAAATTGCCCACAATTGAGTAGCGACTGGTAGTGATGCAACTCTCAATGAAAGAAAACCATGCTTGTCGCCAATATGGATTTATGTATAGAACAACAAAAATTCCCAATAAAACAATTACATATGAAACCAGAAAGCTCACACAAAAAACATATGTGTCCATGAAACTACCTTCTCCTTCATTGTCTGTTGTAGTAGGTACTGTTGGTGGTGACTCAGTTTTAAAGCAGTTATTTTGCAATGGAGGCCCACAAAGAAGAGGGTTTCCCTCGTAGCTGCTTTCATCAAAGGTCCCAAACTGAGCTTTTGGCTCTGGAATACTACCTGACAAGTTGTTGTGTGCCACACTGAAAACCTCTAGAAAGTTTAACTCAACCAACTGTATTGGGATTCTACCACTCAAGTTGTTGTAAGAAAGGTCCAAACTCTCAATTTGCTTAAGTTGTGAAAATGATAAAGGTATAACTCCGACCAAGTTATTGTAGGATAAGTTTAACGAATGGATTTCACTTAAATTTCCCATTTCGAGTGGGATTTGCCCAGTTAACCTGTTACAAGATAAATCAATCCCAGACATGTACTCAAGAATGTCACCACTATATGAATAGGACACACTCTTTGTTGTAAACTCTATCCCTTCTTCCATGTAGCTACTAAGATAATCATGTGAAAAATAAAATGGAATGTTTATTGGTAGATCATACATTGAAACTACTCTATGCAAAACATCCATAGAAGACTTCTCCTTTTTCATTGCCAGAGTTAAATTACCCAAACAAGAAGGTATAGGACCAGAAAACATATTTCCAGAAAGATCTATGATGCTCAATGAATACAACTTGCATAATTGAACTGGAATTCCACCATCTAGATGATTATCTTTCAAAAGAAGGACGCTTAAAGAAGAAAATGTGCCAATCCATTTTGGAATATTACCGGTCAAATTATTCCCTCTAAGATCTAATGTCACTAATGAAGTGCTATTAAAAGCAAGTGTCAATGGACCACTTAGTCTGTTTCTCTTCACGTGGACATGTCTCAAAAATGGTGAATTGAAACAAGAAGGAATAGAGCCAGATAAATTGTTTTGAGAAAGCTCCAAAAATTCAAGCTTAAACAAGTTGCAAAATTCCATTGGAATAGAACCTTCAAAATGATTGTTTGACAAAGCCAATCTCTTCAAATGCGATATATTCCCTATCCATCTTGGGAGCTTTCCATTAAAACTATTATTACTGAGATCAATATCCTCTAGTGATGAATGTGAAAAATCAGTAGTAGAGACATCAATATCAGGAATCTCTCCACCAAAATTATTGCCATCCAAATACAAACTTGACAACTTTCTTTTGTTGAACATCAAAGGAAAAATCTTTCCACTTAGGTTGTTATTTGATAGCCTAAGAACATCTAATGAGCTTCTCATGATCAACTCTTCTGGTACTCTTCCAAACAAATGATTGTCCGATAGGTCTAAAATTGATAAAGTGTTCATGCCACTTAAACAAGGAGGGATATTACCTTCAAAGGCATTCTTAGATAAGAATAACAATTCCAAATTTGGAAAAGTTGAACATATATTTGTCGAAATTTGACCTTGTAATTTGTTTTCAGATATGTCAATTAAAGACACATTAGGATGAAAATGATGTGGTAACAAGAGAGGACCAGTGAAAGAATTACCCAACAAGAAGAGATTTTCTAATTTTGTGTTGTTTTCTAGCAACCATAACGGGACTGTTCCACTGAAATTGTTATGGGAAAGATCAACATATCTCAAGTCATATTGGTAATAAAGGAACTTAGGAGGTTGTAGACTAAGTCCTTTGTCTATTATACACTCTGACAAACTGATGATGTTTAGTTGGAACTTTGGAATTGAAGTATGAAAGGAATTAGGTTCCATTACTATCTTGTTTTCATCAGCCAAAAGAACCTTGAGATTTGGAAGGTTTGCAAGTGACGAGAATGGCATTGAAATTTGCAAACGATTTCTTAAAAGGGAGACAAATCTAAGTGATGAAAGATTTGCTAAAGGAGTCAAATTTCCAGTAAATTGATTGTTGGAGATATCTAACTCAAGAAGAGATGTCAAGTTACCCAAACAATAAGGAAGTATCCCCTCAAGTGCATTCCTTCTGATATCCAAACTCTTAAGGTTCCTTAGATCGCACCAACCTGAAAATTTTATAAATTCATGGAAGAAATTTTAATTAAATTTTGATTTCCAAAACAGAATATATATAAAAGATATTAGATGAAAGAAATGGAATAAAGGATTATTGGAAATAGATGTATTCCATGAGTTATATTGGAGAAATTATAAAGTCTTTAATTTACCTTGATTAGGTAAGGAACCCATAAGTCCACAGTTACGTAAAGACAAAGTTTTAAGAGAAGTGAATACTCCAATGCTTTGCAAAATGTTGTTGTTGAGATAAGAATTGTCTAGAAGTATTTCCTCCACATTGCTCCACACATGCAATTCTAAGTAATCATAGCATAGGAGGTATTATTAGATGTTAATCAACAAACATCTACTAATTTTTAGTCCTTCTGGAATAAATTAATGACTTACCTTGATCTTGAGTAGCCATAGTCTTGTTTAAGTAATTACATTGTAGATCGAAGGTCTTAACCGACGGGAATGCCTCTACTAATTTTAGTAGTAATGGAATGCTTCCATTGGTAAAAACCCTATTTAGACGAAGAACTTTTAACTTTTTCAAACTCTTATACTCTGTAAATGAAAAAAATAAATGAGTGAAAATTTTCATTTTTGTAGATAAGATTATATATTCAAGATTAATGCAAAATGAATTTTTAATAGAGAAGAATATTGAATAGTTAAATATTTTTAATATAAATTTTAATATACGAAACAATCAAAAAGATGAAAATCAAACAAAACAGTAACATGAAAAGGCAAAATTTTTTAAACGGTAATAAGAATACGTAGTAATCTTAAATAGAATGACAAAAGGCAAACAAGTCCAACTCTAAGACACAACAAGGTAATACAAACAAAAAGGAAAATATTTGATATGCCGTTGCAACACTTCTTAAAGAAAGCAATTATCTAAGGCAAATATATATCATTTTCTAATTAGTAATCAAATTACAATGAATTTCTTCCTTTAAAAAATTGGGCATTAATTTTAATAAGAGCATTTCACCTATAATCATTGTAACACGATTAAGCAATCACAATTCAAAATTGCATGAGGTCTAACAAAATTTTATGTGAAGATCACACTTATAAATGGTGGATTCTTACATAATTCTTTATTATAATTAGAGAATTGTAGTATTGTAGTAAAAAGCATATAATAATAATTAATTTCTTCTTTTAAAAAATTGAGCATTAAATTTTAATATGCTAAATTTGTTGATCATTAAAACATCCACATCATTATAAACCTCTCAAATAAAAATAGAAAATTTATTTAAATCCATACCTTTACAAGCCACAAATTCATTCAGATCATTAGAGCTCATATCCAGTTCCTCTAAGTTGATAAAAGCACCCAAGTCTGGAAAAAAAAAAAAACGTCATTAAATGACCTGAAAACATGAAATTTGTTTTTTTTAAGTATTTGTAATAGAGTTGAAATTTTGGTTGAAAAGTAATAATTAATTAGATTATGACTTAAATCAAGCATTTAGAAATTGGTCAATTTTAACTGTTTCCCAATATCTATAAAAAATTTACATAATTTCATCATTAAAGAAAAAAACAGATGAACTTATTTGTTATATCATCTTGAAACATGAATTAAGATTTTTGTTAACAAATTCAAAATTTTTGCCAAAAAAGTAATGTTACCTCTCATATCTATTGATCCATTTAACTGATTGGAGCTTATATCCAAATACTTCAAATTTGAAAGCCCGCTAAGTGATGCAAATATGTTGTCATTAATGAGATTATCACTCAAATCAAATTCTTCTAAATGGGTCAAGTTCAGCTGTCTCCCACTATCTACATAAGGTTTACATAATTTCATCACTAAAAAAAGATTTACATAATATTTAATTATATATAACAACTTAACTAATTGAGCAAATATAAATGCATACCTTGTAAGGAATGAAGGCTTTCAATTTTGTTGGAGTATAAATACAACCTCTTCAGATTCATCAAATTATTCAATTCTATGTCCAAGTTTAATTCAAATAATCATTATGTTAGCCCGGTTACTCAAATAATCTTTTACTCAATATTTTTAATGACTCTATAATGAAGTAAACGGCAAAACAAATCTAAAGCTTTAAGTGAAGAGGAAAAATCCCCAAATGTGATATGAGATTTTACCTATTTTATGAGCAAAAAGGTTCTAAAACAGAATTAAAAAAAAGAAGAAGCTGTAATAGCTTTACCTTCAATATCTATTGAGCCTTGCAATTGGTTCTCCCCCATATTCAGGGACTCTAGACTTGGAAGGCCAGAAAGGAATGCAAAAGTGTCGTTCTTGAAGAGATTACTACTTAAATCAAGAACCTCCAAATTGGTCATCCTTAGTTGCATCTCCTTTCCTGTAGAAGAATATTTCTATTATATGCCATTGTTAATCGGAAATTTTATGCATTGATCACGTAAATAAGAACTTAATTAAGTGAATTGAAATATATATTTATACCTTGCTTTGATGGTTGAAAGCTTTCAATTCTATTTCTGCTTAAATCCAAGTTCTTCAAATTTGTCAAATTATTCAATCCTATTCAATGCCAATGAATAATTAATAGTTCATATTAAAGCAAATGATATGCAACACCTTTTTCTAAAACAACAATTGATTTGAACGTAAAAGAAAGATAAAGCAAGTTCCTATTTGATGAGCAAAAAGGTTCAAAAACAGAATTAAAAAAAAAAAAAAGCTGTAATAGCTTTACCTTCAATATCTATTGAGCCTTGCAATTGGTTGTCCCCCATATTCAGAGACTTTAGACTTGGAAGGCCAGAAAGGAAGGCAAAAGTGTCGTTCTTGAAGAGATTACTACTTAAATCAAGAACCTCCAAATTGGTCATCCTTAGTTGCATCTCCTTTCCTGTAGAAGAATATTTCTATTATATGCCATTGTTAATCGGAAATTTTATGCATTGATCACATAAATAAGAACTTAATTAAGTGAATTGAAATATATATTTATACCTTGCTTTGATGGTTGAAAGCTTTCAATTCTATTTCTGCTTAAATCCAAGTTCTTCAAATTTGTCAAATTATTCAATCCTATTCAATGCCAATGAATAATTAATAGTTCATATTAAAGCAAATGATATGCAACACCTTTTTCTAAAACAACAATTGATTTGAACGTAAAAGAAAGATAAAGCAAGTTTATCATGAATATGAGTGGTTCCTTCCAAGTGATTTGTACTCAAACTTAAAATCCTTAAAGATGAAAGACCATTCATATGAAACAATATGTTATTTTTCAAAGAATTGTCCCCTAAATCAAGAGTTTTCAAATTACTAAGTCTTGAAAGCCATTGAAAACCTGTATCGAAAAAAGATTAGTATTTTAATTAATGTATATAATTCATAATCATAATTAGATTGGTTTTAACTCTAACGTTTGCATAAGTTGATCCTGTGAACAAGTTTCCTGCTAGATATAAATCCTTGAGAGATGAAAGCTGACTCAAAGATAATAAAATTGTATCATTGAGGTAATTGTAACTTAATAAAGGATCTCCAAATTTAGCTTTGCAAAACCTGCAAGAGAGTTCTTTTAAATATATAATAAGGACTTAGTGGCTTTTCATCAATAAAACAAAAATAGAATTAAATATGAAATTGTAAAAATGAAGAACTGATGAATGAATTTTCATATTGCAAATTAACAATGAAATAATTGAAGATGAAAAGGCAAAAGCGACCTTCACTTTCAACAAAACCAGCGATGTTATTCCCTGGCAAATAAAGATGCTTCAGTTCCTTGAAAGGAAGAAACAAAGAGGCATTAAGATACCATCTTTCGTTTTTGGACCATCTTATATAATTAAGAAAGAGTCCTATGACTCGCTTGGAAGAGGAGGAGGAGGTGTTGCACTCGACCCTATCCCATTGACAGCAATCTGAACCCTTGATCTCATCAACCCAGCTGTTCAGATCGTTCTGAGGATTGAAGAAAGGTTTGAGTTGCAAGAGAGCAATCCTCTCTTCCTCCAACAGGCATCAGTACTATACCATCTGCATCCTTCTAACAACAACAACAACACACTCACAACAACCATTTGGGTTCCATCATCTCTTTTTCTTTATATATGATCTTTTTATTTTCAATTCTCTCTAAACTGCTAGTTCTAAATATATAACGATAAGCCTTGCATCAAGCTTAATATATATAGACAATCAAGGTGGTCTTCGATCGTTTAGACTCCGTGTTGTAGAAAGAAAGAAAAGGAAAGTAAAAAAATATTAGCACTTTTTTCCCTCGTCCTTTCCTTCTTACCAAAAGGAGTGTTAGTCTCTTTCTTGTCTTCGCTCATCTGTGGTAAATTCTACTATTTTTGGAATTGAAATTTGGTATAAAATAGTCACTGAAATCACTCTGTCGAAAGTGGCCGACATAATTTAGAAAAAAATTTTGCAATAAGACAATGACTTTTATTTTCCTCAAATTAAAAATCATATTTAGAGCAAAATTGTCTCAATAATAAGAAAGAGGGATTGGAAGCATTAGGTTTTATGATCAAATCTCATTGTATATATGTTGGATTTAATTTAAATTTTCTATAAATATACTATTTTTCTATTATTCAGTTGTTTTGGTTATTAGTTTTTTTTGTACCAATGATCAATCTTGATAAAAAAATCATTCATTTCACAATCGTTCTCTTAGTTGTTATAGTTGGAGTACTTGTTAAACCCAACCACTTTCTAGGCTATTGGTCAAACGATTTAGATCCAGTCCTAAATATGATTTTTTTAAGACTTGAGTTCAACGTTGAGAATTTTATTATATTAATAAATAATATATTTTAATTAAAATTTAATTTTATAATATTAATATAAAATATTTTTAACATTTTAATAACAAATTTAATTGAAATAAGTAAATGAGTTTGGGAACATTTCACCTATAATTTTTTTATTACAATATTATAATTATTTAATTACATTAAAAAAATTATATATGGGTCCACCACTTATAAGTGTGATTTTTATATAAAATTTTAATAAATCTCACATAATTTTAAATTGTGATTAGCTACTATAATAATTGTAAATGATACAATTGATTTTTTTTTTTTTTTTCATTTTGTAATAAATACTTTAGGCCATAATGTGACTTACGTGAAATCGTGGAGTATGGGTTAAAAATTGTTTCCACGTTTTCCATGTGACTTCCTGTTGCATTTTATTTCTTCCTGGAAGAAACTTTTATTGCATGTTCCATTTGATTTCTATTTTTTTTAAAGGCATTTCATATTTACTTTTAAATCTATAAGTCTATAACATCTAATATAGCATTGTTTGAAAGGATCTTCACATTGGCGTCAACCTTAAAATTCACATTGTCTTCATATCCACGTTATTTAATTGGAATATAGACTTGGATTCTTAAAGTATATATGAATATAAAATGTTGTGATTTGTCTACGAGTTTTTCATTTTCTTTTCTGATTTCTTTGTAAATGATTAACAAAATAGCAGTAAACGATCAATAATATGATATTAAATTTCATAATTTTAATACTAAAAATTTACAAAAGCTATTAATAAAGGATAAAAGAAATTTATGCTTTCATATATCAATAGAATGAAGCTTTCGCTTTGAATGGGATTTTTTTTAAAAAAAAAAATCATTTATAAAAAATAATTTTAAATTGAATAATATGGTAAATAATAATACTTAAAAAACTTTTTTTTTCTTTAATTTTTAGTTTTTCAAAATACTTTAATATCATATTGCACTTTTGGCTTTTCTACATAAAAAAAAATTCCAAAAAGTGAAAAAAAAATACAAATAGAAAAAACTGAATAAAAAAAATAACTATTGGTCTTTTAAAAGCAAATGCAATGTCGGTTGTTGGCCAAACCTAAAAGAAAGTTGTTGAGAAATTAACTCCAACTTGCTTGACACTTCAGTCATTTCTTCCCCGTTAGTTTTACTTAAGCGTGAATAACGTTTTAATTTGTTGAAAGTCTTGTGCTTCGTTTTACACGCAAAGGCACGCACCTTATCTCATTGCAAAATTTTTGTAAAGTACGTCGGCAACTTGCAAGAAAATGTGATTTTAATAATAAACTAATTTATTCAAGTTTTAATTCCTGAAATTTACCATCGATGAGAGTAGACAACAAAAGACACTAATACTCTTTAGGCAAAAAGAAAAAGGAACCAAACAGAGTCTACGCAAGAACCTTGACTTGCCAAGTTTTTTATGTTTACTTCAAATTAATTGTGTTATTATATTATAAAAAATTATTTTTTAATTTTATTTTATAATATATTTAAAATATTAAAAGATTAGTATAAATATATTTTCATATTTTAATGATAAATTAAAATAAAATGCAGAGCCCACCAAACCTAAGATTTCTTGAGTTTCAACCGTGCTCGCTCCTCTTAGTTCATGGACACCTTTTTTTTTTTTTCCTCAAATTATATATTTTTAGAGAATTAAGAATACCAATTATTTTTGCAACTCCATGAATTACTCACTTCTTGCAAATAACACGATTAGGATGTTACTATTTTTAAAATTTATTATATTTTAAGTGTTATATTAGAAATATTTAAAATTTAAGCATCATATTAAATATTTTATTATAATTTATAAATCATTCATAATATTAATTATTTTTATAATGTACCACCATAAACCAGAATGTCGGCTATATAAAATAATGTAAATATTTTTATAATAGCTTGATATTAGACTTGTCTATGTGTCAGACCATATGCTAGTCTCAATTCAATCAAGTCTTAAGCAAAATTTTTAAAGCTTTTAACAAGGTTTATTGCTTATTTTGTTCTCGTTAAACATATTTGTTAATTTAATTTAAAATATATTTAAAAATAGTAAATTGTTAATATAAAATCTTTTTAATGATAAATAAAAATGAATTGCAAAACCCACCAAACCTAAGAATTTTAGGTTTCAACCAAACTCGGCTCCTTTTAGTCCATAGACACCTTTTTTTTTTTTTTTTTTCAAATAATATGTTTTTAGAGAATTAAGAAAGCCAATAATTTTTGTAGCTCCACGGTTAATCATCCCTTGCAAATACCATGATTAGGATGTTACTTTATTTTTAAAATTTATAGATATTATATTGTTTTAGGTATGTTTAAAATTTAAATATCATATTAAATACTTTATTATAATTTAAAAATCATTCATAATATTAATCATTTTTATAATTTTCTACCATAAATTAGATGTTGTCTATATAAAACATTGTAAATGCTTCTATGATATCTTGTTATTAGACTATACTTAACCATTTGTGTATTCGTATCATTTAAATATCAAAATTTATGTATTTGTATTGTATTTTATATGAAAATTATATATCATAATTTATATCAACATAAAAATATAAAATATATATTTTTGTTTTTATTAAACTTATGTATAATTATTACTAAAATTTTACAATAAAACAAATATGTGCCTCTGCATGTAAACCAAGCAATAGAGTTTTATTTTCCACAAATTAAAACTTTGTTCATACTATCAATAAAGTTTTGTCTGAATAATAAGAAAAAGGGATTGGAAGCAATAGATTTTATAATCGAATCTCATGTATGTTGGATTTAATTTAATTCTATGTTGGTTTATATTGATTTGTTTATTGATTTTTCTTTAAATATACTATTTTTTTACCAATGATCAATCTTGATTAAAAATCATTCATTTCACTATCATTCTCTTAGTTGTTATAGTTGAAGTAGTTGTTAATTATTAGGTGTTTATAGACCCAATTATTATCTAGGCTATTGGTCAAAGACATTGATCCAATCCTAAATATGTTTTTTCTACCTAAGTAGATTTGTTCTAAAGTCAAGCTAAGCCTAAAAGCTCGTCAAATTTTGAAAAAGTTTAGACAAAAAATAAAAGTATATTAAATGGGCATGGGCACATTTTTATAAGCTTGTTTAAATTTCGGGTTGGGTATGGAAAAATTAAAATCCGAATCCGATCCGACTCAAATAAAATATATATAATTGAAATATTATAATTATATAAATATATATAAATATATGAAATTTTTTTTATATATTTAAAAAAAGGATTTTCTAATTTTTGTTATATAAATTAGGTTTAATGGAGGGGCTTGGTATTTACTTTTTCAAATTTGGTTGACCTTAAAAAAATTTTTGAGACTCAAAATATCAGACCAAACCAAACCTAAGCAAGCATATAAACTATTAATATAAAAAATTGACCCAACCTAGATCAGCCTATAAACACCTCTATGCTTGAGTTCAACGTTGAGAATTTTATTTAACAAATAATAAATTTTAATTTTAAAATATTAATATAAAAATATTTTTAACATTTTAATAACAAATTTAATAACAGGTAAATCAACTTTGGAGTATTTCACCTACAATTCTTTTTATTATAATTCTATAATTATTCAATTACTTAAAGAATTATGTATGGATCTATCACTTATAAATGTGAATTTCATATAAAATTTTTATAAATTTCATATAAATTTTAATTATAACTAGTTACTATAACAATTGTAAATGATATACTTTTTTATTTTATTTTGTAATTAATACTTTAGCTCGTAGTGTGACTTTTACATGAAATCGTGGAGTTTGGGTTAAAAAATTCTTTCCACCCTTTCCTTGTGGTTTCTTCTTACATTCTATTTCTTCGTGGAAAGAAGAATTTTTATTGCAAGTTCCATTTTCTTTTTTTTTTTTTTTGAAAAGCATTTCATATCTATTTTTAAGTCTATGAGACTATAACATCAAATATTATATTGATTGAGAGGATCTTGACATTGCTGTCAACATTGAAATTCACATTGCCGTGATATCCACGTTATTTAATTGGAATATATACTTGGATTCTTAAAGTATATATGAATATAAAATATTGTGATTTGCCTATAAGTTTTTCATTTTCTTCTTTATTTCTTTGTAAATGATGAATAAGATAGTAACAAACGATTAATAACATAATACCAGAAGCCATAACTGTGATTGTAAAATTTACATAAGCTATTTGTCATAACGTCTAGATCCGGGGATCTATCGCTAGACATTGGTTTTAGAGAGTCGCCACCAATCTTTTTTATCTAGGTGCGATTGATCACCTATGGAATCTGTCCTTTCAGGAAACATCTAAGTTTAAGGGTCCCTAAAAGAATAGGTTCAGGTCTGCTAACCAGAACAAGGTTCGGGAGTTCGGTTACGTGTGAGGAAGGTTATAGCACCCTCACAACGCCCATCAAAAGATGGTACCAGCTTAAATTTATGTTATCCAAAAAGCCTTAAAATTTTACCAAGTAATTAGTTGTTGGAAATTATTCTCAATTGACTCTAATACTTTTAGCAGAAAATTGAGAAAATTCCCTCACCTCAGGAGTATGCAAGAAAGAATTACTGTTTCACTTGCAGAGGCTCCGTCGTCGGATTAATTAAAGAAAAATCAAAATAAAAATCAAAATAGAAAGGAAGGAAAGGATGATTGTTCTTGTGTAGGGAAAATTGATACTTTCAACTTTTCCCCAAAAATTTTTTGGAAATTTATTTTTAAGGAAAATTGATACTTTCAACTTTTCCTCAAAAATATATTTTTTTTAATCGTTTTATCTTCAAGAGTTATTTAAAAGATGCTTGACAGATCAAAATTTCCTGTGAAACATTTTAAACTTACTTGGTATCCAACACGAGAACAAATGAACATCTTCTTGCACCACCTTTGCTTACGAGATGGTGATTGAATTAAGTGCATCGATTCTTGACCCTTTAAGACACCGATACATGTATAATGTTTCAACAAAGTCAACCATCTCCTTCTCAACAGCAAACCTAGTCACTTCAACCACTAGGCGAGGCGTAACATGGACAGTCTCCTGACAACCTTGATGAGTTAGTTTACAGGAGGACATCCAAAGGAACCTCATGTTATAGTAGCGATGCAAACCAGAAAACAAAGCTGCATCCCCAAATGGGCCAAGGCATCCCAACAAGAAGTGAAGTTTTGTTGCTGTATCTAAATCCCTTAACAACTGCAGCAACTACCATTGTTTTAATAACAATCACTAATATTACAGCTGCTAGCAATATATCAACGTGATTCCAAAGGAAATGCACATGAATCAACATCCCCAATACTGGCCAGGAAGAGAGCAACAAAGCAATTGCGAATTTGCTCAACTTGTTCAAGTGTATGCTGATTCAAATCAGAGGTTGATATCATCATTCCAGCAACAAATGAACCCAGCTCATCACCAAACAGCAAGCAAGCAAAAATGCTATGGATGTCAACTGATAGAGCTCCTTAGTCAACGATTTAGTCGTGGATAGTACTCCTTGAAGGACACCAGAACTGCCACCTAGAATTGAAGTAAAGCAAACAGCAAACCCACAGCACAGTCCTCCACATAACTGCAAAAAACATATAGCGAAATTGTTATACCACCCGAACACGTGAAGAGAAAATTTTGAAGAAAACCTCCAAGGACAGCAACTCCTCGAATAACACGAAGCTTTGTTGTTGAAAACTCCAAGCTTGATGTGTGAATCCTTGGCTGCATATTTTGGTGTAATTGATTGGGCTGCTGTTGCAAACCCAATTGTTGCTGCAGCTGAGTAGTCTGTAATTGCATCTGTGATATCAGTTGCTGCCTTTCGCATCATCCAATCTGTGCTCCCAAGGCGTTCATGGATGCTTTGCCGCAAGGATTCCAAGCTCTGAGGTGCAATTGCTCCCTCCTGTGACAAACTCGCCACTACCGCCAAAAGGGAAGCCTTAGCCATAAAATTCTGATTATTCAACAGCTTGCAAGTCCTTGGACACAGCTTCTGAAAAGCAGCCAAAGGAGGATCAGTTGCACATTCCACCATCTTAGCCATACACGTTGCTCGACGTAACAAAGTGGAGCGCCTTTTCCAACGTGTTCTCCAAAGCAGGTTCTACAGGTGATCTTCCACCTCCTCTTTCGAAGCAAAGCCTTCCTTCATGGACTATCGCCACGGCTCCTGAGTTCGAGACCGAGACAGCTGCGATTGGGCTCAGCTTGCGCCTGTGCCAACTTTTGTTGCTCAACAGACCTGTTCATGCGCTCAAGCAAAATTGGTAGCGGGATCAGGGGAATTTTTTTTGTCAGTTTCTGATCTCTGGATCTTTCTTCCTGTTGCTGCTCCTTAGCTTCCTGTAATTTTCTGCACAAGAGTGATCAGCAATGCAAGAGAAGGAACCAAAAGATGAACCAAACACTGTTCACGGTTGCGTTCCAGCAATAAATCAGATGCAGAATTTATTCAGTATCCTCGTCAACAAGATATTCAAAGGACAAAGTAAATTGCAAGTCTCCTTTGGACCCTAGGGGTTAGCCGCTAATGTTTGACCAGCAAGCATTCGTGATCTCCTTCGTTGGGTAACTTCGTTTTGGCTCGAGAGGGTGCCTCCAGCACCTCGATCTAACGGGATGCCCCCAGGATTTTGATTTTGCGATAGACCATGATCCCGGACGGGATCATCATTCATTGTGGGTGTAATACCTGAGATATACCACTCACTGCTTCTGTAATATTTTACGGACTGCAGGAAGTGAAAATGGTGGAAAAGTCATGTATCACACCCCGAATACCCTCATGATCCTCTTTCCACATACCACTGTCATAAAAACCAATCCCTGACTTGATTATGCCTTCGCCTCTGAACACACGAAGCATGGGAAAGAACTTGTCTTTTTATCACCAGCTTGAAGCCGCTGAACCCGAGACTGACATCTCCAGAATTCCTTTTCCCTCTTAAGATCCTGCTTCAATGATTTCGCCTTTACATGGTCACACACGGGCTGTCTAGCTAGCTTCTCCATTTCAGCAGCTCAACCCGAGGTTCCAAGCTATGTCACATCTGCCGTTTGCTCAGAGGGCAGTCAAAGGCACGTCACCATTGACAAATGCGATGTCTTGGTCTCTAAACACTTCATGGAAGGGGAGATCGCCCACCAAAGAGAGGCCTTGAGGGCTGGTGGAGATGGGGGCTTTCCCCCCTCTTTCTTCTCTCCTATTCGGACTCCTCCTCTTATTCAGATTACTCCTCTCTCTTTTTTTTCTCCCCTTTTTTTGCCGTCTCCTATTCGGATTCTTCTTCTCTCCTATTCCGATTTCTCCTCCCTCTTTTTTCGTTTTATAAAAACTATGCTGTTTTTTTATAGAATTTCAGTTCTATTCCACTTAGTCCTCCAATGCTAAAGATTAGCCACCAATCATGCTTTTTGATCATCATCCAACTTAATCTCAATCTTTCCTTTTTTTTCAAAAAAAATAATCAGATAATAAAAAAATGATAAATATGAAATAAAAAAATATAAAATAAAAATGAATAAAAATTCCTGCAACTGAGCTTGGATTTGTCTCAATTGACAAAGAATCCTGGACAAAATAGGGTGTCTACAGCTGCCCCTCTTTGCACATTTTTTGTGAAACAGAAATTGTGCAAAGACGTAGACACCCATTTAAGACTCAACTAGATTTTTTTTTTTCATTTTTTTCTTTTTCTTTTTTTTCTTTAATAAAAAAATCTTGATCAAAGCTCCTCTAAACAGAGGTTCAATGATTTTGAAAAACATAAACAAAGCTCCTCTAAATATAGGCAACTTTTTTTGTTATTTTTGTTTTTTTTTTGTGTTTTTTTTTTTTGTTTATGTTTTTGTTTTTTTTTACCCAAGCTCCTCTAAACAGAGGCTCAACGACTTTGAACAAAATAAATTGCTCCTCTAAACAGAGGCAACGAACTTTGGAAAGTAAAATTGCTCCTCTAAACAGAGGCACCACGACTTTGGGAAATTAAATTGCTCCTCTAAACAGAGGCACAACGACTTTGAGAAATTAAATTGCTCCTCTAAACAGAGGCACCACAACTTTTGGAAAGTAAATTGCTCCTCTAAACAGAGGCGACGAACTTTGAAAAGTAAATTGCTTCTCTAAACAGAGGCACCACGACTTTGGGAAATTAAATTGCTCCTCTAAACAGAGGCACCACGACTTTTGGAAAGTAAATTGCTCCTCTAAACAGAGGCACCACGACTTTGGAAAGTAAATTGCTCCTCTCAACAGAGGTACCACGACTTTTGAAATGTATGTAAATTGCTCCTCTAAACAGAGGCACCACGACTTTTGGAAAGTAAATTGCTCCTCTAAACAGAGGCACCACGACTTTGGAAAGTAAATTGCTCCTCTCAACAGAGGTACCACGACTTTTGAAATGTAAATTGCTCCTCTAAACAGAGGCAACGAACTTTGAAAGTAAATTGCTCTTTGACAATCATGTCCAAAGGAGTTGAAAGTTGTGTTTGAAGGGATTTCAGGAGATTATGCCCAAAGGTCTTATAAATCAACCCTGATACCAAGAGACGTCCTATTTCAAGGATTAGGAACTTACCTGACAAGTTTCTTCTCAAACTTGCAAAGTCTTTTCATATCTATCTTTTCCATGTGGGATGTTGGAACACCCCTGCTTCTTGAATTTGTACACTATACTTTCCTGAAAGTAGTGTATGCTATGCAAATGCATATGAATTTCAATGCATGCTATGCAAATGTTGGTCAATCAATTCCTGTTCAATGTATGGTACTCAAGTTTCTCAAGCTCTTTTCTTTCTTGGGTGTCAAGCCCTTTGATTCTTCAAGGATCCAATTACACTGCTTTTCTAGGATCGAACCAGTGTAGTTCTTAATTGTCTCTTCCATTCAGATTCTTCCTTGTTCTATTTTTCAATACTTTGGAATAAGCTTCATCAATCGATCATCACTTGACCATCATTCAATGAATTTCTCAGCACTAACCAATTTCAAAACAAGTTTCATCCACCATCACTGAGTCATTGCTCACAGGTGTCTCAGCATTAACCAATCCAAAACAGACTTTGTCCACTGATTGTTCTCATCATTCAATCATATCTTGCAAGTCATATCGACCAATTCATCCTTGTACTCATCACTTTTCAAGATTTGCCCCATTATATTCTTCATTCGGTCACATCATATATCCTTCCAAATCATCATTTCTTCATTTTGTTACCACCATCATCTTAGATTTCTTTTCAAATGAATGCAAGACTCTTTTAAGCGTATATTCATTCATTCATTATCATTTCAAATCCTGACAAATACAATGCAATCAAGCATTTTCTCAATTCATTCTAGGGGTGAAACAATAAGAAAAAACAAGGTGAATTATCAATGGAGATCTATTTTGGTATAAAACAAATGGGAAAGGAAATGAATTGGATGTCATTGAGATGGATGGTATGTCCAAATGATGAATATTCAGACAATTCTCAACATTAATTTAGGATTCTTTTTCAAAAACTCATTCCATTTACTGTTGAAGTCATCTTGAGCCTGGCGAACTTTACCCCAGTCTTTGAGGGATCTTCCATTCATGTGAGCCATTTGACTTGGATCTTTTTCTATCAACCTTTCAGGTTTTCAATCTCAATCTTTTTTCATTTTCTTTCTTCTTTCTTTCTTTTTTTTTCTTTTTTCATCATCTTTCTTTTTTTTTTCATTTTTTTATTCATTGTTGATATCTTTCATACATCAAACTCTAGAGCAATGTAGCATGATTCCATTGCTACATCATGAGCACGTCTTTGTTCAACATATGACCATTCAAGTTGAGTATTCACACTTGATCCAAATGGACTTTTCAAGGTTGTAATGTAGGCCAAGATGAAGGGTCATAAAAAAAAATGGATATAATAGGCTCAAAACATGTATTAAAAAGGTTCAAAACCAAAGGATCATTTGATGCAGCTTGGCATTTTGCCCCCACATCATTTCACTACTTTTTTCTTTCATCACACAAAGGATTCTCATTACTTTGCCCCAAGTCATGTGTGGCATTTATTTTTCTTTTGCTTTTCTTCCTCTTTCCATCTTTGAGACCTTTTGTGGTGTCTTTTCTTTTTTCTTTTTTCTTTTTTTTTTTTTTTCAAAAATTACCCTCCAATGTAGAGGGTGATCCTTGGTTGGGGTTCTTCAGAAAAAAAATGATAGGCTCAAAGGGGTAACAATAAATGGTTTTTCAAATGGTAAAAGAAAAATGGCCATTTTTCATCTCAATTGTGAATACCTTTCTTGAACATCATCTATTGAACAAAGCTCATGAACTTGTATAAAAGATTGTACATCTTCAAGACATATCTATTTCACCTCCAGTAACAGCTTACTTTTTGCTCAAATCATCTTTCCATATTAATGTGGATGAGTTCTCAAAATTAAATCCCAGAATTACTGTCATCATTGTCTAAATATTCATCATCTGAAATTTAGGAATGGGAGTATAAAGTTATGAAAGGTAACGGAGCATGGAGTAATGGTCAAGTGAAAGAGAAAAATGTAATGAAATGCATTGACTTGCCTTTATTAAAATGATAACAAGTGAAGTCATATTACAAAAAGAAATCTAACATTATTTGAAAAGAAATCCTAAAATGACAGAAGAAACCTTCAACCAGCCTTATCTCCATTTTTTAAAATTGTCCCCTTATGCGATCAGGTGAAGAATCTCTATTGACATCTTGCCCCCCAATTCATTGTGACTCTTCGAACCCTTTCTGTTCTTGACTTTCACTCAGAGCGCTAACATTAGATGTTGTTGCTTTTCCTTGATCAAAACTTACCATTCCATCATTGATCAATCGTTGCACCTTATACTTTAAAACAGTACAATTTTTAGTAGAATGGCCAGTAATTCCATAATGGTAATCACAGCGGGCTGTAGAATCATACCACTTTGGATAGGGTGGTTTAAGCGGTTTCATATGGCTGGGGGCAATCAAGTGGCTATTATAGAGTTCTCGATATAACTCTGTATAAGTCATAGGGATTGGATCAAATACAGGTTTTTCTCGAGTAGTCCGTTGTTCTCGTGAGCCACTTGCTAGGTTAGTAGGGCGAACTTGAGTTCTTACAGGAGCTTGAATGTTAAGGCAGTAAGTGGATGAATAAGATGGTTGTGGAGCTAACTGGTATGGGTAGGATGAGGCATTATTCACAGTAGGATAGTATGAAGAGTAACCTTGGGATGGATAGGGTTGATAACCCCTGAATTGTTGTCTATCAAAGCTCACAGCTTGAGCTTCAGCTTCTTTCTTTTCTGATGTCTTCTTGGTTTCTCCTCCTTTCAACTTACCATTTTTTATGGCATTTTCAATAATTTCTCCAGAGATCACCATGTCGGCAAAATTCTTCGTTGCATTCCCTATCATCTTTTCATAATAGGGAGGCTTCAAAGTGCTGACAAATAACACTGTAGTTTCTTTCTCTGTCAGAGGAGGTTATACCTGTGAAGCTATATCTCTCCATCTCTGGGCATACTCTTTAAAAGACTCGTTTGACTTTTTCTCCAGATTCTGCAAAGACAAACGATCAGGGGCCAAATCGATGATATGTCGATATTGATTGATAAAGTCATGTGCCATATCGCTCCAAGAGCGAATGCGAGTCCTATCCAGCTGAACATACCATCTGGCTGCAGAGCCAGTAAGACTGTCCTGAAAAACATGCATCAAGAGTTTCTCATCATGAGCATGAGCTGCCATCTTCCTGCAATACATGGTGATGTGGGTTTTGGGGCACTTTGTACCGTCGTATTTTTCAAATTTTGGTACTTTAAACTTATAGGGGATAACCACATCAGGAACTAGGCAGAGCCCAGCAGCATCAACTGACCCATAAAAGCTAAATCCTTCCACAGCCCTTAGCCTTTGCTTTATCATGCTAATTTTGGAGCTTTCCTCAGCTTCCACCCTTATCTTTTCCTTCTCCTTCTCTTCTAGATCAGGAATTGGTTCTGCTATCTTTTCAGTGAAGACAGGATTTATATTGCTGTTATACTGCCCTGGGTTGAAAGCTGATGGCATTCTCGGATATGTTGGATATGCGAAGTGTTGTGGCGGGACCTTTTGAGCAGAATGAGTTTGAGGTGGACCAAAACCTGGAGGGTACAGAGGGTCAGCCACTTCTTGTAATGGGGGAACTTGGTGGCTTATACTTTCTTCAACTCTTTTTCCTTTATTTATGTTATTAAAAGCTTCCAGAATCTTGCTTAGCTCACTTTCAATCTTTTCTTATGCTTTTTCTAGCTTTTCAAATCTATGAGAACTTTCTTCTTCCATTTGCCTTGCTCTGGATCTTGTGTTGTATGGATGAGCAGAGTTTTCGCTAGATGGAGCTATCCTCGGACCTTGAGTACCATACTTATGATTAGAAATATTATGCTGTGCCTTATGTATGATGCTTTGATACACAAATGAAATGTACATTTTTTGAATGAAATCTAGTATGAAATGAATGCAAATGATTGTGTTGAAACATGATCATGAAAAGAATACAGATGCATACAATCAGAAAAACAACATAGTTAGTTCCGTGGATGAAATGTAAGTGATGCTGATGCATAATGTTACATATGATAAAAATAATACACAAAGTTAAACAGTCAAAATGATTAGACAAACACCATTTTTATGTCCTAATTTCAAGGTATATCTATCATTGGGTAGAAAGGGCTCTATCTTAGGTGTAGGCACTCTTAAGGTTCACTACATGCGGTTTTAAGGTCAGAGTCTAAAGGTCCTCAAATTGTTCCTTACATCTTTGTCCATCACAGACTAGTAAGATACCCTAATCCTCACCCATTACAGGCTACAAGCGAAAAAGGTTCAATTTGAGTAAGAGTATTTCGCTAGCCACTGCGGAGGCATTAGACCTCACGAAAGCAATAGGTACTTTACTCCCTCCTAGAGGGACGGAGCTCGGGTGTAGAGCTCATGTTATGCACATGCACATGAATGACATAATTAACAAAGTAAATAAACATGAATGAATAATAACACATATATACAGAAGGGTTCAATTTTATTAGGCTTTTTGGATAACACAAATTATTTGCTGGCCTGACTCTCAAAGTCCCCAGTGGAGTCGCCAAGCTGTCATAACGTCTAGATCCGGGGATCTATCGCTAGACATTGGTTTTAGAGAGTCGCCACCAATCTTTTTTATCTAGGTGCGATTGGCCACCTATGGAATCTGTCCTTTCAGGGAACACCTAAGTTTAAGGGTCCCTAAAAGAATAGGTTCAGGTCTGCTAACCAGAACAAGGTTCGGGAGTTCGATTACGTGTGAGGAAGGTTATAGCACCCTCACAACGCCCATTAAAAGATGGTACCAGCTTAAATTTATGTTATCCAAAAAGCCTTAAAATTTTACCAAGTAATTAGTTGTTGGAAATTATTCTCAATTGACTCTAATACTTTTAGCAGAAAATTGAGAAAATTCCCTCACCTCAGGAGTATGCAAGAAAGAACTACTGTTTCACTTGCAGAGGCTCCGTCGTCGGATTAATTAAAGAAAAATCAAAATAAAAATCAAAATAGAAAGGAAGGAAAGGATGATTGTTCTTGTGTAGGGAAAATTGATACTTTCAACTTTTCCCCAAAAATTTTTTGGAAATTTATTTTTAAGGAAAATTGATACTTTCAACTTTTCCTCAAAAATATTTTTTTTTTAATCGTTTTATCTTCAAGAGTTATTTAAAAGATGCTTGACAGATCAAAATTTCCTGTGAAACATTTTAAACTTACTTGGTATCCAACACGAGAACAAATGAACATCTTCTTGCACCACCTTTGCTTACGAGATGGTGATTGAATTAAGTGCATCGATTCTTGACCCTTTAAGACACCGATACATGTATAATGTTTCAACAAAGTCAACCATCTCCTTCTCAACAGCAAACCTAGTCACTTCAACCACTAGGCGAGGCGTAACATGGACAGTCTCCTGACAACCTTGATGAGTTAGTTTACAGGAGGACATCCAAAGGAACCTCATGTTATAGTAGCGATGCAAACCAGAAAACAAAGCTGCATCCCCAAATGGGCCAAGGCATCCCAACAAGAAGTGAAGTTTTGTTGCTGTATCTAAATCCCTTAACAACTGCAGCAACTACCATTGTTTTAATAACAATCACTAATATTACAGCTGCTAGCAATATATCAATGTGATTCCAAAGGAAATGCACATGAATCAACATCCCCAATACTGGCCAGGAAGAGAGCAACAAAGCAATTGCGAATTTGCTCAACTTGTTCAAGTGTATGCTGATTCAAATCAGAGGTTGATATCATCATTCCAGCAACAAATGAACCCAGCTCATCACCAAACAGCAAGCAAGCAAAAATGCTATGGATGTCAACTGATAGAGCTCCTTAGTCAACGATTTAGTCGTGGATAGTACTCCTTGAAGGACACCAGAACTGCCACCTAGAATTGAAGTAAAGCAAACAGCAAACCCACAGCACAGTCCTCCACATAACTGCAAAAAACATATAGCGAAATTGTTATACCACCCGAACACGTGAAGAGAAAATTTTGAAGAAAACCTCCAAGGACAGCAACTGCTCGAATAACACGAAGCTTTGTTGTTGAAAACTCCAAGCTTGATGTGTGAATCCTTGGCTGCATATTTTGGTGTAATTGATTGGGCTGCTGTTGCAAACCCAATTGTTGCTGCAGCTGAGTAGTCTGTAATTGCATCTGTGATATCAGTTGCTGCCTTTCGCATCATCCAATCTGTGCTCCCAAGGCGTTCATGGATGCTTTGCCGCAAGGATTCCAAGCTCTGAGGTGCAATTGCTCCCTCCTGTGACAAACTCGCCACTACCGCCAAAAGGGAAGCCTTAGCCATAAAATTCTGATTATTCAACAGCTTGCAAGTCCTTGGACACAGCTTCTGAAAAGCAGCCAAAGGAGGATCAGTTGCACATTCCACCATCTTAGCCATACACGTTGCTCGACGTAACAAAGTGGAGCGCCTTTTCCAACGTGTTCTCCAAAGCAGGTTCTACAGGTGATCTTCCACCTCCTCTTTCGAAGCAAAGCCTTCCTTCATGGACTATCGCCACGGCTCCTGAGTTCGAGACCGAGACAGCTGCGATTGGGCTCAGCTTGCGCCTGTGCCAACTTTTGTTGCTCAACAGACCTGCTCATGCGCTCAAGCAAAATTGGTAGCGGGATCAGGGGAATTTTTTTTGTCAGTTTCTGATCTCTGGATCTTTCTTCCTGTTGCTGCTCCTTAGCTTCCTGTAATTTTCTGCACAAGAGTGATCAGCAATGCAAGAGAAGGAACCAAAAGATGAACCAAACACTGTTCACGGTTGCGTTCCAGCAATAAATCAGATGCAGAATTTATTCAGTATCCTCGTCAACAAGATATTCAAAGGACAAAGTAAATTGCAAGTCTCCTTTGGACCCTAGGGGTTAGCCGCTAATGTTTGACCAGCAAGCATTCGTGATCTCCTTCGTTGGGTAACTTCGTTTTGGCTCGAGAGGGTGCCTCCAGCACCTCGATCTAACGGGATGCCCTCAGGATTTTGATTTTGCGATAGACCATGATCCCGGACGGGATCATCATTCATTGTGGGTGTAATACCTGAGATATACCACTCACTGCTTCTGTAATATTTTACGGACTGCAGGAAGTGAAAATGGTGGAAAAGTCATGTATCACACCCCGAATACCCTCATGATCCTCTTTCCACATACCACTGTCATAAAAACCAATCCCTGACTTGATTATGCCTTCGCCTCTGAACACACGAAGCATGGGAAAGAACTTGTCTTTTTATCACCAGCTTGAAGCCGCTGAACCCGAGACTGACATCTCCAGAATTCCTTTTCCCTCTTAAGATCCTGCTTCAATGATTTCGCCTTTACATGGTCACACACGGGCTGTCTAGCTAGCTTCTCCATTTCAGCAGCTCAACCCGAGGTTCCAAGCTATGTCACATCTGCCGTTTGCTCAGAGGGCAGTCAAAGGCACGTCACCATTGACAAATGCGATGTCTTGGTCTCTAAACACTTCATGGAAGGGGAGATCGCCCACCAAAGAGAGGCCTTGAGGGCTGGTGGAGATGGGGGCTTTCCCCCCTCTTTCTTCTCTCCTATTCGGACTCCTCCTCTTATTCAGATTACTCCTCTCTCTTTTTTTTCTCCCCTTTTTTTTCCGTCTCCTATTCGGATTCTTCTTCTCTCCTATTCCGATTTCTCCTCCCTCTTTTTTCGTTTTATAAAAACTATGCTGTTTTTTTATAGAATTTCAGTTCTATTCCACTTAGTCCTCCAATGCTAAAGATTAGCCACCAATCATACTTTTTGATCATCATCCAACTTAATCTCAATCTTTCCTTTTTTTTTAAAAAAATAATCAGATAATAAAAAAATGATAAATATGAAATAAAAAAATATAAAATAAAAATGAATAAAAATTCCTGCAACTGAGCTTGGATTAGTCTCAATTGACAAAGAATCCTGGACAAAATAGGGTGTCTACACTATTAATAAAGGATAAAAAAATTCTTTCATATATCACTAGAATAAAGCCCTCGCTTTGCATGAGATTTTCTTAAAAAATATATTATAAAAAATAATATTAAATTGAATAATATGATAAATAATAATACTTTAAAAAATATTTTTTTTAATTTTTAGTTTTCAAAAAATACTTACTTTAATATCCAATTGCACTTTTGGCTTTTATACAAAAAAAAAAAGTCCTAAAAAGTGAAAAAAAGGAAAATGGAAATAGAAAAAACTAAGTACAAAAAGTAAATATTGGTCACTTAAAAGCAACTGCAACATTGGTTGTTGGCCAGCCCCCATAGAAAGTTATTGAGAAATTAACTCCAACTTGCTTGACACTTCACATTATTTATAGTCATATCTTCACTATTAGTTTTAGTTTAGCGTGAATAACGTTTTAATTTGTGGAAAATAAAAAGTCTTGTGCTTCGTTTTACACGCAAAGGCACTTACTTTATCTCATTGCAAAATTTTTCTATAAGTATGTCGGCCACTTTCAAGAAAGTGTGATCTTAGTGTGATCCTAGTAATAAATTAGTTTATTCAAGTTTCAATTCCCGAAATTTACCTTCGATGAGAGAAGACAACGAAAGACATTAACACTCCTTTTTGGTAAAAAGGAAAGGAAACCAAACAGAGTCTACGCAAGGACCTTGACTTGTCAAAGTCTTTTAAGTCTAGTTCAGATTGATTGTGTTATTATATTATAAAATAATTTATTTTTTAATTTTATTTTAGAATATATTTAAAAACATTAAAAGATTAGTATAAATATATTTTTAATATTTTAATTATAAATAAAAATGAAATGCAGAGCCCACCAAACCTAAGATTTCTATATGTCAACCACGGTCGGCTCCTCTTAGTTCATGGACACTTTTTTTTTTTCAAATAATATATTTTTAGGGAATTAAGAAAGCCAATTATTTTTGCAGCTCCACAATTACTCCTTGCAAATAACACGATTAGGATGTTATTATTTTTAAAATTTATTATATTTTAGGTGCTATATTAGAAATGTTCCAAATTCAAGTAACATATTAAATATTTTTTTGTAATTTAAAGACCATTCATAATATTAATCATCTTTATAATTTGTCACCATAAATTGAACATTGGCTATATAAAATAATGTAAATGTTTCTATGATAGCTTGTTATTAGACTCGTCTATGTGTCGGACCATTTGCTAGTTTCAACTCAATCAAGTATTGAACAAAATATTTAAAAGTTTTTATTAAGGTTAATTGCTTATTTTGTTCTCGTTAAACAATATTGTTAATTTAATTTAAGATATATTTAAAAATAGTAAATTATTAATATAAAAATCTTTTTAATATTTTAATAATAAATAAAAAATGAAATGGAAGATTTGACCAAACATAAAATTTTAAGGTGTTAATTATGTTCGATATTTTTAGATGTGTAGACACCAGATTTTGTCCGGATCTTTTATAATTAATAATAATAATAATAATACTAATATATATTTTTTTAAAAATATTAATTAAAAAAAAAGAGAAAATGGGAAAAACAAAAAAACAAAAAGTAGGGTGGCTGGTGAACGGTGCCGCAACCACCAACTAGCCACCCTATAGCCCACTTCTACAACCTACCCCAACCCACCTACAGCCACTTTATAGCCACCAAATGTTCCCCTTTTGAAGCTCCTTAAAAACCTCTAGCTTTTTCTCCTTGGGATCTCTCTCTCTTTCGAATATCAAAAGCCCATTCATTCCACTCGAATACTAGAAATCCCCAAGCTCAGATGAAACCTCTCCCTTCAACAACCCTAAATAGAACCCACACCAACTATACCCAAATACCCAAACAAAAAAAAAAAGAAACAAAAAAAGGACAAACATAATCCTCCCCGCAGGGAGGAACCCAGCGCTGCCCTACGTGCAAAAGCAAAAAGAAAAAATCACATTAGTCTCTTTAAAAAAAAAAAAGGTAGAAAACTTCAAGCCTCGATTTATGTCGATCGGGGCTGTTTCTGGTAAAACAGACATCGGATCTAGAAAGAGGGCGTTGAGGTGAACGTTTGGGAGTATTTTGATATTTTTCGCAATCGACGACCACCAACGGCTACCACCGACGGTGACCCAGGCTGCGACCGACGCGGCGGTCCAACGTCAAACTCTGGCCGAAGCCAGAGAGGATTTTTTTTAGGTGAGATATTTTTTTAAGTATTTATAACAGAGTTAAAATTTTGGTTGAAAAGTAATAATTAATTAGATCATGACTTAAATCAAGCCTTTAGAAATTGGTCAATTTTAACTGTCTCCCAATATCTATAAATAATTTACATAATTTCATCATTAAAGAAAGGAAATAGATGAACTTATTTGTTATATCATCTTGAAACATGAACTAAGATTTTTGTTAACAAAATCAAAATTTTTGGAAAAAAAGTAATTTTACTTTTCATATCTATTGATCCATTTAACTGATTGAAGCTTATAAGCAAATACTTCAAATTTGAAAGCCCGCTAAGCGATGCAAATATGCTGTCATTAAGGAGATTATTTCTCAAATCAAATTCTTCTAAATGGGTCAAGTTCAGCTGTCTCCCACTATCTGCATAAGGTTTGCATAATTTCATCACTAAAAAAAGATTTACATAATATTTAATTATATATAACAACTTAACTAATTGAGCAAATATAAATGCATAGCTTGTAAGGAATGAAGGCTTTCAATTTTGTAGAAAGATTATATATTCAAGATTTATGCAAGATGAATTTTTAATAGAGAAGAATATTGAATCGTTAAATATTTTTAATATAAATTTTAATATACGAAACAATCAAAAAGATGAAAATCAAACAAAACGGTAACATGAAAAGGCAAAATTTTTTAAACGGTAATAAGAATACGTAGTAATCTAAAACAGAATGACAAAAGGCAAACAAGTCCAACTCTAAGACACAACAAGGTAATACAAACAAAAAGGGAAATATTTGATATGCCGTTGCAACACTTCTTAAAGAAAGCAATTATCTAAGGCAAATATATATCATTTACAAGTCATATTATGTTGTTGGCCGTGGCTAATCAAGATTCATCATCATGGTGAAAGTCCGTAGATTTGTATTTAATTTCATCCAGTTTCAGGGAATAGGCTCTTAAGACAATCTATAATGTCACAGCCATATCAGAGTGTAACATTAAATCCTTATTTTTAACTATGAGATGGATGAAGGATTATCAACAGATTTGAAAAATGTGATAATAGCCACACCTTACGTCTAAAAGAGGTCTGGCACTCAAATCCATTCCCATAACTCAGCTAAACATCTAAATGGGAAAGGTAGTGACCAAACTTTTGTTTTTTCCAGTTTCTGGCCCTTTCTCTTCCTCTTCCCTTGTTTCCCTACTTTGAAATTCTTTCCAGAAGTTTATTCTTTCTTCTCTTTTGTTTATAATGCCTTAGTTGCAAATTCCTTAAGGAGAAATGCTCACTTATAATCCACTTACATTATTGTAATAAGTTTACACTGCTTCTAACTTTCTATGTGGTTTATCTTTTACTAAGTTTCTGTTTGTTCTAATAATCTAAGTCTTGCACATCAATGAATTTTAATTTGCTCAGTCCTTATTCTTAAATGTCTGATATAGGATTATTCACTAAATAGGAAAAACCGTGATGATGGTCAGACCTTACATCCAATAGCACTCAAAATCTCCTCTCTCCTAAATTATCAAAAGGCTAATTGGGAAACATGCAAATTATTTGAGTTTCCAATTTTGGTCCCTTCTCTTTCTCCTCTTATGTCCCCTTCTCTTTAAAATTTTAATCTTTGTTTTGTCATATAAAATAATTCTATTCCCAACTCCTTAATCGGAAATAGTTTCCCAATCCACTTGTAATTGTTACATTAGTGTATCAAGTGTAAACCACTATGTAACATTCTGCTTGTTTACTTGTTTTACCATTGTATATCTTCTAGCTGTTCTGATATTTGTAACATTTTAATGAAAGAAATTGCCATTTTATGGTAACTAACTATTGAAGTTTTTATGATGTTGTTAATCAATTCAAATATAGCAAGCATTAAACCTGAACACTTATATAGAAGGGAGTTCAGTCAATCATTGGTAGACCAGATTAAGTTGCTTGTCTCCATGGTCTATTTATATTTTACTGAATATGGTTAAGGCCAAATATCATTTTAGGTTAAGAGGGGTTTGTAAGGAAGAACAAAAGTAGAGAAAGAGTGGATACTTCTCAAATGAGACTAACACATACTAACCTTATAATTATCTGTTAAGGAATCTTGAAATATTAATGTTAAATTTTGTTATCTGAGCATAGAAGGCCAACATACTGCAAATGGGTTAGAAATGTATATTTGTGACCAACTTCATATTCATATGAATGTATGGGTGCGTGACAAATCTCAATGGGTCAAGCTAGCATTCATCCTTGTCTTAATTTGTTGTAATAATGTTTTTAAGAGTTAGTCAATGTTCCTTTTTGCAAAATGTTTCTTGAGTTAAATCAATTGTTTATGCAATCATAAGCGACATTTAACCGATATAAGATTCAAATTTTAGTACCTACAAGTTCTTTCTCTATTTTTAAGGCTACAGGTTTTTTTTTTTTTTGTACAAAAAAAATGTTTGTTGAGATGCATGACATTTTAATTATATATATATATTTTCAAATATTCATTTTGAAATGAATTCACAAAAGTCTTCCCCTGTGCTTGCAGGATATAGAGCAACTTTTGAATTTCATCGGCATCAAGAGCTTAGGACCGCCGACGTGTGCTCGCAAATTTGAAGGAGCTTATGAGGACTGTCCAATCTTCAGAATTTATGAATTCATGAATTTTGATTTACTAAGGTAAACTTAATTAGTTAATTACAGTGTAAATGGACAACTTAATAATTCTTCACACACAACCCGGGTGCAAATTTTTGACCAAGCACCTTTCATAAAGCCTTAAAAAAAGAATCGCAGTTTTGGTTGTTAAAAAATCAAGCCTAGAGTTGATTTCTAAGGAGCAGATTGTTTGATGTTACAGAAAAAATTCAGGTTCGCACGGTTCTCTTTCTAAATATGTTTTAATATATGTTTCTTGGTGAGAATATAAGTTGATAAGATAGGGAAATTAGATTGTTGTGTATAAATGTTACATGACAATGAAGTTCTAAAACCCGAACTAAACTTTGCAAGATAAACCTTTTGGTATAAAAAAGATAGTTTAATGTCTAATCGAATTTCATTGGAGTTGGATTTTAAGGGTCAGGTTTTACTTGATTTGATCTGGATTTTTTTTTTTGGGCAACAATGGATTATTTTTACGGTAATAAATATTTTTTATTTAAATTTAAAATTCAAATCTTTTAGAACATATTAAAATTATTAATTTAAAAATAATTTTTAATATTTTTAAACAGTAAAAATGATTGATTTGGATATAAATAGATGGGTCAGATGGATCCTAAACTTAAAAGTAAATTTGTCATTTTAAAATACGATACAACAAAAAGATGTAAAAATAATATAATTAAATTTTTTTAAAAAATTATAAATAAATTTAATAAAATTAAAAAATTAAATTTTATGTTTTCGTAAAACTGTAATATGTTATATTCATATAAAATACGATATGAATATAATATTTTACATAATATAATAACATGAATTATCAATTCTACTTAAAAATATCAATAGAATTTTATTTTATTTGATCCAACTTATTCATGCACAACTCTATTTGTAAGAGAATGTTATATTTGTAAAAAATAGCCTCTTTTCGTAAGGTGTTGTTATTTTTGTAAAAAATGGATCAAATCGATTGTATTGAGAAGAGGAAAGGCTAGAATACCACTGAAACCCAAATCTTTTGGAATGTTCAACTCAATATTCATCACTTACCTGAGTTTGGTTCTCAAAACCATCTCTTGGAAAGTGCCACTGTTGGATTTTGCAAACTCCCCTCTTCCCCAATTCCATTCCAATCGACCCAGCAATTGACTAAGGGTCTGCAAAACTTAGCTGAGAGAGCTGAGACACCATCACGCAAGCCTCGCAACTGAAAACACAGATCACAACTTTAAGTTGTTATCATTACATTATTCTTTTGCAGTAGTTTGTTCGGCTTAGGACCTGTCGATGTTGGTGGATATCCACGTTGCAACACCATATATACAGGCATTTCAGGTTAAATGATTGCCAAAACCTGTAACATACATGTAATGACCATATTATTCTCAACTGAATTCTCTTTTACGAACTGGACAACATAACAAGAATATCAATAACATAACTGGCTTTTCCTTTTTCCCTTTTCTTTTAACTAACAGAAAAAAGAACATAAGACATGAGTTGAACTTCAACCCAATTTAAAATTCATAGACTACAAGGATAGCATACCGTGTTGGTAAAGTTCATACCGCCTACTTTCAACTACGGTCAATAATTAAAAAATTATTCTTATTATTACAAAGTACAATTACCCTAAGCTAAACGGTAGAGGGATCAAGATAAATGCCAGCCAGCTTATCAACAATCATTTACATTGATACCAAATAAAAAAAAAATAAAAACAGACCCTGAAAAAGGATAAAGGAAGAAGGTAATAATTCATCATTGACGATCAAGCACACATAACAAAGGCTAAAAGGTTTAGAATAAACACAGCCACAGGTGAATTTTTGCATTCATAGTGGTAAGCTCACTCTTCTCTCATTTTTTATTCTACATCATTCTTCTAAGCTGCTTTGCCTCTATCACCTCAAGTTTAGAAGGTTTTAGAAAATAACCTTGCCATTCTAAGCAAACAAAATAATTGAGTTCCCTATTTAGCTTAGTCACCACATTAGGAGAGCAATGTTGAAAGACTTCAGTTAGCACGGCCAAGTAATACTTCACCAGAAGAGTTCAATTCTGGGAAGTGCCACACGGATTTTATCACTTCTAAATGCAGGGAGGGAAGGACGGGGGATTCAGAGAGCCATATTATAATTGGATAGTCTAATTGCAATAAGCCTCTTATCCTAGCATCATGGTACCACTTTGGAATTGGATCCTCCAGAAAAACCAAAGGTAAACCATGACGATAGGAGAATAATTAATGACACCAAAATAGATTGATGCTTTAAATGGGAAAAAGGATCCAGTGAAGTAGGCGTGGATGAGGGGTATTATAGTAATTTTGATTTAAATATAATAAGGAGTATTTTTGTAATTATAATAGCATGACATAATAGTAATTTTGGTATTTCTGTAATTATGGTAGAAGGGCATTGTCATAATTTTGACTAATTATAAGAAAAAATGTATTTTTTTTAATTATAATGTAAAACCATTATAATAAATTTACATACATATCAAAATCACATCAAATAAACAAAGCGGTGTTATAACAATTTCTACGGGAATTATTTTAATATGTTATTTAACATTTAATAAGAATTTAATAGGGTTATTATAGTGATTTAAACAAAATTTCACATGTCAAATTTTTATTAAGCAACGGCCAAGGTATTTTAGTAATTTAGTATGTAGTTAATTTTATATGATGTTAAAATTTCATATGTAATTTAATAATGATATTATAGTAATTTTTAAATAAAATATCACATGTCAAATTTTTGTAAACCAATTGTAATGATATTTTAATACTTTAATATGTGATTAATTTTATGTTATGTTAAAAATTAATATATAATTTAATAGATGTGTTATAGTAATTTTTAAACAAAATACCACATGTTAACTTCTTATGAAGTACTCATAAAAGCATTTCCATTTGAAAGGCATTATAGTAATTTTTTGCCATTTGTGGTAGGGGTATTTTTGTAATTTTATTAAGAACCATACTTTAGTAATTTTAGTCAATTATACTATGAGAGGTATTTTTGTAATTATTGAAAGAGAGTATTATAATAATTTTAATTAATTATAAAAATATAAGTATTTTTGTAATTATGATATAAATGTATTATAGTAAATTTAGATACATATCGATATCATATCAAATAAACAAAGGGTTGTTATACTAATTATCAAAAAGATTGTTTTAATATATGTTATTAATTTTGAAACAAAGTATCACATGTCAACTTTCTATTAAGCATTCATAAAAACATTTTTATAATTATGGTGGAAGAGTATTATAGTAATTTTGATCAATTATGAGAAATGTATTTTTATAATTATGTCAGAAAGGTATTATAATAATATGAGTCAATAATAAGAGAATTGGTATTTTTTTAATTTAATAATAAAAAGAATATTTTTATAATTATGGTACGAGGATATTATAATAAATAATTATAAGAGAATGTGTATTTTCTTTATTATGATATGAGAGTATAATAATTAATTTAAGAGAAGAATATTTCTATAATTATGATATGGAGTATTATAGTAAATAATTATAAAAGGAAAAGATATTTTTTAATTATGGTATGAAGGCAAAATAATCAATTTGGTTATATATCAAATTCTTATCAAACCAAGAGAGGGGTAGTTTGATCATTTTTTAGGGGTTTATTTTCAATATATGAATAGATTTTTAAGTTAAATATTAAAAACTAAATATTTGAATTTTAAAATTTTTTAATAATTTAAATTATAAATTTATTAATTAATTTGATATTTACTTTTAATCTTATAAGTTTTAAATAATGACATGTGATTAATAAATAGCATATCATATTAATTAAAAAAATTATAATTCAAATATCCAATTAAAATTTTTTTAAATGAAATCACATAAAACATTTTAATCTTCCTCTTTTACTACTGAATTATTTTCATTAAAAATTAAAATAAGACTTTTGTGAAAAAAACACATCAAAATTATCAAATCAATGTGAAAGAATATATTTTTAAAATTATCTAAAAATAAATCCAATTAAAATTTTGAAAATATTTTTGATTATTTTAAAAGAATAAAATAAAATAATTTTAAATTATATTCTTTGTTAATAAATAAATAAATGTATTTTCACTAAATTTAATAGTAAAAGTTTTACATTTAACAAATTTTAAGTTATAAAAAAAAGTAGTACTATAAATAAAAATTAACCATGCAAAGCATGAATTCAGAAATTTTAATTATTTTTTAAAAATTTTTATAGTAATAATCAAGTATTATATCATATAATTAATTATTACATCATAATCAAATTACAATCATAAAATAATTAATTAACAAACTATACTAAGTCCTTGTCCCAATAGCTAACACCCTATATTTATTATTGCTTTGAAAGATTATGCATTTAATTTATTTATTTGATGGGATTTTCTTGCGTATGAGATATATCAACTTATTATTATTATTTTTTATTTTGGAATATTTTGTAACCCTATAAAAAAATAAATGCATTTTGCGATCATTTTCATCGATCAATGCTGAATTGGCTCATTTTGTAAACTAATACTAATTTCTAAAAGACAGTGCTTCCTTCCAAACAAAACAAATACCAAAAACAGAGTTCCAACGGAGACAAAAAGCTCTGTTGAAAGTGCAAAATCATCAAAGTACTCTTTCTAAGCAATCTGAGTAACCAAATCCACAACTCTTTCTACAACCATCTTAACAGAATAATCAGCTAAAAGAAATCCCTCATTTAAAAGATCAAATCACCAAATTTCTTTTGACAACAAAAATAAACTTTATCCAAATCTTCACTACAATCAAACTAAGGGCAAATCATAAGATCTCCTATGACACCTAAACACATCTTTTGAAGATGTATAACTCAAGAAAATTGCCTACAACTGAGTAGCGACAAAGTTGTGATGGCAACTCTCAATGAAAGAAAACCATGCTTGTCGCCAATATGGATTTATGTATAGAACAACAAAAATTACCAATAAAACAATCACATATGAAACCAGAAAGCTCACACAAAAAACATATGTGTCCATGAAACTACCTTCTCCTTCATCATCTGCCGTAGTTGGTACTGTTGTTGGTGAGTCAGTTTTAGAGCAGTTATTTTGCAGTGGAGGCCCACAAAGAAGAGGGTTTCCCTCGTAACTGCTTTCATCAAAGGTCCCAAACTGAGCTTTTGGTTCTGAAGTACTACCTGACAAGTTGTTGTGTGCCACACTGAAAACCTCTAGAAAGTTCAACTCAACCAACTGTATAGGGATTCTCCCACTCAAGTTGTTGTAAGAAAGGTCCAAACTCTCAATTTGCTTAAGTTGTGAAAATGATGAAGGTATAACTCCGACTAAGTTATTGTGTGATAAGTTTAACGAACGGATTTCACTCAGGTTTCCCAGTTCCACTGGGATTTGCCCAGTTAACCTGTTACAAGATAAATCAATCCCAGACATGTGCTTAAGAATGTCACCACCGTATGAGTAGGACACACTCTTTGTTGTAAACTCTATCCATTCTTTCATGCTGCTACTAGGAAAAACATGTGATAAATCAAACCAAATGTCTATTGGTACTAGTAGATGCTGTATTCGATTTGCTATATAAAAATAATCATCCATGCGAGACTTCTTCTCTTGCATTGCCAGAGTTAAATTGCCCAAACAAGAAGGTATAGGACCAGAAAACATATTTCCAGAAAGATCTATGATGCTCAATGAATACAACTTGCATAATTGAACTGGAATTTCACCGTTTAAATGATTATCTTTCAAAAGAAGGACGCTTAAAGCAGAAAATGTGCCAATCCTTTTTGGAATATTACTGGTCAAATTGTTCCCTCTAAGATCTAATGTCACTAATGCAGAGCTACTAAAAACAAGTGTCAATGGACCACTTAGTCTGTTTCTCTTCACGTGGACATGTCTCAAATATGGTGGATTGAAACAAGAAGGAATAGAGCCAGATAAATTGTTTTGAGAAAGCTCCAAAAATTCAAGCTTATACAAGTTGCACAATTCCATTGGAATAGAACCTTCGAAATGATTGTTGGACAAAGCCAATCTCTTCAAATGCGGTACATTCCCTATCCATCTTGGGAGCTTTCCATTAAAACTGTTATTACTGAGATCAATATCCTCTAGTGATGAATATGACAAATCAGAAGCAGAGACATCAATATCAGGAATCTCTCCGGTAAAATTATTGCCATCCAAATACAAATTTGACAACTTGCTTGTGTTGAACATCATAGGAACAATCTTTCCACTTAGGTTGTTATTTGATAGCCTAAGAATATCTAATGAACTTCCCATGATCAACTCTTCTGGTAATCTTCCAGACAAATGATTGTCCGATAGGTCTAAAAATGATAAAGTGTCCATGCCACTTAAACAAGGAGGGATATTACCTTCAAAGGCATTCTTAGATAACAATAACCATTCCAAATTTGGAAAAGTTGAACATATATTTGTCGGAATTTGGCCTTGTAATTTGTTATTAGATATGTCAATTACAGACACTTTAGGATTAGGAAGTTGTGGTAACAAGAGAGGACCGATGAAAGAATTGCCCAACAAGAAGAGATTTTCTAATTTTGTGTTATTTTCTAACAACCATAACGGGACTGTTTCACTGAAATAGTTATAGGAAAGATCAACATATCCCAAGTCATATTGGTAATAAAGGAACTTAGGAGGTTGTAGGCTAAGTCCTTTATCTGTTGTACACTTTGACAAGCTAAAAACATTTAGTTGAAACTTTGGAATTGAAGTATGAAAGGAATTAGGTTCCATTACTATATTGTTTTCATCAGCCAAGAGAAACTTGAGATTTGGAAGGTTTGCAAGTGATAGGAATGGCATTGAAATTTGACAACGATTTCTTGAAAGGGTGACAGATCTAAGTGATGAAAGATTTGCTAAATGAGTCAAATTTCCAGTAAATTGATTGTCGGAGATATCTAACTCAAGAAGAGATGTCAAGTTACCCAAACAATAAGGAAGTATCCCCTCAAATGCATTCTCTTTGATGTCCAACTTTTCAAGGTTCTTTAAATCACACCAACCTGAAAATTTTGTAAATTCATGGAAGAAATTCTAATTAAATTTTAATTTCCATGTCAAATTATATAGGAGATATTAGATAAAAGAAATAGAATAAAGGATTATTAGAAAGAGATGTATTCCGTAAGTTATATTGGAGAAATTATGGAGTCTTTAATTTACCTTGATTAGGCAAGGAACCCATAAGTCCACAGCTAGATAAAGACAAAGTTTTAAGAGAAGTGAATACTCCAATGCTTTGCAAAATGTTGTTGTTGAGATAAGAACCGTCTAGAAATATTTCCTCCACATTGCTCCACACATGCAATTTTGAGTAATCATAGCATAGGAGGCATTATTAGATGTTAATCAACAAACATCTACTAATTTTTAGTCCTTTTGGAATAAATTAATGACTTACCTTGATCTTGAGTAGTCATAGTCTTGTTTAAGTAATTCCCTAGTAGAACGAAGCTCTTAACCGATGGGAATGCCTCTACTAATTTTAGTAGTAATGGAATGCTTCCATTGGTGAAAACCCCAATTAGATAAAGAACTTTTAACTTTTTCAAACTCTTATATTCTGTAAATGGAAAAAATAAACAAGTGTAAATTTTTATTTTTGTAGATAAGATTATATATCCAAGATTTATGCGAGATGAATTTTTAATAGAGAAGAATATTGAAACGGTAACAATTTTTAATATAAATTTAATATACAAAACAATCAAGAAGATGAAAATCAAACAAAACTGTAACATGAAAAGGCAAAATTTTTTTAAAGGGAATAAGAATGAGCAGTAGTCTAAAACAGAATGGCAAAAAGCAAACAAGTCCAACTCTAAAACACAACAAGCTAATACAAATAAAAATGGAAATATTTGGTATGCAACTGCAACACTTCTTAAAAAATGCAATTACCTAATGCAAATATATATCATTTCTAATTAGTAATCAAATTATAATGTATTTCTTCCTTTAAAAAATTAGGTTTAATGAGAGCATTTCACCTACAATTATTGTAATACAATTAAGTAATCACAATTCAAAATTGTGTGAGGTCTAACAAAATTTTATGTGGAGGTCACACTTATAAATGGTGGATTCTTATGTAATTCTTTATTATAATTAGAGAATTGTAATATTGTAGTAAAAAGTATATAATAAATAATTAATTTCTTTCTTTAAAAAATTAAGCATTAAATTTTAATATGCTAAATTTGTTGATCATTAAAACATCTACACCATTATAAACCTCACAAATAAAAATAAAAAAATTTATTTAAATCCATACCTTTACAAGCCACAAATTCATTCAAATCATTATAGCTCATATCCAGTTCCTCTATGTTGGTAAAAGCACCTAAGTCTGGAAAAAAAAGTAATATATAAATTTCATTAAATCATCTCAAAACACGAAATGTGTTTTTTTTTTTAAAAGTATTTATAACAGAGTTAAAATTTTGGTTGAAAAGTAATAATTAATTAGATTATGACTTAAATCAAGCTTTTAGAAATTGTTCAATTTTAACTGTCTCCCAATATCTATAAATAATTTACATAATTTCATAATTAAAGAAAAGAGACAGATAAACTTATTTGTTATATTATCTTGAAACATGAATTAAGATTTTTGTTAACAAATTCAAAATTTTTGCAAAAAAAGTAATTTTACCTTTCATATCTATTGATCCATTTAACTGATTGGAGCTTATATGCAAATACTTCAAATTTGAAAGCCCGCTAAGTGATGCAAATATGCTGTCCTTAATGAGATTATCACTCAAATCAAATTCTTCTAAATGGGTTAAGTTCAGCTGTCTCCCACTATCTACATAAGGTTTACATAATTTCATCACTAAAAAAAGATTTACATAATATTTAATTATATATAACAACTTAACTAATTGAACAAATATAAATGCATACCTTGTGAGGATTGAAGGCTTTCAATTTTGTTGGAGTGCAAATACAACTCCTTCAAATTCTTTAAATTATTCAATTCTATGTCCAAGTTCAATTCAAATAATCATTATGTTAGCCTGGTTACTCAAATAATCTTTTACTGAATATTTTTAATGACTTTACAATGAAATAAAAGGCAAAACAAATCTAAAGCTTTAAATGAAGAGGAAAAATCCCCAAATGTGATATGAGATTTTACCTATTTGATGAGCAAAAGGGTTCTAAAATAGAATTAAAAAAAAAAGAAGGGAGTTGTAATAGCTTTACCTTTAATATCTATTGAGCCTTGCAATTGGTTGTTCCCCATATACAGGGACTTTAGACTTGGAAGGCCAGAAAGGATTGCAAAAGTGTCGTTCTTGAAGAGATTATTACTTAAATCAAGAACCTCCAAATTGGTCATCCTTAGTTGTATCTCCTTTCCTGTAGAAGAATATTTCTATTATATGCTACTGTTAATGGGAAATTTTATACATTGATCACATAATTAAGAACTTAGTTGAGTGAATTGAAATATATATTTTTACCTTGCTTTGATGGTTAGGAGCTTTCAATTTTATTGTAGCTTAAATCTAAGTTCTCCAAATTTATCAAATTATTCAATCGTATTCCATACCAAAGAGCAATTAATATTATGTATAAAAGCAAATGTTATGCAACACCTTTTCCTGAAACAACAATTGATTTGAATGTAAAAGAAAGGTAAAGCAAGTTTACCATGAATATGAATGGTTCCTTCCAAGTGATTTGCACTCAAATTTAAAGTCCTTAAAGATAAAGACCATTCATATGAAACAATATGTTATTTTTCAAAGAGTTGTACCTTAAATTAAGAGTTTCCAACTTACTAAGTCTTGAAAGCCATTGAAAACCTATAATGAAGACAGATTAATATTTTAATTACTGTTTATCATTCATAATCATTATTAGATTAATTTAATTCCACCGTTTGCATGACTGGATCCAGTGAACAAGTTTCCTGCTAGATATAAATCCTTGAGAGATAAAAGCTGACTCAAAGATAATAAAACTGTATCATTGAGGTAATTGAAACTTAAGTCAAAGATCTCCAAATTTAGCTTTGCAAAACCTGCAAGAGAGTTCTTTTAAATATATAATAAAGACTTAGTGGCTTTTCATCAATTAAACAATAATAGAATTAAATATGAAATTATAAAAATGAAAAGTTATGAATGAATTTTCATATTGCGAATTAGCAATGAAAGGACAAAAGGGACCTTCATTTTCAACAAAACCAGCGATGCTATTCCCGTCCAAATGAAGAAGCTTCAATTCCTTGAAAGGAAGAAACAAAGAGGCATTCAGATACCATCTTTCATTGTAGGACCGTCTTGTATCATAAAGAAAGAGTCCTATGACTCGCCCGAAGGAGGAGGAGGAGGAGATGTTGCATTCGACCCTTTCCCATTGGCAGCAATCTGAACCCTTGTCCTCCACCCAGCGGTTCAGATCTTTATAATGGTTGAAGAAAGGTTTGAGTTGCAAGAGAGCAATCCTCTCATCCTCCCAACACGCATCAGTACTATACCATCTGCATCCTTCTAACAACAACAACAACACACTCAACCACAACCATTTGGGTTCCATCATCTCCTTCTCTATTATATCTCTATATTTTCAGTTCTCTCTCAACTGCTACCTCTAAATATATAATAATAAGCCTTGCATCGAACTTAATATATATAGACAATCAAGGAGTAAAGCAATAACAGTCATCCCTATAAAATGGCTCTTGAATATAAATTGATTAAAATTTGTCTACAGAATATTTTGTTAAATATTATAATTTGGTTTATTATTTTTTATTCAAAAACAATATATATTGACAGTGCAGTAAGGAAATCAAGTCAAGGAAACGTTGGCAAGTCAAGGTCCTCGTTTACACTCTGTTTTGTAGGAAAGAAAGAAAAGGGAAAGGAAAAGAAAATTCCCTCTTCCTTTCCTTCTTACCAAAAGGAGTGTTAGTCTCTTTCTTTTTCTCCTATCGGTGGTGAATTCTACTGTTCTTGGAATTGAAACTTGAATAAATTAGTCACTAAAATCACTCTCTCTTGAAAGTGGCTGACATAATTTAGAAAAAATTTTGCAATGAGACAAGTGCGCGCCTTTACGTGAAAAATCAAGCAATAGACTTTTATTTTCCACAAATTAAAACTTTGTTCATGCTATATATAGATATATATATATATATATAAGGTTTTGTCTCAATAATAAGAAAGAGGGATTGGAAGCATTAGATTTTATGATCAAATCTCATTGTATATATGTTGGATTTAATTTAAAATTTCTATAAATATACTAATTTTCTATTATTTAATTGTTTTGATTATTATTATTTTTTGTATCGATGATCAATCTTGATAAAAAATCATTCATTTCACAATCGTTCTCTTAGTTGTATGGTTGGAGTACTTGTTAAACCCAACTACTTTTTAGGTTATTGGTCAAAAGACTTGGATCCAGTCCTAAATATGATTTTTGAAACTTGAGTTCAACTTAAGAATTTTATTATATTAATAAATAATATATATTAATTAAATTTTAATTTTAAAATATTAATATAAAATATTATTAACATTTTAATAACAAATTTAATTGAAATAAGTAAATTAGTTTGGGAACATTTCACTTATAATTTTTTTATTACAATATTATAATTATTTAATTATATTAAAAAATTATATACGGATTCATCACTTATGTGTGTGTGCTTTATATAATATTTTATAAATCTCACATAATTTTAAATTATGATTAGTTACATAATGATTGTAAATGACACTATTGATTTTTTTTTCATTTTGTAATTAATACTTTAGCCCATAGTGTGGCTTTACATGAAATTGCGGAGTTTGGGTTAAAAATTCTTTCAACGTTTTCCATGTGACTTCCTGTTACATTCTATTTCTTTTTGGAAAGAAGAAACTTTTATTGCGAGTTCCATTTGGTTTCTATTTTTTTAAAGGCATTTCATATCTACTTTTAAATCTATGAAATTATAACATCAGATATTGCATTGTTTGAAAGGATCGTCGCATTGGCGTCAACTTTTAAATTCACATTGTCTTCATATCCACGTTATTTAATTGAAATATATATTTGGATTCTTAAAGTATATGTATGAACATAAAATGTTGTGATTTGTCTACGAGTTTTTCATTTTCTTTTCTGATTTCTCTGTAAATGATTAATAAAATAGTAACAAACAATCAATAATATGATATTAAATTTCATAAATTTAACAGTAAAATTTTACATAAGCTATTAATAAAGGATAAAAAAAATTTATACTTTCATATATCAATAGAATGAAGCTTTCGCTTTGCATGGGATATATATATATATATATATATATTTAAAATTATTTATAAAAAATAATTTTAAATTGAATAATATGATAAATAATAATACTTAAAGATGCTTTTTTATTTAATTTTTAATTTTTCAAAATACTTACTTTAATATCAAATTGCACTTTTGGCTTTTATACATGAAAAAATGAATTCAAAAGAGTGTAAAAAAAGTAGAATACAAAAGTAAAAAAAGAAACTATTGGACTTTTAAAAGCAACTGCAATGTTGGTTATTGGCCAAACCCAAAAGAAAGTTATTGAGAAATCAACTTCAACTTGCTTGACACTTCATATAATTTATAGTTATATCTTCACCATTAGTTTTACTTTAGTGTGAATAACGTTTTAATTTGTGGAAAATAAAAAGTCTTGTGCTTCGTTTTACACACAATGGCATGTACTTTATCTCATTGCAAAATTTTTCTAAAGCATGTCAGCCACTTTTAAGAAAGTATGATTTTAGTAATAAATAAGTTTATTCAAGTTTCAATTCCTGGAATTTACCATCGATGAGAGAACACAGTGAAAGGCACCAACACTCCTTTCAAGTAAAAAGGAAAGGAAACCAAGCAGAGTCTACGCAAAGATCTTGACTTGCTAAAGTTTTTAAAGTCTAGTTCAGATTGATTGTGCTATTATATTGTAAAATAATTTATTTTTAAATTTTATTTAGAAGATATTTAAAAGAATTAAAATATTAGTAAAATATATTTTTGATATTTTAATGATAAATAAAAACAAATGCAGAGCTGACCAAACCTAAGATTTTTAGGTTTCAAGCCAAAACTCGGCTCCTTTTTAGTCCATAGACACCTTATTTTTTATTTTCAAATAATATATTTTTAGAGAACTAAGAAAGCCAATTATTTTTGCAGCTCCACAATTACTCAACCCTTGCAAATACATAATTAGGATGTTAAAATTTGTAGATTTGATATTATATTATAATTTTTAAATTTAAATATTATATTGAATATTTCATTATAATTTAAAGATCATTCATAATTTAATCATTTTATAACTTTCCACCATGAATTAGACATTGTCTGTATAAATATTGTAAATGCTTCTATGATCTCCTTGTTATTAGACTCTACTTATCATTTGTGTATTTATATTGTGTAACAATTTGAAATTCATGTACTTCCGTGTTGTGTTTTATTGAAAATTACATATCACAATTTCATGTCGACATGAAAATATAAATATATATTTTATTTTATTAAATTCATATATAATTATTTCTAAAATTTTACAATAGAACAATTATGTACCTTTGTATTAAACCAAGCAATAGAGTTTTATTTTCCACAAATTAAAACTTTGTTCATACTATCAATGAAGTTTTGTT
>NW_019168026.1:13714624-13759869 GCF_002303985.1 Durio zibethinus | reverse complement strand
TCATCCTTAATTAATAATGTTAACTTTAAATTGGTCAATGTTTTGAAATGATAAAAATTTTAACTGTGTATTTTAAATTGAATTTGCTTAAAATTGTTATGTAATATTTCTCAAAAAATATATATTTTTAAAGATTATTTATTTGAATTTAAATCCAAATTTATTTTTTGTTTTTAAAGAAAATCTATTTTGCTTTCAATATAATTTTGATATTTTAATACTCCTTCCATTCCAAAATATTTGTCATTTATTGACTTTTATGGAATTTAAGAAAAAAGTTGACTTTAATGTATTCAATATTAAAATTTAAATTCTTTTTATAAAATTAAAGTTTCATGATTTTTAAATCTATGAGATTACATAACATCAAATATTTCATTATTTGAGGGGATCTTGGTATTGACATTGCCTTCATATTCACGTTAATTAAATGAAATACATATATATATGTATACATAGATTCTTAAACTATGAATACCAAATGTTTAGATTTGTCTATCAATAACATAGTGCTAAACTACATAATTTTAATTCTAAAAAATTATATGAGCTATTAATTAAGGACAAAAATTTATACTTTAGTATATCACTAGAATGATGCCCTTATGTTGCATGGTACATTTTTTAAAAAAGTTATTTATGAAAAATAATTTTAAATTGAATAATATGGTAATTAATTTTAATAATACTTATAAAACATAATAAAGGCAATAAAAAACAAAATACTAATTCTAAAATATAAACTTTTAAAAGAATAAGAATAATAATAAATCCAAAACAATAAATATAAAAGATTGAATTTTAAAAAATTTAAAATAAAATAAATTTTCACTTATTCAATTTATTATTTTTTTTATTTTTTATTTTTATTCTATGCATTATTTTATTTTTTAAAAATAATAAATTTAATTCATGTTGGTAATTAGAAATTAAATGGCATAAAATTTTAAAAAATAAAATCGTAAAATGGAAGCCAATTAGTAAAAACCGAGTTCGGTGATGAGCTACCTCCTTTTCGCACTGAAATTGGGTTTGGGGTCAAAACGTCACTGGCAATTCAGGTCATGCATTTAATGATGTTGTGTGGCCCTGATAGAAAGTAATTGGAAAAATTAACTCAAATTTGCTTGACAATAAGTTTCTATTTTCTAGTTTGTAGCATGAACAAAGGTTTTAGTTTTGTGGAAAATAAGTTCTGGTTTTGTGGAAAATAAGTTCTTCTCTGCTTGCATTTACACGCTAAAAAAATATTACTTGTTTTATTGCAAATTTTTTCTATAACGTTTCGGCTACGATCGAGAGAGAGTGATGTTAATGACTAATTTATTCAAATCTCAATTTGAAAAATAGTGAAATTTATCATCGATGAGAGAAAGACGATCTTGACAAGACTTACCAAAGTTAATTTCCTTCAATTTACAATTTAATTAATTACTACTGATGTTGATGCATTTGTTTTTTTCAAATGTAGTCCGTCTTTATACCTTTGATATTCAATTCTTGATATTTTGCCAATGCCAAAACTCTTCTCCTGATAGCCATATAGGAACCATTTCAGCATTGCCATGAAGATTTCATCATCATTGCCATGAAGATTTCATTATCATTCCTCATAAAGGAATATAAAGAAGCTAATCTGTAGGATGAGATAAAAATTAAAAAATAAAAAATCAATTCAAAAATAAATATTTGATTAGGATTGATTTGTTTCTTATTTGATTTGGTTTAAATTTGGTTATTCAAATATTTAAAAATTTGTAATAACACAACTACATTTAGTATGTAGCGTGAAGAAAGTTTTAGTTTTGTGGAAAATAAGGTCTTGTGCTTGGTTTTAAACGCTAAGCAAAATACTAATTGTCTCATTGCATAATTTTTCTATAACGTTTCCAATTCGTTATAGAAAAATAAGGGAGTGTGACATTAATGACTAGTTTTTGTAAGTGTCATTTCAAAAAATATATTCTAACAAAATCCATTTTTATCACTAAAAATATAAAATTGTCACTATATAGTAGAATTTACAACTGATGAGATTGAGAAAGATAGAGAAATAGAAGACCTTGACTTCACTTGACAAAGTTTCCTTCAATTTGCAATTTAATTAATTACAACTGATAGACGCTAATACATTTGCTTTTCTCTTGTCTGACAAATCTTGATCATTGGAGTAAATGAATGGTCTTGTTTTTTTTTTTTTTTAAGCAATATATTCTATTGCAATGAAATAATTTGTTTTTATTATTTGCCACTGTAAATTGGACATTGTCTATATAAAATACTACAGATGATTCTATGATATCTTGTTATTGGACTTGTCTATTCATCTGACTGTCCGTTAGTCTCCACTTAATCGAATATAGAATAAAATTTTTAAAGTTTCTATCAAGGTTGATTGCTTATTATGTTTTAATTAAATAATATTTGCTAATTTAATTTAAAATATATTTAAAAATATTAAATTATTAATATTAAAATCTTTTAATAATTTAATAATAAATAAAAAATGAAATTGATGATTTGGTTTGGACATAAGACTTTAAGATGCTAACCATGTTCGATTTTTTTAGATGAAAATGTGAAAACGATTTAAGTTTTCCTAATTTCTTTTTAATTTTATTTCATTAATTTTTTTAAATAAGTTAACTTGTATTAAGATTTAAAATGAGAATTGGTTTGATGTTGGTGAGTGTACAATATTCATCAAAAGCTTCTATATAATTATGTGTGGCATGTTTCTAGTTGATGCCTAAAAACTTAATTTTTAGGATCATCCTAATATAATTTACATTTTTTTATTTGAAGGTGTTCATGATTAAATTAGAAATTAAGATTTCATTGCTCTACCAATAGATTTATTGACATATTTTATATAATTCAACAGTATATAAATAGATTATTTTCATGCTGATAGAATATTTCGTTAAATATTTCAATATCGTTTTTTTATTCAAAACTAAGACTTGAAATTTTGAATTCCAAAGTTTTCAAAATATATATTTTTGAAAATTTATTATTACATTATAGTTTCAAAATTAATGGTTAAAGTTGAGTTAATTTGATAAAAAGAAAAATCAATGAAAGAAAAAATTATTTCCACACTTAATGTTCCATGTAGCTTCCCGGTACATACTATTTCTTCGTGGAAAGAAGAAAATCTTATTGTAAGTTCCGGTCAATATGTCCACTTTTTCAATTTTTTTTAAGTCTAAAAGACTATAACATTAAATATTGACAATGGCGTCAACCTTGAAATTGACATTGACTTCGTATCCACTTTATTTAATTGGAATATATATTTGTATACTTAGATTCTTAAAATATGAATACAAAATATTTTAATTATTGTTTTAAAGAAAATTTATTTGGGATTCAATATAATTTTGATAATAAATTTAATAAAAACGGACAAAATTGCTTGAGCTCTCGCTAATGCTTGGGTTTTCATTTTGTCATTTTGTAATTAGCCAAAAGTGTGATTTGTGCATGAAATAGTGAACTTTGGGTTAAAAACTCTTTTCACCATTATCTATGTGGGTTTCTGCTGCATCCTATTTCTTCATGGAAAAAGGAAACTTTTATTGGGTAAAACCTCATGCTACATTATTTTATTTTTTAAAGATAATAAATTTAATTCATGTTGGTAGTTAGAAATTAACAAGCGTAAATTTTAAAAGATAAAATAGTAAAATGGAAACCAATTGAAGCGTTAATATAATGTATAAATTCTCTTCATAACACATTACTAACACATAATTGTAATTTATATATATAAATCTCTATAGTTACTTGTCCCTTGCAAACAGCATGATTAGGATGTTTATATTCAATAATTATTTTCCTTATTAACAAATTATTACTATGTTTAATTTGAAAGGCACAACATATAAAGACATTGAATTGGCCAATTGTATAGTGCCCTTGGATCTTAAATTTATTGGCAACCAACTAACTTTTTCATACTATAATTAAATAATCTGATAAAAAAGGATTCATTCCATTTATTTTTTCCAAAGTTGTTCAAAATCTTCATATTTCTCAAATGCATTCTTGCATCTAGCTTTTTATACATGAAAAATCCAATTCAAACACAAGTAATAACCGCATTTGGGGTCAAAACGAAATTGTGTTTGGGGTCAAAAACGTCGTTGGCAATTCAGGTCATGCATTTAATGATGTTGGGTGGTCCAAATAGAAAGTAATTGGTGAAATTAACTCCAATTTGCTTGACAATGAGTTTCTACTTTCTAGTTTGTAGAGTCAACAAAGTTTTTAATTTTGTGGAAAATAAGTTCTTCTGCTTTGTTTTACACGCTAAGGAAACTATTTCTTTTTTTGTTGTAGACTTTGTTTATAACGTTTTGGCTACGTTTGGAAGAGTGTGATATTAATGACCAATTCATTCAAATATTAATTCGAAGAATAATGAAATTTATCAAGACGAGAAAAAGACAACTTTGACGGGATTTGCCAATATTAATTTCCTTTAAATTGCAATTTAGTCAAGTGCAATGTTAGTATTATATTTGCATTGGAAACGCGTTTGGGTCAAAACAGCACAGCCACTTCAATTCATGCACTTAATGATGTTTGAGAGTTTCTACTTTGACTTTGTAGCGTGAAGAAAGTTTTGGTTTTGTGGAAATTAAGGTATTTTGTTTGGTTCTACACGTTAAGTAAAATACTAATTGTCTCATTGCATAATTTTTTTATAACATTTCGAACACGTTCAAGATAGTGTGATGTTAATGGTTAGTTCTTTCAAGTGTCATTTCGAAGAATATATTCTAGTAAATTACATTTTCAGTGAAGGTAAAAATTGTTATTAAAAATATAAAATTATCACTATGTAGTAAAATTTACAACTGATGAGATCAATAAGACAGAGATGCATTTGCCAAAGTTTCCTTCAATTTACTATTTAATTAATTACAATTTAATTAATTACAATTCAAATTGGTTTGGGGTCAAAAAATCACCGGCAATTTAGGTCATGCATTTAATGATGTTGGGTGCCCCTGATAGAAAGTAATTGAAAAAATTAACTCAAATTTGCTGGACAATGAGTTTCTATTGTCTAGTTTGCAGCGTGAACAAAGGTTTAGTTTTGTGAAAAATAAGCTCTAGTTTTGCGGAAAATAAGTTCTTCTCTGCTTGCTTTACACGCTAAAGAAAATATTACTTGTTTTATTGTAAATTTTTTCTATAACGTTTTAGCTATGTTCTAGAGAAAGAGTGATGTTAATGACTAATTCATTCAAATATCAATTCGAAGCATAGTGAAATTTACCAACAATGGGAGAAGAACGACCTTCACAGGACTTGCCAAAGTTAATTTTCTTCAATTTACAATTTAATTAATTACTACTTATGTTGATGCATTTGCTTTTTTCAAATGTAGTCCGTCTTTATACCTTTGAGATTCAATTCTTGATATTTTGCCAATGCCAAAACTCTTCTCCTGATAGCCATATAGGAACCATTTCAGCATAGCCATGGGGATTTCATCATTATTCCTCATAAAAGAATATAAAGAAGCTAACCTATAGAATAAGATAAAAATTAAAAAATAAAAAATTGATTCAAAAATATAATATTTGATTAGGATCAATTTTTTTCTTATTTGATTTGGTTTAAATTCGGATATTTAAAAATTTCTAATAACACAACTACATTGAATATATAGCGTGAAGAAAATTTTAGTTTTGTGGAAAATAAGGTCTTATGTTTGGTTTTACACGCTAAGCAAAATACTAATTGTCTTATTGCATAATTTTTCTATAACGTTTCCACCACGTTATAGAAAAATAAGGGAGAGTATGATGTTAATGACTAATTTTTTCAAGTGTCATTTTGAAGAATATATTCTAACAAAATGCATTTTTATCACTAAAAATATAAAATTGTCACTATAGAGTAGAATTTACAACTAATGAGATTGAGAAAGATAGAGAAATAGAAGACCTTGACTTCGCTTGCCAAAGTTTCCTTCAATTTGCAATTTAATTAATTATAACTGATAGATGTTGATGCATTTGCTTTTCTCTTGTCCTACAAATCTTGATCATTGGAGTAAATGAATGGTCTTTTTTTTTTTTTTGAGCAATATATTCGATTGCAATGAAAAACTTTGTTTTTATTATTTGCCACCGTAAAGACATTGTCCAATAAAATAGCATAAATGATTCTATGATATCTTGTTATTAGATTTGTCTGTGCATCATACTATTTGTTAGTCTCCACTTAATCAAATATTGAATAAAATTTTTAAAGTTTCTATCAAGGTTGATTGCTTATTATGTTTTAATTAAATAATATTTGTTAATATAATTTAAAATATATTTAAAAATATTAAATTATTAATATTAAAATCTTTTTAATATTTTAATAATAAATAAAAAATTACATTGACGATTTGCCCAAACATAAAATTTTAAGATGCTAGCCATATCCAATTTTTTTAGATAAAAATGTGAGAACACGATTTAAGTTTTCCTAATTTTTTAAAATTTTATTTAATTAATTATTTTAAAATAAGTTAACTAGTATTAAGATTTAAAATGAGAATTGATTTGATGTTGGTAAGTATATAATAGTCATACTTCTAAATAATTATGTGTGGCATGTTCTAGTTGATGCCTGAAATCTCATTTTTTAGTGTCATCTGAATATAATTAAACTTTTTTTTTTTTTTTTGTATTTGAAAGTGTCAATGATTGAATTAGAAATTAAGATTTCATTGCTCTGCCAACAAATTTATGGACATATTTTATATAATTCAATAGTATAGAAATAGATTATTTTTGTTTTAAAGAATATAAAAGATAAACACTTGAATATTAATTTAACCCAATCGAATATCTTTTCCTTCAAATCTAAAATATAAATAAAAAAATTAAATATATCTTATCCTATTATTTTTTCAAAAAAATTGAATAATTTTATTTTTGAATTTTATCTTTCGATATAGTTGTTTGTTACTTTCCATTTATATAATTAGAAAATTATTATAGTTTAATACGCTTGAATTTTTTTTAGTCATTTATTTGTATTTTGTTATATGAAAAATAGATAAAATTTAATTTATGATTTTTTTAATTTTTATTTAAAAATTTTATATTCCATTACTATAAATGATAAAATTAAATATATAACAATAAGCCTTGCATGGAGCTTAATATATATAGCCAATCAAGGAGTTACCCAATAATAGCCATCTCTAAAAAATGACTTTTGAATATAAGGGATGAAATTAATGAAAGTTTGTCATTTTCATACTGATATATTCAAAATCAACATTAATTGACAGTGCATTGAGCAGATTTGTCGTTTGCATAAATAAATTATTTCGTGAATTATTTCAATTTCTTCATTTTTGTTAAAAAATTACCTAAATTAAAAGTATTGTGACAAAATTCAACGAATTAAATTTTAAGGAAAAAATTAAATATTAATCCATAGTACAATGTCAAATTTGTTTCGGTGTTTAATGTTCTATCCATTTCAATTAATTTGTTTTTAGTGACTTTTTTTATTAAATGAACTCAACTTTAACTATTATTTTTCAGAAGATTATAATGCTATATATTTTTAAAAACTAAGACTTGAAATTTTGAATTCCAAAGTTTTCAAATTATATATTTTTGAAAATTTATTATTACATTATATTTTCAAAATTAATGGTTAAAGTTGAGTTAATTTGATAAAAAGAAAAATCAATGAGAGAAAAAAAATTTTTCCACACTTAATGTTCCATGTAGCTTCCTGGTACATACTATTTCTTCATGGAAAGAAGAAAATCTTATTGCAAGTTCCGGTCAATATATCTACTTTTCTTTTTTTTTTTTTTAAGTCTAAAAGACTATAACATCAAATATTGACAATGGCGTCAACCTTGAAATTGACATTGCCTTCATATCCACTATAATCAGTTGGAATATATATATATATATATATATATATTTGTATACTTGGATTCTTAAGGTATGAACACAAAATATTTTGATTTGTCAACTAAGAGTTTTTTTTTTCTTTTCATATTTCTTTATAAATTCGAGCTTTTAACGTATTAAAAAAATTGGTTCAGAAATGAATAATGATATTATAAGTTCTACCATAATAAAAGTTTACAATTTTACTTTTATGTTTTTGTTGGTTTCATCAAATTCTTTTATTTTACTATAAGTAATTTCATTTTGGGTTTATATTTAATGCATTAGTATATAGATTCTATATATTGTAACTGAATAAGATGATGTCAATTTATTAATGAATAAATATCAGTACATAAAATAAAATATACAAAAATTAATATATATTTTTAAAAATTTATTCATTAATGAGGTGGTATTGTCCTATTCACCTTACAACATTGCATCCAATATATATGATCATATTCATAATATATAAGATACTGACTCAAAGACAACATATTTAACTTGAAAGTCTCAAATTTAAATTTTAGAAAGAAAATATTAAGAGTAATACCTAAAATGAGAGTAAATTACTTAGATTTTGTAAGTCAAATGCTATAGGCTTGCATAAACACCAAAAGAAAAATGTAAGACCACTTTGTTAATTCCATTTTTTATACATTTCTAGAAGTTTGAAGGGGAGAGAAAATCTTGAATATATTAGGTACTTTCATTGGGTTAATGTTATTTGCTTTATAAGATTTTACTATTCTATATTTATCTATACTATATTAAAAACTATAAACTTTAAAAGTGCCAATATATAGCAAACGATATATATATGTGTGTGTGTGTGTGTGTGTGTGCCTTTGATAGTTCATTAACTTAAATATTTCTTCCTTAATTAATAATGTTAGCCTTAAATTGGTTGATGTTTTGAAATGATAAAAATTTTAAGTAGTATTTTAAATCGAATTTGCTTAAAATTGTTTTTACAATTTCTCAAAAAATATATATTCTTTTAAAGATTATTTACTTGAATTTAAGTGCAAATTTATTTTTTGTTTTAAAGAAAATTTATTTTGCTTTCAATATAATTTGATATTTAATACTTCCTTCGTCCCAAAATGTTTGTTATCTATTGACTTTTATGGAGTTTAAGAAATAAGTTTTGATTTTAATGTATTTAATATTAAAATTTAAATTATTTTATAAAATTAAAGTTTCATGATGTTTAATATCAAAAAGTAAAATAAAAAATAAAAAATAATTTTAAAATATAAAAAGTAAGTGTTTTAGATGTTCAAAAAATAAAATAAAACATAATTTTAGAACATTCCAAAAGGAAAAGATGAATAAAAAACAATAGACAAAGGAAGTAATAAATATAATCAAAACGGACAAATTGGCTAGGGCTCCAACTGCTGCTTGGGTTTTCATTTTGTTATTTTGTAATTAATACTTTAGCTCAAAGTGTGACTTTACATAAGATCGTGGAGTTTGGGTTAAAAAATTCTTTCCCCCTTTCCATGTAGCTTCTTGCTACATTCTATTTCTTCATAGAAAGAAGAAACTTTTATTGCGAGTTCCAGTCGATGTCTAATTTTAAGTCTACGAGACTATATAACATCAAATATTTCATTGGTTGAGGGAATCTTGACATTGACATTACCTTCATATCCACGTTAATTAAATGGAATATATATGTATATATAAATTCTTAAACTATGAATACCAAAAGTTTGGATTTGTCTATCAATAACATAGTGATAAATTATAAAATTTTAATTGTAAAAAATTAATTGAGATATTAATTAAGGAAAAGAATTTAAACTTTAATATATCACTAGAATGATGCCCTCATGTTGCATGGGACATTTTTTAAAAAGTTATTTATGAAAAATAATTTTAAAGTGAATAATATGGTAATTAACTTTAATAATACTTATAAAACATAATAACAGCAATAATAAAAAAATACTAATTCTAAAATATAAATTTTTAAAAGAATAAGAATAATAATAAATCCAAAACAATAAATATAAAATATTGAATTTAAAAAAATTGAAATAAAATAAATTTTCACTTATTCAATTTATTATTTTCGTTATTTTTTTATTTTTATTCAATGCATTATTTTATGTTTTAAAAATAATAAATTTAATTCATGTTGGTAATTAGAAATTAAATAGCATAAAATTTTAAAAAATAAAATAGTAAAATGGAAGCCAATTAGTAAAAGCCCAATTCGGTGATGAGCTAGCTCCTTTCCGCACCGAAATTGGGTTTGGGGTCAAAACATGCAATTCAAGTCATGCATTTAATGATGTTGGGTGGCCCTTATAGAAAGTAATTGGTGAAATTAACTCAAATTTGCTTGACAATGAGTTTCTATTGTCTAGTTTGTAGCGTGAACAATGGTTTTAGTTTTGTGGAAAATAAGTTCTTCTCTGCTTGTTTTTGCACGCTAAAGAAAATATTACTTGTTTTATTGCAAATTTTTTCTATAACGTTTCGGCTACGTTCGAGAGAGAGTGATGTTAATCATTAGTTCATTCAAATGTCAATTCGAAAAATAGTGAAATTTATCAACGATGAGAGAAAGACGATCTTGACAGGACCTTGCCAAAGATAATTTCCTTCAATTTACAATTTAATTAATTACGACTGATGTTGATGCATTTGCTTTTCTCAAATGTAATCCGTCTTTATACCTTTGAGATTTAATTCCTGATATTTTGCCAATGCCAAAACTTTTCTCCTGATAGCCATATAGGAACCATTTCAGCATAGCCATGAGGATTTCATCATCATTCCTCATAAAAGAACAGAAAGAAGCCAACTTGTAGGATGAGATAAAAATTAAAAAATAAAAAATTGATTCAAAAATATAATATTGGATTAGGATCAATTTTTTTCTTATTGATTTAGTTTAAATTTGGATATTCAGATATTTAAAAATTTCTAATAACACAACTACATTGAGTATGTAGCGTGAAGAAAGTTTTAGTTTTGTGGAAAATAAGGTCTTATGCTTGGTTTTACACGCTAAACAAAATACTAATTGTCTCATTGCATAATTTTTCTCTCACGTTATAGAAAAATAGGGAAGTGTGATGTTAAGGACTAGTTTTTCCAAGTGTCATTTCGAAGAATATATTCTAACAAAATGCATTTTTATCACTAAAAATATAAAATTGTCAATATATAGTAGAATTTACAACTAATGAGATTGAGAAAGAAAGAGAAATAGAAGGCCTTGACTTCGCTTGCCAAAGTTTCCTTCAATTTGCAATTTAATTAATTACAATTGATAGATGCTGATGCATTTACTTTTCTCTTGTCCTACAAATCTTGATCATTGGAGTAAATGAATGGTCTTTTTTTTTTTTTGAGCAATGTATTTGATTGTAATGAAATAATTTGTTTTTATTATTTGTCACCGTAAGGGCATTGTCTTATAAAATAGCGTAAATGATTCTATGATACCTAGTTATTAGACCTGTCTATATATCAGATCATCTACTAATCTCTATTTAATTGAATATTGAATAAAATTTTTAAAGTTTCTATCAAGGTTGATTGCTTATTATGTTTTAATTAAATAATATTTGTTAATTTATTTTAAAATATATTTAAAAATATTACATTATTAATATTAAAATCTTTTAATATTTTAATAATAAATAACAAATGAAATTGATGATTTGTTTGAACATAAGTTTTAAGGTGCTAAACATGTTCGATTTTTTTTCTATGAAAATGTGAGAAAACAATTTAAGTTTTCCTAATTTCTTTTTAATTTTATTTCATTAATTATTTTTAAATAAGTTAACTAGCATTAAGGTTTAAAATTAGAATTGGTTTGATGTTGGTAAGTTTATAATATTCATAAAAAGCTTCTAAATAATTATGTGTGGCATGTTTCTAGTTGATGCCTAAAAACTCAATTTTTAGGATCATCAGTTTAAACTTTTTTTTTTATTTGAAGGTGTCCATGATTAAATTAGAAATTAAGATTTCATTGCTCTACCAATATATTTATTGACATATTTTATATAATTCAACAGTGGATAATTAAATTATTTTCGTTTTAAAGAATATAAAAGACAAACACCCAAATGTTGGAGTAATACTTAAAATGTGAGTAAATTACTTTGATTTTGTAAGTCAAACGTTATAGGCTTAGATAAATACCAAAAGAAAAATGTAAGACCACTTTGTTAATTCCATTTTTTGATACATTTCAAGAAGTTTTAAGGGAAGAGAAAATGTTGAATATATTAGGTACTTTCATTGGGTTAATGTTATTTGCTTTATAAGATTTTACTATATCTATATTTACCTATACTATATTAAAAACTATAAACTTTAAAACTGCAAATATGTAGTAAACGACATATATATATATATATGTATATATATATATATGCCTTTGATAATTTATTAATTTAAATATTTCAATCCTTAATTAATAATGTTAACTTTAAATTGGTTGATGTTTTGAAATGATAAAAATTTTAAGTGTGTATTTTAAATTGAATTTGCTTAAAATTGTTTGTACTATTTCTCAAAAAATATATATTCCTTTAAATATTATTTATTTGAATTTATATGCAAATTTATTTTTTGTTTTAAAGAAAATTTATTTTGCTTTCAATATAATTTTGATATTTTAATACTCCCTCCGTCTCAAAATATTTGTTATTTATTGACTTTTACAGAGTTTAAAAAAATTTTGACTTTAATGTATTTAATATTAAAATTTAAATTTTTTTTATAAAATTAAAGTTTCATAATTTTTAATATTAAAAATAAAAAAATCTTAACAATAATTTTAAAATATAAAAAAGTAAATGTTTTAGATGTTTAAAAAGAAAATATATAATTTTAGGACATTATAAAAAAATAAAAAAAAAGAGACAGAGAGAGTAATAAATATAATCAAAACGGACAAATTGGCGGCTCCAACTGCTATTGGGTTTTCATTTTGTTATTTTGTAATTAATACTTTAATCCAAAGTGTGAGTCATAAAATCATGGAGTGTGGGATAAAAAATTCTTTCCACACTTTCCATGTGGCTTTCTGCTACATTTTATTTTCCGTGGAAAGAAAAAAAACTTTTATTGTGAGTTCCGGTCCATAACTACTTTTAAGTCTACGAGATTATATAATACCAAATATTTTATTGTTTGGGGGGATCTTGACATTGACTTTGCCTTCATATTCACGTTAATTAAATGAAATACATATAGGTATATGTATACATAGATTCTTAAACTATAAACTATGAATACCAAATGTTTAGATTTGTCTATCAATAACATAGTGCTAAATTACATAGTTTTAATTGTAAAAAATTATATGAGCTATTAATTAAGGAAAAAAATTTATACTTTAATATATCACTAGAATGATGCCCTCATGTTGCATGGTACATTTTTAAAAAAGTTATTTATGAAAAATAATTTTAAAATTGAATAATATGGAATTAATTTTAATAATACTTATAAAACATATAAAGGCAATAATAAGAAAATACTAATTCTAAATATAAACTTTTAAAAGAATAAGAATAATAATAAATCCAAAACAATAAATATAAAATATTGAATTTAAAAAAAATTAAAATAAAATAAAATTCTCTTATTTAATTTAATTTTTCGTTATTTTTTATTTTTATTGAATGCATTATTTTATGTTTTAAAAATAATAAATTTAATTCATGTTGGTAATTAGAAATTAAATGGCATAAAATTTTAAAAAATAAAATAGTAAAATGGAAGCCAATTAGTAAAAACCCAGTTCGGTAATGAGCTAGCTCCTCTTCGCACCGAAATTGGGTTTGGGGTCAAAACATCACTTGCAATTTGGGTAATGCATTTAATGATGTTGGGTGGCCCTGATAGAAAGTAATTGGTGAAATTAACTCAAATTTGCTTGACAATGAGTTTCTGTTGTCTAGTTTGTAGCGTGAACAAAGGTTTTAGTTTTGTGGAAAATAAGTTCTTCTCTACTCGCTTTTACACACTAGAAAATATTACTTGTTTTATTACAAATTTTTTCTATAACTTTTCAGTTACGTTCGAGAAAGAGTGATGTTAATGACTAATTCATTCAAATGTCAATTCGAAAAATAGTGGAACTTATCAACGACGAGAGAAAAACGATCTTGACAGGACATGTCAAAGTTAATTTCCTTCAATTTATAATTTAATTAATTACTACTGATGTTGATGCATTTGCTTTTCTCAAATTTAGTTCGTCTTTATACCTTTGAGATTCAATTCTTGATATTTTGCCAATGCCAAAACTCTTCTCCTGATAGCCATATAGGAACTATTTCAACATAGCCATGAGGATTTCATCATTATCCCTCATAAAAGAATATAATGAAGCTAACTTGTAGAATAAGATAAAAATTCAAAATTCAAAAATCAATTAAAAAATATAATATTTGATTAAGATCGATTTTTTTCTTATTTGATTTGATTTAAATTCAGATATTCAGGTATTTAAAAATTTGTAATAACACAACTAAATTGAGTATGTTGCATGAAGAAAATTTTAGTTTTGTGAAAAAGAAGGTCTCATGTTTGGTTTTACATGTTAAGCAAAGTGCTAATTGTCTTATTGCATAATTTTCCTATAACGTTTTCACCACGTTATAGAAAAATAAGGGAGTATGATGTTAATGACTAATATTTTCAAGTGTCATTTTGAAGAATATAATCTAACAAAATGCATTTTTATTACTAAAAATATAAAATTGTCACTATATAGTAGAATTTACAACTACTGAGATTGAGAAAGATAGAGAAATAGAAGACCTTGACTTCACTTGCCAAAGTTTCCTTCAATTTGCAATTTAATTAATTATAACTGATAGATGTTGATGCATTTGTTTTTCTCTTGTCCTACAAATCTTGATCATTGGAGTAAATGAATGGTCTTTTATTTTTTTTAATTTTTTGAGCAATATATTCGATTGCAATGAAATACTTTGTTTTTATTATTTGCCACCGTAAAAACTTTGTCCGATAAAATAGCATAAATGATTCTATGATATCTTGTTATTAGATTTGTCTGTGCATTAGATTAGCTGTTAGTCTTCACTTAATCGAATATTGAATAAAATTTTTAAAGTTTCTATCAAGGTTGGTTGCTTATTATGTTTTAATTAAATAATATTTGTTAATATAATTTAAAATATATTTTAAAAAAATTAAATTATTAATATTAAAATCTTTTTAATATTTTAATAATAAATAAAAAATTACATTGACGATTTGCCTGAACATAAAATTTTAAGATGCTAGCCATATCCAATTTTTTTAGATAAAAATGTGAGAACACGATTTAAGTTTTCCTAATTTTTTAAAATTTTATTTAATTAATTATTTTTAAATAAGTTAACTAGTATTAAGATTTAAAATGAGAATTGATTTGATATTGGTAAGTGTATAATATTCATACTTCTAAATAATTATGTGTGGCATGTTCTAGTTGATGCCTAAAAACTCATTTTTTAGTATCATCCGAATATAATTAAACTTTTCTTTTTTTGTATGTGAAAGTGTCAATGATTGAATTAGAAATTAAGATTTCATTGCTCTACCAACAAATTTATTGACATTTTTTTATATAATTCAATAGTATATAAATAGATTATTTTTATTTTAAAGAATATAAAAAGAATATAAAAGATAAACACCTGAATATTAATTTAACCCAATCAAATATCTTTTCCTTCAAATCTAAAATATAAATAAAAAAATTAAATATAACTTATCCCATTATTTTTTAAAAAAATTGAATAATTTTACTTTTTAATTGCATCTTTAGATATAGTTGTTTTTTACTTTCCATTTATATAATTAGACAATTATTATAGTTTAATATGCTTGAATTTTTTTAGTCATCTATTTGTATTTTGTTATATGAAAAATAGATAAAATTTAATTTATGATTTTTTTAATTTTTATTTAAAAATTTTATATTCCATTAATATAAATGATAAAATTAAATATATTTTATCTCATGAAAATATGTGATTAAGCTGAGTAAAATAAACAACAATAACAAACTAAATTTTATATCTCATAAATCTTAAAAAAAAAAAAATTATTCTCTACTTGATTTTACACACTAAAAAAAATATTACCCGTATCGTTATAAACTTTTTCTATAACGTTTCGATCATGTTCGGGAGAATGTAATATTAATGACTATTTCATTCAAATGTCAATTCGAAAAATAGTAAAATTTACCAACAATAAGAGAAAGACAACTTTTCACAGAACTTGCCAAAAGATAATTTTCTCTCGCAATTTGATTAATTACTACTTATGGTGATGCATCTGCTTTTCTTAAATGTAATCCATTTTTATACATTAGAGAGTCAATTCTGGATATTTTACTAATGTCAGAACTCTTTTCCTGATAGTAACAAGGATTTCATCATCATTCTTCGTAAAAGAATATAGAAAAGCTAACTAGTATGACAGGAAAAAAAATTAAAAAATTAAAAATCAATTTAAAAATGTAATATTCAATTCGGACCAATTTATTTTCTTCAATTCAATTTAATTTCAACTATTAAATATTTTTATTAAATTTGAATTAAATTTCAAATCGAAAAATAAAAATCCAAAAACATATTAAAGATAATCATTTGGGGTAACTACCAGCAATCGTTGCCTTTTTTACTTACTGATACACTACAAATCTACGCCCGAAATCATTCATCAAAAGCTCAAAATTAAACTCAAAACTAACAACGAAAAAAATAGCTAATTCGAATAATAAATTGGAAAAGATAATGACACCAAACTTGGACAAAGATGAAGAATAAAGACTTTAATATTTGTATACAAATATAAAAAAAAAAAAAAAAAAAAAAAAAAACACAAGGCTTCAAGCTTCCTTCTAAACAGAGAGAATACAATAATCAAAAATAGAGTTCTAACGGAAAACAAAGAGCTTTGTTGAAAATAAAAAATCAACAAAGTACTCTCTATACAATCTGAGTAGTCAAATCCACAACTTTTCCTTAACCATATTAACTAAACAGTCAACTAAACAAAATTTTCTCATTTAAAAGATCAACAAACTTATTTTCTCTGGGGCAACAAAAATCAACTTCATCCAAATCTTCACCACATTCATGCGAAAGAAAAATCTTCACTGTACCTTAAAGCACAATTGAGTAATGAAAGGTCAAAATGCAACCCTCAATTAAAGAAAACCAAGATTATTGTCGCCAATATGGTTGTAAAGAACAAAAAAGAAAAAAATTTTCTAATAACACAACCACATATGAAACCAAAAAAATCCAACTCCAGTCGATTGTGTTAATATAAAATAAAAACAAATTAATTTTATTTAGAATATATTTTAAAATATTAAAATATTAAACCAATCCAAAGATTTCAAGGTTTTAACCATGCTTGGCTCCTCTTAGTTCATGGACACATCTATTTCTTATTTTCAGACAATATATTCTTGGCAAAATTGAGGAAGCCAACTATTGTTGCAGTTATAATAAAATTCTCCACAGCTACACATCCCTTGTAAATAACATGATTAGGATGTTTATTTTCAATAATTATTTTCCCTATTAACAAATTATTACATTATTTAATTAGAGAGCCACAACATATGAAGAAGACATTAAATCAGCCAATTGTATAGTTACCTTGGATCTTGTTTTTGTTGGCACTCCCACTAACTTTTCCATAAGTTTAAATGCCCTAAGAACCATACTTCATTTCATTTCTTTTTTTTTTTTTTCCATAGCTGTTCAACATCTTTGGATTTCTCAAATGCATTTTTGCATCTTGCACCGTCATCCTCAACCCCATCAACAGATTAAGTCTCACAGCCAGGTGTTGATCTATCAGTTTCATCTCTCAAACCAATGGACTTCTCTTTATGTAATTCATCAAATGCCACACAGATTTCCTTCACAGCTTGGACAAAGTACTTGGTTTTAACAACTTGATACTTAACCCAACAATTTACTCTGTCTCAATGGTAAACGCTTGAATATTGCCAGGTGCAACAAAAGCTCTTTAAAAGAAGAAAAACATGGGGGGAAAAAAACAACTAGAACACAAGTGAATTGAAGTTCAAAGAGTAGCGTAAGAAAAAATAATGATCCATGCATGCATCTCTTCGCTGGGATGAAAAGCATTGCTCCTTTTTACACTAAAAATGCAGAGTCAAAACCTTCAAAAAAATATGAAAATCTGATTACATAAACACTATCTTTAAGGGAAAAAAAAAGATGCAGATGTTTAAATTTATCAACTTGCTCACATGTGCATGAACATGATGCCCTAAAGGAATATGAGAAAATATATAACCAACTATTAAAAAATAAACAAAAGACAGGAAGAACAGATTCTATTTTCAACAAACTAAAATGTCTTCTACATAATTCAGGAGCAGAAGCATCTTCGTCCAGTCATTATGATCCAAAAGGGAATAAAGTTTTACATCCAAGGTTTAAGGATTAAGCATCACAGCTTAACCATGATTATAAATATGCAAATATGGATAGAACAAAATGTCTAGAATTTAGAAGAAAAAAATCCCAAAAGAAGCCCTGAACAGATGAAAGTTTCCAAAAAACAAAATATTCCCAAAACCACTTCAATGGTTCCACATAAATAAATGACTTATGCAAATGTTTCTAAGGAAAACTCCACCTGTACTCATTTTCAGGGCATTTAAAATACCATTACTCAAGGCTTCCGAGCATACCATATCTAAACCACCACATGTTGACGCTTAACAAACTTCAGCTAAAATCTCAATCTGCTCACTATAACATATAGAATATAACCAGAACCAGAAATGCTCCTCTAATTCATGGTTAGAATTTGGGAGGCTACTGAGACACAACTTAAGTAATTTATTCAAGCAAACCTTGACATGACAGTAAAACTGAAAAACTTTTTATTTCCAAATATATACAAGATTCGTTTGAACTTTATTTCTTTCAAGATACTTGTAGCTGCAAAAACTGTCCAATCAACATTCAAGAAGATCCATTATACAAACATAAAAGTTCCATTGCACAAAATAAAGATCCATTATTGCACCCTAAATGTGTTACAGCCATATACTACAAATAAATCCTCCATCAAGATTGGTCATTATCAACAATAAATTTTAAAAAATAATTCTAAGTTCTATGTTAATGTAAATGTGAGAATAAATCTAACATAGAATACAAAATAACTAAACCACAAATCCATTTAACACCAACAATAAAAAAAAAAAAAAGTAAATTTGCAATGCCATTCAATTCAAACACCAAAAAAGCTACACCAAATTTCAAATTCAGCACAGTTACGATTTAGTGGTAAAGAAATGATCATGCCTACTAATTAGGCTAAACACATTGCTTTGTTGAACAATATGACTTCAACATTCACTACAACCCGCAAATACACATGTATTAAGAGCCTAAGCATTGTTAGCTAACAACAACCACAAAATGGAGGAAAGATATCTCTCACTACTCCAAAAGAAATAATAACTCAAATATTAAAATTACATTAAAAAAGATTAATTAAGGCAACATAAGATGCACATTCTATATCAAGAACCTGTAGAAGTAGAAAAATATTGCACCATTTGTCATTGTATCAATATTTGATTTTCTGCATCCTAGATTGAAAAGGTCGGTTACCTAAAGGACATCTCACCATTTCTCAAATTATCATATGAAAAAAACTATAAGACATAAAATTCCCAGATAATCTGCATGACTATCACATCTGCGAAAGAGTACTCCCTGAACATTAGAATGGTGAGCTTCCGTGAGTTTATATCATGCAACCTAAAGCTAAATGACAGAGCTGCCTAGGGTTCAGTACTGTAACACATAGAGGACTCAGCATAGAGCCCTACCTATTACAATTTTCCCCTTGTTGATATTACAATGTGCATCCTACAATTTCTTGATCACAGGAGCTGGATGGAAAGAAAAGCAATGATGTATACAGACAGCACAGAGATAGAATAAATCAAGTCAGTTTCAATGTATCCTCTAGTCAGCAAGCACCCTATGTGAACAACATTGACAGGAAATGAAAAAGTGTACGTCAAGGTTTGTCTGCTTGGATTGACATAGATAACAAGTTATTTGGAATACAAAAAAATTAATATTTTTTTAAAGAAATTATGCAGTAACACCTTTCATGTATTTACCTCATGTTCCATCTTATGGGAAATGTGGTTTCTCTCCTACCTGAAAACAGATGCAAACCCTAAAACAGACACATCACATATCTTTATTCATCATGTTGCCATCTCCGTCATTCACCAAACATGTACAAATTGAACACAAAAATACTTAATTTCTTGTGTTCCAAAGAATTGGACAAAATATTTCCTATGGTCAGGTTCTTGCTCCCAATCTTCAGGCCGGCTAATCTGAAATTTATAGCCCATAGAATCTACCTCAAAAACCAACCATAAACCAAAATCACAACAAACCAACTGAGTTCTAAGTAACAAAATAATAAAACAAAAAAATAAATTGAAAATTCCTCACTAAATTTCTGATGACACTTTCTAGGATAAAAAATCTAGCATGCAGCCAAAAAAAAAACACACACATTTGTCCGACTTGTTTTCAGTCCAAAAAAAAAAAAGAACTTGCATAGTTGCATTAAGTAACCCAATTGATAAACAGGCAAAGTACCAAACCTGAAACACTAAAAACACAATCAGCTAACATAAGCATGGCAAAACTTTGAACTCCAAAAATAGGCCTTTCACAAAATAAAACAAAATTTACTAAAGGAAACAAATTGAGTATAAAAGCAACAAATAAAATACAAAGTATGACAATGTAAGCATAAAATAAACTTAACAACATCATGCAAAACTTTAAAAAAAAAAAATCCCAAACTCATCATGGATTTATTCAAATAAGCATATAAGAAATTAAAAATTCAATCATCAAAATATAAAGTACCCATAACTCAGGATGAAAGAAAGTAACAATAATAATAAAATAAAAGGGAAGAGAAAAAGGAAGAGACCTTGGCAGGCCAAGCAGGGAAACCCTTGACTGGCAAGAACAAGATCTCCTAAACTTAAATTCTTAACTTTGATTTTATTCCTCCCTTTTACGAGTCCCCCAGCCATCCAGATTAAAAACCCTAACAAATCCTCGACGCGTCATTTTCGATTTTTTTTGCTAATCAAATCAAATCTCAAAGATAATTCCGAACCAATAGAAAAAAGACAAACCAAACGGGAAGTTTAGTTGCCACAGATATGCCGGCGGTACGACGCGCCCCGTGAGTTCCGGTGAAGGGAAGGTGGCTAGGGCATGAGAGAGATAAGTGAGAGATATTAGAAAAATAAGTAAAGAAAGTCTTTTTTGTTCAAAATAAGCACAGAAAAAGGAAAATAGAGACGTTTTGAGAGACGAGAGCGAAAGAGAGAAGAGTTTTTTTTTGGGGGTAAAATTCTTGGGTTGAGGAATGCGGTTTATTTGGAGCTCGATACTGAGAACGAGAGAAACGGTGGGGGCGGTGGCGGAGGGAAGCAATTTTGCCGGTTGCGTTTGGTATTGTCGGCGTTTTTAATTTAAATATTAGAAGGTAATATTCGAATTAAAAATTTTTTTTATATAATTTTAAATTATATATTTATTAATTAATCTATATTTACTTCTAATTTTGTAAATTTTAAATAAAGACAGTTGACAAAAAAACGTATCATATTAATTAATAAAATTATAATTTTAAATATTTTATTAAAATATTTTAAAATTTAAATATTACATAAAATATTTTAATCCTATTCTTTCACTGTCACATTATTTTTATTAAAAATTAAAATAAAACTTCTGTAAAAAACATTTCAAAATTATCAAATAATATGAAAGAATATATTTTTAAAATTACTTAAAAAATAAATCCAAGTAAATTTTTAAAAATATTTTTAATTATCTTAAAAGAATAAAATATGTTTAAATTATATTCTTTGTAGATAAATAAATAAATTTATGTATTTTTACAAAATTTAATGGTAAAGGTTTTATATTACAAGTTTTAAGTTAAAAAAAAGAAAAAGAAGTATTATAATTTTTTTTTCTAATGGCACCGGTATGAAAAATAAAAACAATTCATGCATCCATTAAGTTTGGTTTTTACTTATAAAAGAAGTATTCCTATAGTGCCAAGTAAAAAATCCCTTCTATTAATTTTATCAATTATTAGTTGATAATCATTGATCATCATCTTAATTCTTAACTTTCTTTTGGTGATTTTTTGTATTTATCTAACATCATATACATTTAACCTTATTTTCTTTTTTATAAACATATAACCCTATTTTTCTAGCATACACTTAAAAAAATTCAAGAATTTTATGTGAATGTTATATGTGTACTTTTTTAAAAGCAAGTTATGTGTAATTTCATTAGTCATAATAGTAGACAAGCAAATATATAGCAATTAGTTGGGTGAATTGGGAAAAAAAATTATTATAAAAAATTTAAATAAAAGATACAAATATGTTTTCACTTTTAAAAAATTACTCATCTTTTTTTACATATTGTTTTTTTCATAACACAATTTTTTGTTCAAAACATTTTTTTCACTATGTTAAAAGTCCAGTGTTAATATAAAATTTTTTGTTAAAATTCATGTTATGATTCAAATGACACAAGTTTAGTTGGGAAAATTGATAAAAAAAAATAAAATAAAATATTATAAAAAATTTAAAATTAAAAGATACATGCATATATCCACTTTTAAAAAAATCTACCTACATACACTTTTTTACATTTATATTTTTTGAAACACAACTTTTTTTCAATACATTATTCTTTTCACCCACATATTTGGATGTTTCAAATTCTAATAAATCAAAATGGAAATACTAAAGGTAATTTTTTTTACGAAAAAATTTATTTCCTTTAACAAATATAAGTTTATTTTTAATGATACAAGCTCATCAGAAAACAAATTTTTACAAAAAAACAAAAATGAAAAGAGAGCAAAATAGGAAAAAGAAAAAGAAAGGCAATCCAAATTATTTTGGGGCTTTCTAAGCCCAAATTAAACAAAAATGGCAATCCAAAATTTGTGAAAAAATAGAAAAAAGGAAAAGAAGAAAAAAAAAAGTATTGGTTGTTTTCTTTATTTGCCATGAAGGATGCATTAGGTGACACTCTCAATTCCTCACGAAATGTCCATTTTTCTTAGCAATGGCTCGAAAAGAAATCCCTTCTTAAATCAAAGACATTTTCCCACATAAATTATGCCATAGCTAATTTTTTTTTTTTAAGAAGTCATATAATATTTAATTATATGTAAAAAATTTATACTGTATATTTTTTTGGGTTTCACTAACATCATAACGATCCTAAAAGTAAATTTTTAAAAATCAATAATAAAATACCACATTATAATTTTTTAAAAGATTGAAACTAATATCACACTTCTATACATGAGAGCGAAACCAAATTAATCCTTAATAACCTTTACTCCTTAATTAACCTGTTTATATATGAAAGTGAAACCAAACTCATCCATAATAACCTTTCTCCTTAATTAACATATTTAACAAGTAATAACTAACAATTAATTGAAAAAAAAAATGAATTAGGGCTCTAATGAGAAAATGAAGAAGCTCTAGCAAGTTTCTCTTCTCTCTTTTCTCATTTTCTCAAATTTCTCATTAATTTTGATTAAAAATTACCTCTTTTAGATTAGGCTGTAATTTTTTAATAAAAAATAGATTGAAAACTTCTATTCATTTAACCACATCTTTAATTTCTATTGGCTCTGATATCTCTTCCATAAATATTTATCATTTTTTGTTAGAAGTTACAGGCATAGCAAAGAACAAAATAGAATGGAATCAAATCTTCATTGGGAATTTTTTTTAATTAATTATTTTTAAATAAGTTAATTAGTGTTAAGATTTAAAATCATTATTGATTTGGTGTTGGTAAGTGTATAACACTTATCAGTGATCATTCTAATATAAATTTAAACTCTTAATTTTTTGATATTTGAATATGTCAAGAATAAAATTATGATCATAAAAATTAGGAGTTTAATGCTCTATTAACTACCAAATAACTACAAGATTATTAGCACTTTTTATATAATTCAACAATATATACATAGACTATATTTTTAAAAAAATTATAAATGATAAACCCCTCTAGCATTAATTTAACCCAACCTAATCTCCTTTCCCCAAATCTAAAATATAAACTATAAATTTAAATATATCTTCCCCCTTTATTAGAAAAAAAATTGAATAACATTATTTTATAATTGCTAACCTCTATATATAATTGTTTGAGTGTATCCATGTACATAATTGGACAACTATTATAGTATAATAAATTTGACTTTTTTTTTTAGTCATTCACTTGTATTTTGTTTTATAAAATAGAGAAATTTTTTTAAATTTTTATTATTATTTAAATTTAGTGGAATCAATGTAGAAAAAAAAAACCAAAAATTTCTATGAATATATATAGTTTTTATTTTTTATTTTTTATATTTTTATTTAAATTTAGTTGGATCAATGTGGAAAAAAAAACCAAAAGGTTCTATGAATATATATATATATATATATATATAGTCATATCTACGCCCCTGACTATAGCCGTAGTCTCCAATCGATACTTCATAGATGCAAACCTTATATAATTTTTTAGGACAAGTGTCATTAAATGAAATTAAGTAATTCAATTTACAAATGTGAAGTTGATGTTCTGGATCCTTAGTTGTAAGGTATAGATTAATTTTAATCTTTTCTCATTCTCCATTAATCAATGATTTAAAAATAAATATTTAAAAAAATAATATAATCAATTTTATTAGAAATAATAAAATGTGTTTAATTTTTTGTAATCTTTGTATACCAATAATTAATTATTTGTAGACCTGGTGTACTTATTTTATGATTATTTATTGGTTTATATGTGATCAAATTTACACATAAGTTCTTTGCGGTGAAAGAGGATGAGGGTGTTAGTCATGATCTCATTAACTAACACCCTATATAACATAACTACTAAGTCATGATCTCATTGGCTAATACCCTATATTCATCGTTCCTTTAAAAGATTCTGCATGTAATTTATTTAGTTGATGGTATTTGCATGTGTATGAGATATATATACCTGATTTTTTATTTTGAAATAATTTGTAACCTTATAAAAGAAAATATTTGCATTTTGCCATCAAAATAATATTTTCAACGATCAATGTTTATTTGGCCCCATTTTATAAACTAATACTAATTTTCGAAAGACAACAAATATTAAGTAATTTTAAATAAAAATAAAACCTCTATAAAAGAGCAAGAAATGAGAAATTGATAAATAAATAAAAAAAACACATTATTAACTATTTCATATTAATAAAATTTCTTTTAAAAATTTTGTATATTCTTAATTATTGACTTATTGTGATGTATTTCATTTAAAATTCAAATTCTTACTAATACAATTAGTATTGTTTTTGTTTAAAATCTAATTTTTTAAGCATAAAAAAAAATTGAAAAAGCTTTTTACGATTGATATAAAATCTAGTTAAAACAAATGAATCCAACCAATACAACTTTAGAAATGTTCTTGGTAGGCCATAGCCAGCAATCTTTGCCTTCGCTACAATTTATGCCAGAAATCATTTACTAGAAGCTCAAAAGAAAGTAAAAACTTAGGAGGAAAAATTTGCCTATTTGAATAATAACTTGGAAAAGATATTAATAATAAGTTGTAGATGATGGAGAATAGAGAACCAAATATTTGTATACAAAATAAAATCAACAAGACACAAAGCCACAGGCTTCCTTCAAAATAAAACAAATACCAAAAACAGAGTTTTGACAGAGACAAAAAGCTCTGTTGAAAGTGCAAAATCATTAAAGTACTCTTTCTAAGCAATCTGAGTAACCAAATCCACAACTCTTCCCACAACTATCTTAATAGAACAGTCAGCTAAAAGAAATCCCTCATTTAAAAGATCAAATCACCAAACTTCTTCTGACAACAAAAATCAACTTTATGCAAGTCTTCACCACATTTAAACAAAAGGCAAATCATAAGAGCTCCCATGACACCTAAGCACATCTTTTGAAGATGTAAAACTCAAGAAAATTGCCCACAATTGAGTAGCAACAGGTAGTGATGCAACTCTCAATGAAAGAAAACCATGCTTGTCGCCAATATGGATTTATGTATAGAACAACAAAAATTCCCAATAAAACAATTACATATGAAACCAGAAAGCTCACACAAAAAACATATGTGGCCATGAAACTACCTTCTCCTTCATTGTCTGTTGCAGTCGATACTGTTGGTGGTGACTCAGTTTTAGAATAGTTATTTTGCAATGGAGGCCCACAGAGAAGAGGGTTTCCCTCGTAGCTGCTTTCATCAAAGGTCCTAAACTGAGCTTTTCGTTCTGGAGTACTACCTGACAAGTTATTGTGTGCCACGTTGAAAACCTCCAGGAAGTTCAACTCAACCAACTGTATAGGGACTCTACCACTCAAGTTGTTGTAAGAAAGGTCCAAACTCTCAATTTGCTTAAGTTGTGAAAATGATGAAGGTATAACTCCGACCAAGTTATTGTGAGATAAGTTTAACGAAAGGATTTCACTCAAGTTTCCTAGTTCGAGTGGGATTTTCCCAGTTAACCTGTTACAAGATAAATCAATCCCAGACATGTACTCAAGAATGTCACCACTGTATGTATAGGACACGTTCTTTGTTGTAAACTTTATCATTTCTTCCATGTAGCTATTAGGATAATGATATAAATAAATTGGAGCGTATATTGGTAGACCCTTTCTTGAATTTGGTATATACCAAGAAACATGTATGGAAGACTTCTCCTTCTTCTTTGCCAGAGTTAAATTACCCAAACAAGAAGGTATAGGACCGGAAAACATATTTTCAGAAAGATCTATGATGCTCAATGAATACAACTTGCACAATTGAACTAGAATTCCACCGTCTAGATGATTATCTTTCAAAAGAAGGACGCTTAAAGCAAAAAATGTGCCAATCCATTTTGGAATATTACTGGTCAAATTATTCCCTCTAAGATCTAATGTCACTAATGAAGAGCTATTAAAAGCAAGTGTCAATGGACCACTTAGTTTGTTTCTCTACACGTGGACATGTCTCAAATATGGTGGATTGAAACAAGAAGGAATAGAGCCAGATAAATTGTTTTCAGAAAGCTCCAAAAATTCAAGTTCATACAAGTTGCACAATTCCATTGGAATAGAACCTTCGAAATGGTTGTTGGACAATGCCAATCTCTTCAAATGCGATAAATTCCCTATCCATCTTGGGAGCTTTCCATTAAAACTGTTATTACTGAAATCAATATCCTCTAGTGATGAATGTGAAAAATCAATAGCAGAGACATCAATATCAGGAATCTCTCCAGCAAAATTATTGTCATCCAAATACAAATTTGACAACTTGCTTGTGTTGAACATCATAGGAACAATTTTTCCACTTAGGTTGTTATTTGATAGCCTAAGAATATCTAATGAGCTTCTCTTGATCAACTCTTCTGGTACTCTTCCAGACAAATGATTGCCCGATAGGTCTAAAATTAATAAAATGTTCATGCCACTTAAACAAGGAGGGATATTACCTTTAAAGGCATTCTTAGATATGAATAACCATTCCAAGTTTGGAAAAGTTGAACATATATTTGTTGGAATTTGACCTTGTAATTTGTTATTAGATATGTCAATTACAGACATATTAAGATTAGGAAGTTGTGGTAACAAGAGAGGACCGATGAAAGAATTGCCCAACAAGAAGAGTTCTTCTAATTTTGTGTTATTTTCCAACAACCACAACGGGACTGTTCCACTGAAATTGTTATGGGAAAGATCAACATATCTCAAGTCATATTGGTAATAAAGGAACTTAGGAGGTTGTAGACTAAGTCCTTTGTCTGTTATACATTCTGACAAACTGATGATGTTTAGTTGGAACTTCGGAATTGAAGTATGAAAGGAATTATGTTCCATTACTATCTTGTTTTCATCAGCCAAAAGAAACTTGAGATTTGGAAGGTTTGCAAGTGACAAGAACGGCATTGAAATTTGCAAATGATTTCTTAAAATGGAGACAAATCTAAGTGATGAAAGATTTGCTAAAGGAGTCAAATTTCCAATAAATTGATTGTCGGAGATATCTAACTCAAGAAAAGATGTCAAGTTACCCAAACAATAAGGAAGTATCCCCTCAAGTGCATTCCAACTGATATCCAAACTCTTAAGGTTCCTTAGATCACACCAACCTGAAAATTTTATAAATTCATGGAAGAAATTTTAATTAAATTTTGATTTTCAAAACAGAATATATATAAAAGATATTAGATGAAAGAAATAGAATAAAGGATTATTGGAAATAGATGTATTCCATGAGTTATATTGGAGAAATTATAGAGTCTTTAATTTACCTTGATTAGGTAAGGAACCCATAAGTCCACAGTTACGTAAAGACAAAGTTTTAAAAGAAGTGAATACTCCAATGCTTTGCAAAATGTTGTTGTTGAGATAAGAACCGTCTAGAAATATTTCTTCCACATTGCTCCACACATGCAATTCTAAGTAATCATAGCATAGGAGGTATTATTAGATGTTAATCAACAAACATCTACTAAGTTTTAGTCCTTTTGGAATAAATTAATGACTTAACTTGATCTTGAGTAGCCATAGTCTTGTTTAAGTAATTCCTTTGTAGATAGAAGGTCTTAACCGATGGGAATGCCTTTACTAATTTTAGCAATAATGGAATGCTTCCATTGGTGAAAACCCCATTTAGACGAAGAACTTTTATCTTTTTCAATCTCTTATATTCTGTAAATAGAAAAAATAAATAATAGTAAATTTTTATTTTTATTGATAAGATTGTATTTCCAAGATTTATGCAAGATGAATTTTTAATAGAGAAGAATATTGAAATGTTAACAATTTTTAATATAAATTTTAATATACGAAACAATCAAAAAGGGGAAAATCAAACAAAACTGTAACATGAAAAGGCAAACAAGTCCAACTCTAAGACACAACAAGCTAATACAAATAAAAAAGGAAATATTTGGTATGCAGCGGCAACACTTCTTAAAGAATGCACTTATCTAATGCAAATATATATAATTTCTTATTAGTAATCAAATTATAATGTATTTCTTCCTTTAAAAAATTGGGTTTAATGAGAGCATTTCACTTAAAATCATTGTAATACAATTAAGTAATCACAATTCAAAATTACGTGAGGTCGAGCAAAATTTTATGTGAAGGTCACACTTATAGATGGTGAATTTTTATGTAATTCTTTATTATAATTAGAGAATTGTAATATTGTAGTAAAAAACATATAATAAATAATTAATTTCTTCCTTTAAAAAATTGAGTATTAAATTTTAATATGCTAAATTTGTTGATCATTAAAACATCTACATCATTATAAAACCCACAAATAAAAATAGAAAATTTACTTATATCCATACCTTTACAGGTCACAAATTCATTCAGATCATTATAGCTCATATCCAGTTCCCTTAACTTGGTAAAAGCACCTAAGTCTGGGAAAAAAAAGTAATAGATCGACTTTGTTAAATCCTATCCAAGCAGTGGTACACTAGGTAACGTGCTAATAGTTTCGGGTTTTGGATATCTTGTACTTACATTATATTTAATTGAATATTCTGTATCTAAGTTCCTTTTGTTGATGCTGATGCCAAGTTCCTTTTGTTGTTGTCTTCACCAGGGAATTCTTCTGTATCTAAGCCCATTAACCAAGTATCCTTGATGATTTTAGGTCTGAATCTCACCATGCTTCCTTTTACAAAGATGAGTTTTTTCACTGGCAAAAAGGAGGTTCAGAGATCTGCAACTGCCTTAGGATATGTTGCACATGTGAGTTCTATTCCTTTGGTTAATATAAAGTTATCCTTTATTACTGAATTTGTTTTCTGATAATATCAAGCTATAGGCATCAAGTTTTGTATATACCACCTACAATCCCTTGTTGCTCAAGGATAATGCTGTTATTTTATATTGCTTAAATGGAAATATAGTATCTTGGGCACAGTCTTGATAGCTTGTTTCTCTTGCTGAGGCAATAATTTTAATTATACCTAATTATTCTTTCTTGTTTCTCGCTAATTCTTCATTTACAGGCTGTTTCACTAATTGCATCCTATTTACAAGTTCCCTTACGTTATCCTCTGCACTTGGGTGGTTCTCACTCATACATTAACAACCATGCGCCTTCAGTAGAGCCTACATCTTCTGATTTGTCATGGAATACATCACTTTCTGCAAATGTAAAGCCTGCAGAATTTCCATTGTTTTTAGAAGGTCAAGACACAACAAAAGCAGCATATGCAGTATTCTTGTTGAACAAGGTGAGTTTTCAAATGCTATCATTTTTTTGGTGAATTATTCTCCTTTTTGCATTTTTTTATGTATGTTATTGGATTCAAACCTCTTCAAAGTTTGCTTGTCCTTTACAGTTACTATAAGATGCTGTTCATCCACAGCTCTGAAAAAGAGTGCTTGTTTGTTTTCGGCCTTTACAAATCATATTATGTTGTTGGCGGTGGCTAATAAGATTCATCATCATGGTTGAAAAGTCCGTAGATTTTGTATTTAATTTCATCCAGTTTCATGGAATAGGCTCTTAAGACAATCTATAAATGTCACCAGCCATATCAGAGTGTAACATGAAATCCTTATTTTTAACTATGAGATGAGATGAAGGATTATCAACAGATTTGAAAAATGTGATAATAGCCACACCTTACGTCTAAAAGAGGTCTGGCACTCAAATCCCATTCCCCATAACTCAGCTAAACATCTAAATGGGAAAGGTAATGACCAAACTTTTGTTTTTCCAGTTTCTGGCCCTTTCTCTTCCTCTTCCCTTGTTTCCCTACTTTGAAAATTCTTTCCAGAAGTTTATTCTTTTCTTCTCTTTTGTTTATAATGCCTTAGTTGCAAATTCCTTAAGGAGAAATGCTCACTTATAATCCACTTACATTATTGTAATAAGTTTACACTGCTTCTAACTTTCTATGTGGTTTATCTTTTACTAAGTTTACTGTTTGTTCTAATAATCTAATTCTTGCACATCAATGAATTTTAATTTGCTCAGTCCTTATTCTTAAATGTCTGATATAGGATTATTCACTAAATAGGAAAAACCATGATGATGGTCAGACCTTACATCCAATAGCACTCAAAATCTCCTGTCTCCTAAATTATCAAAAGGCTAATTGGGAAACATGCAAATTATTTGAGTTTCCAATTTTGGTCCCTTCTCTTTCTCCTCTTATGTCCCCTTCTCTTTAAAATTTTAATCTTTGTTTTGTCATATAAAATAATTCTATTCCCAACTCCTCAATCGGAAATACTTTCCCAATCCACTTGTAATTGTTACATTAGTGTATCAAGTGTAAACCACTATGTAACATTCTGCTTGTTTACTTGTTTTACCATTGTATATCTTCTAGCTGTTCTGATATTTGTAACATTTTAATGAAAGAAATTGCCATTTTATGGTAACTAACTATTGAAGTTTTTATGATGTTTTTAATCAATTTCAAATATAGCAAGCATTAAACCTGAACACTTATATAGAAGGGAGTTCAGTCAATCATTGGTAGACCAGATTAAGTTGCTTGTCTCCATGGTCTATTTATATTTTACTGAATATGGTTAAGGCCAAATATCATTTTAGGTTAAAAGGGGTTTGTAAGGAAGAACAAAAGTAGAGAAAGAGTGGATACTTCTCAAATGAGACTAACACATATTAACCTTATAATTATCTGTTAAGGAATCTTGAAATATTAATGTTAAATTTTGTTATCTGAGGAGCATAGAAGGCCAACATACTGCAAATGGGTTAGAAATGTATATTTGTGACCAACTTCATATTCATATGAATGTATGGGTGCGTGACAAATCTCAATGGGTCAAGCTAGCATTCATCCTTGTCTTAATTTGTTGTACTAATGTTTTAAGAGTTAGTCAATGTTCCTTTCTGCAAAATGTTTCTTGAGTTAAATCAATTGGTTTATGCAGTCATAAGCGACATTTAACAGATATGAGATTCAAATTTTAGTACCTACAAGTTCTTTCTCTATTTTTAGGCTACAGGTTTTTTTTTTTTTTGTACAAAAAAATGTTTGTTGAGATGCATGACATTTTAATTATATATATATATATTTTCAAATATTCATTTTTGAAATGAATTGACAAAAGTCTTCCCTGTGTTTGCAGAATATAGAGCAACTTTTGAATTTCATCGGCATCAAGAGCTTAGGACCGCGACATGTGCTCGCAAATTTGAAGGAGCTTATGAGGACTGTCCAATCTTCAGAATTTATGAATTCATGAATTTGATTTACTAAGGTAAACTTAATTAGTTAATTACAGTGTAAATGGACAACTTATAATTCTTCACAATCCGGGTGCAAATTTTTGACCAAGCACCTTTCATAAAGCCTTAAAAAAGGATCACAGTTTGGTTGTTACAAAATCAAGCCTAGAGTTGATTTCTAAGGAGCAGATTGTTTGATGTTACAGTAAAAATTCAGGTTCGGATGGTTCCCTTTCTGGATTTGTTTTTAATATATGTTTTTTGGTGAGAATATAATTGAGAAGATAGGGAAATTAGATTGTTGTGTAATAAATGTTACATGACAAAGAAGTTCTAAAAACCGAACTAAAATTTGCAAGACAAACCTTTTGGTATAAAAATGATAGTTTAATTTCTAATCGAATTTTATTGGAGTTGGATTTTAAGGGTCAGGTTTTACTTGACTTGATTGGATTTTTTTTTTTGGGCAACAATGGATTATTTTTCGGTAATAAATATTTTATTTAAATTTAAAATTCAAATATTTTAGAACATATTAAAATTATTAATATAAAAATAATTTTTAATATTTTTAAACAGTAAAAATGATTGATTAGGATATAAATAGATGGGTCAGATGGATCCTAAACTTAAAAGTAAATTTGTCATTTTAAAATACGATACAACAAAAAGATATAAAAATAATATAATTTAAATTTTTAAAAAAAATTATAAATAAATTTAATAAAATTAAAAAATTATATTTTATGTTTTCGTAAAACTGTAATATGTTATATTCATATAAAATACGATATGAATATAATATTTTACACAATATAATAACATGAATTATCAATTCTACTTAAAAATATCAATCGAATTTTATTTTATTTGATCCAACTTATTCATGCACAACTCTATTTGTAAGAGAATGTTATATTTGTAAAAAATAGCCTCTTTTCGTAAGGTATTGTTATTTTTGTAAAAAATGGATCAAATCGATGTATTGAGAAGAGGAAAGGCTAGAATACCACTGAAACCCAAATCTTTTGGAATGTTCAACTCAATATTCATCACTTACCTGAGTTTGGTTCTCAAAACCATCTCTTGGAAAGTGCCACTGTTGGATTTTGCAAACTCCCCTCTTCCCCAATTCCATTCGTATCGACCCAGCAATTGACTAAGGGTCTGCAAAACTTAGCTGAGAGAGCTGAGACACCATCACGCAACCCTCGCAACTGAAAACACAGATCACAACTTGAAGTTGTTATCATTACATTATTCTTTTGCAGTAGTTTGTTCGGCTTAGGACCTGTCGATGTTGGTGGATATCCACGTTGCAACACCATATATACAGGCATTTCAGGTTAAATGATTTCCAAAACCTGTAACATACATGTAATGACCATATTATTCTCAACTGAATTCTCTTTTACCAACTGGACAACATAAAAAGAATATCAATAACATAACTGGCTTTTCCTTTTTCCCTTTTCTTTTAACTAACAGAAAAAAGAACATAAGACATGAGTTGAACTTCAACCCAATTTAAAATTCAGACTACAAGAATAGCATACAGTGTTGGTAAAGTTCATACCGCCTACTTTCAACTACGGTCAATAATTAAAAAATTATTATTATTATTACAAAGTACAATTACCCTAAGCTAAACGGTAGAGGGACCAAGATAAATGCCAGCCAGCTTATCAACAATCATTTACATTGATACCAAACAAAAAAAAATAAAAACAGACCCTGAAAAAGGATAAAGGAAGAAAGTAATAATTCATCATTGACGATCAAGCACACATAACAAAGGCTAAAAGGTTTAGAATAAACACAGCCACAGGTGAATTTTTGCATTCATAGTGGTAAGCTCACTCCTCTCATTTTTTATTCTACCTCATTCTTCTAAGCTGCTTTGCCTCTATCACCTCAAGTTTTAGAAGGTTTTAGAAAATAACCTTGCCATTCTAAGCAAACAAAATAATTGAGTTCCCTATTTAGCTTAGTCACCACATTAGGAGAGCAATGTTGAAAGACTTCAGTTAGCACGGCCAAGTAATACTTCACCAGAAGAGTTCAATTCTGGGAAGTGCCACACGGATTTTATCACTTCTAAATGCAGGGAGGGAAGGACGGGGGATTCAGAGAGCCATATTATAATTGGATAGTCCAATTGCAATAAGCCTCTTATCCTAGCATCATGGTACCACTTTGGAATTGGATCCTCCAGAAAAACCAAAGGTAAACCATGACGATAGGAGAATAATTAATGACACCAAAATAGATTGATGCTTTAAATGGGAAAAAGGATCCACTGAAGTAGGCGTGGATGAGGGGTATTAAAGTAATTTTGATTAAATATAATAACGAGTATTTTTGTAATTATAATAGCATGACATAATAGTAATTTTGGTATTTCTGTAATTATGGTAGAAGGGCATTGTCATAATTTTGACTAATTATAAGAAAAAAGGTCTTTTCTTAATATAATGTAAAAGCATTATAATAAATTTAGATACATATCAAAATCACATCAAATAAACAAAGCGGTGTTATAACAATTTTTACGAAAATTATTTTAATATGTTATTTAATATTTAATAAGAATTTAATAGGGTTATTATAGTGAATTTAAAACAAAATTTCACATGTCAAATTTTTATTAACCAACGGCCAAGGTATTTTAGTAATTTAGTATGTAGTTAATTTTATATAATGTTAAAATTTCATATGTAATTTAATAATGATATTATAGTAATTTTTAAATAAAATATCACATGTCAAATTTTTATAAACCAATTGTTATGATATTTTAATACTTTAATATGTGATTAATTTTATGTTATGTTAAAAATTAATATATAATTTAATAGATGTGTTATAGTAATTTTGAAACAAAATTCCACATGTTAACTTCTTATGAAGTACTCATAAAAGCATTTCCATTTGAAAGGCATTATAGTAATTTTATGCCATTTGTGGTAGGGGTATTTTTGTAATTTTATTAAGAACCATTCTTTAGTAATTTTAGTCAATTATACTATGAGAGGTATTTTTGTAATTATTGTAAGAGAGTATTATAATAATTTTAATTAATTATAAAAAGATAAGTATTTTTGTAATTATGATATAAATGTATTATAGTAAATTTAGATACATATCGATATCATATCAAATAAACAAAGGGTTGTTATACTAATTATCAAAAAGATTGTTTTAATATATGTTATTAATTTTGAAACAAAGTATCACATGTCAACTTTCTATTAAGTATTCATAAAAACATTTTTGTAATTATGGTGGAAGAGTATTATAATAATTTTGATCAATTATGAGAAATGTATTTTTATAATTATGTCAGGAAGGTATTATAATAATTTGAGTCAATAATAAGAGAATTGATATTTTTGTAATTTAATAATAAAAAGAATATTTTTATAATTATGGTACGAGGATATTATAATAAATAATTATAAGAGAATATGTATTTTTTTTATTATGGTATGAGAGTATAATAATTAATTTAAGAGAAGAATTTTCTATAATTATGATATGGAGTATTATAGTAAATAATTATAAAAGAAAAAGATATTTTTTAATTATGGTATGAAGGCAAAATAATCAATTTGGTTATATGTCAAATTCGTATCAAACCAAGAGAGGGGTAGTTTGATCATTTTTTAGGGGTTTATTTTCAATATATGAATAGATTTTTAAGTTAAATATTAAAAACTAAATATTTGAATTTTAAAATTTTTTAATAATTTAAATTATAAATTTATTAATTAATTTGATATTTACTTTTAATCTTATAAGTTTTAAATAATGACATGTGATTAATAAATAGCATATCATATTAATTAAAAAAATTATAATTCAAATATCCAATTAAAATTTTTTTAAATCAAATCACATAAAACATTTTAATCTTCCTCTTTTACTACTAAATTATTTTCATTAAAAATTAAAATAAGACTTTTGTAAAAAAAACACATCAAAATTATCAAATCAATGTGAAAGAATATATTTTTAAAATTATCTAAAAATAAATCCAATTAAAATTTTGAAAATATTTTTGATTATTTTAAAAGAATAAAATAAAATAAGTTTAAACTATATTCTTTGTTAATAAATAAGTAAATCTATTTTCACTAAATTTAATGGTAAAAGTTTTACATTTAACAAATTTTAAGTTATAAAAAAAAAGTAGTACTATAAATAAAAATTAACCATGCAAAGCAGGAATTAAAAAATTTTAATTATTTTTTAAAAATTTTTATAGTAATAATCAAGTATTATATCATATAATTAATTAAATAATTAATTATTACATCATAATCAAATTACAAACATAAAATAATTAATTAACAAACTATACTAAGTCCTTGTCCCAGTAGCTAACACCCTATATTTATTATTGCTTTGAAAGATTATGCATTTAATTTATTTATTTGATGGGATTTTCTTGCGTATGAGATATATCAACTTATTATTATTATTTTTATTTTGGAATATTTTGTAACCCTATAAAAAATAAATGCATTTTGCGATCATTTTCATCGATCAATGCTGAATTGGCTCATTTTGTAAAGTAATACTAATTTCCAAAAGACAGTGCTTCCTTCCAAACAAAACAAATACCAAAAACAGAGTTCCAACGGAGACAAAAAGCTCTGTTGAAAGTGCAAAATCATCAAAGTACTCTTTCTAAGCAATCTGAGTAACCAAATCCACAACTCTTTCTACAACCATTTTAACAAAATAATCAGCTAAAAGAAATCCCTCATTTAAAAGATCAAATCACCAAATTTCTTTTGACAACAAAAATAAACTTTATCCAAATCTTCACCACAATCAAACTAAAGGCAAATCATAAGAGCTCCTATGACACCTAAACACATCTTTTGAAGATGTATAACTCAAGAAAATTGCCTACAACTGAGTAGCGACAAGTTGTGATGCAACTCTCAATGAAAGAAAACCATGCTTGTCGCCAATATGGATTTATGTATAGAACAACAAAAATTACCAATAAAACAATTACATAAGAAACCAGAAAGCTCACACAAAAAACATATGTGTCCATGAAACTACCTTCTCCTTCATCATCTGCTGTAGTTGGTACTGTTGTTGGTGAGTCAGTTTTAGAGCAGTTATTTTGCAGTGGAGGCCCACAAAGAAGAGGGTTTCCCTCGTAACTGCTTTCATCAAAGGTCCCAAACTGAGCTTTTGGTTCTGGAGTACTACCTGACAAGTTGTTGTGTGCCACACTGAAAACCTCTAGAAAGTTCAACTCAACCAACTGTATAGGGATTCTCCCACTCAAGTTGTTGTAAGAACAGGTCCTAAACTCTTCAATTTGCTTAAGTTGTGAAATGAATGAAGGTTAACTCCGACTAAGTTATTGTGTGATTAAGTTTAAGCGGAAGCGGATTTCACTCAGGTTTCCAATTCCAACCGGGATTTGCCCATTAACCTGTTTACAAGATAAATCATTCCCAACATGTACATTAAGAATGTCACCACCGTATGAGTAGGTACACCACGTCTTGTGTTGTAAACTCTATCCATTCTTCCATGTAGCTAGTAGGATAACTATTTGATAAATCAATCCGAATGTCCATTGGTACTAGTAGATCCTGTATTAGTTCTGGTATAAACAAAAAATCATTTACGTAAGACTTCTCCCATTTCATTGCCAGAGTTAAATTGCCCAAACAAGAAGGTATAGGACCAGAAAACATATTTCCAGAAAGATCTATGATGCTCAATGAATACAACTTGCATAATTGAACTGGAATTTCACCGTTTAAATGATTATCTTTCAAAAGAAGGACGCTTAAAGCAGAAAATGTGCCAATCCTTTTTGGAATATTACCGGTCAAATTATTCCCTCTAAGATCTAATGTCACTAATGCAGAGCTATTAAAAACAAGTGTCAATGGACCACTTAGTCTGTTTCTCTTCACGTGGACATGTCTCAAATATGGTGGATTGAAACAAGAAGGAATAGAGCCAGATAAATTGTTTTGAGAAAGCTCCAAAAATTCAAGCTCATACAAGTTGCACAATTCCATTGGAATAGAACCTTCGAAATGATTGTTGGACAAAGCCAATCTCTTCAAATGCGGTACATTCCCTATCCATCTTGGGAGCTTTCCATTAAAACTGTTATTACTGAGATCAATATCCTCTAGTGATGAATATGACAAATCAGAAGCAGAGACATCAATATCAGGAATCTCTCCGGCAAAATTATTGCCATCCAAATACAAATTTGACAACTTGCTTGTGTTGAACATCATAGGAACAATCTTTCCACTTAGGTTGTTATTTGATAGCCTAAGAAAATCTAATGAACTTCCCATGATCAACTCTTCTGGTAATCTTCCAGACAAATGATTGTCCGATAGGTCTAAAAATGATAAAGTGTCCATGCCACTTAAACAAGGAAGGATATTACCTTCAAAGGCATTCTTAGATAACAATAACCATTCCAAATTTGGAAAAGTTGAACATATATTTGTCGGAATTTGGCCTTGTAATTTGTTATTAGATATGTCAATTACAAACACATTAGGATTAGGAAGTTGTGGTAACAACAGAGGACCGGTGAAAGAATTGCCCAACAAGAGGAGATTTTCTAATTTTGTGTTATTTTCTAACAACCATAACGGGACTGTTCCACTGAAATAGTTATATGAAATATCAACATATCTCAAGTCATATTGGTAATAAAGGAACTTAGGAGGTTGTAGGCTAAGTCCTTTATCTGTTGTACACTTTGAAAAGCTGAAAAAATTTAGTTGGAACTTTGGAATTGAAGTATGAAAGGAATTAGGTTCCATTACTATCTTGTTTTCATCAGCCAAGAGAAACTTGAGATTTGGAAGGTTTGCAAGTGATAGGAATGGCATTGAAATTTGACAACGATTTCTTGAAAGGGTGACAGATCTAAGTGATGAAAGATTTGCTAAATGAGTCAAATTTCCAGTAAATTGATTGTCGGAGATATCTAACTCAAGAAGAGATGTCAAGTTACCCAAACAATAAGGAAGTATCCCCTCAAATGCATTCTCTTTGATGTCCAACTTTTCAAGGTTCTTTAAATCACACCAACCTGAAAATTTTATAAATTCATGGAAGAAATTCTAATTAAATTTTAATTTCCATGTCAAATTATATAGGAGATATTAGATAAAAGAAATAGAATAAAGGATTATTAGAAAGAGATGTATTCCGTAAGTTATATTGGAGAATTATGGAGTTTTTAATTTACCTTGATTAGGCAAGGAACCCATGAGTCCACAGCCAGATAAAGACAAAGTTTTAAGAGAAGTGAATACTCCAATGCTTTGCAAAATGTTGTTGTTGAGATAAGAACCGTCTAGAAATATTTCCTCCACATTGCTCCACACATGCAATTCTGAGTAATCATAGCATGGAGGCATTATTAGATGTTAATCAACAAACATCTACTAATTTTTAGTCCTTTTGGAATAAATTAATGACTTACCTTGATCTTGAGTAGTCATAGTCTTGTTTAAGTAATTCCCTAGTAAAACGAAGGTCTTAACCGATGGGAATGCCTCTACTAATTTTAGTAGTAATGGAATGCTTCCATTGGTGAAAACCCCAATTAGATAAAGAACTTTTAACTTTTTCAAACTCTTATATTCTGTAAATGGAAAAAATAACAAGTGTAAATTTTTATTTTTGTAGATAAGATTATATATTCAAGATTTATGCGAGATGAATTTTTAATAGAGAAGAATATTGAAACGGTAACAATTTTTAATATAAATTTTAATATACCAAAACATCAAGAAGATGAAAATCAAACAAAACTGTAACATGAAAAGGCAAAAAATTTTTAAAGGAATAAGAATGAGCAGTAGTCTAAAACAGAATGGCAAAAGCAAACAAGTCCAACTCTAAACACAACAAGCTAATACAAATAAAAATGGAAATATTTGGTATGCAACTGCAACATTTCTTAAAAAATGCAATTACCTAATGCAAATATATATCATTTCTAATTAGTAATCAATTATAATGTATTTCTTTCCTTTAAAAAATTAGGTTTAATGAGAGCGTTTCACCTACAATTATTGTAATACAATTAAGTAATCACAATTCAAAATGTGTGAGGTCTAACAAATTTTATGTGGAGGTCACACTTATAAATGGTGGATTCTTATGTATTCTTTATTATAATTAGAGAATTGTAATATTGTAGTAAAAAGTATATAATAAATAATTAATTTCTTTTTTTAAAAAATTAAGCATTAAATTTTAATATGCTAAATTTGTTGATCATTAAAACATCTACACCATTATAAACCTCACAAATAAAAATAAAAAATTTATTTAAATCCATACCTTTACAGGCCACAAATTCATTCAAATCATTATAGCTCATATCCAGTTCCTCTATGTTGGTAAAAGCACCTAAGTCTGGAAAAAAAAGTAATATATAAATTTCATTAAATCATCTCAAAACACAAAATGTGTTTTTTTTTTAAAAGTATTTATAACAGAGTTAAAATTTTGGTTGAAAAGTAATAATTAATTAGATTATGACTTAAATCAAGCTTTTAGAAATTGGTCAATTTTAACTGTCTCCCTATATCTATAAATAATTTACATAATTTCATCATTAAAGAAAAGAGACAGATAAACTTATTTGTTATATTATCTTGAAACATGAATTAAGATTTTTGTTAACAAATTCAAAATTTTTGCAAAAAAAGTAATTTTACCATTCCATATTCTATTGAATCATTTAACTGATTGGAGCTTTATGCAAATATTAAATTTGAAAGCCCCAAGTGATCAAATATGCCTGTACTTAATGAGATTTATCACTCAAATCAAATTCTTCTAAATGGGTTAAGTTCAGCTGTCTCCACTATCTACCTAAGGTTTACATATTTCATCATAAAAAAAGAATTTACATATATTTATATATATCACAACTTAACTAATGGAACCAAATATAAATGCATACTCGTGAGGATTGAAGGCTTTTTCCATTTTGTTGGAGTGTAAATACATCATCTTCAATTCTTTTAAACTTCATTCAATTCTAATGTCCAAGTTCAATTAAAATAATCTTAATGTTAGCCTGGTTACTTCAATATCTTTTAACTGAATATTTTTTAATGACTTTTACAATGAAATAAACGGCACAAATCTAAAGCTTTAAAGTGAGAGGAACATCCCCAAATGTGATATGAGATTTTACCTATTTGATGAGCAAAAGGGTTCTAAAATAGAATTAAAAAAAAAAAAAAAGGGAGTTGTAATAGCTTTACCTTTAATATCTATTGAGCCTTGCAATTGGTTGTTCCCCATATGCAGGGACTTTAGACTTGGAAGGCCAGAAAGGATTGCAAAAGTGTCGTTCTTGAAGAGATTATTACTTAAATCAAGAACCTCCAAATTGGTCATCCTTAGTTGTATCTCCTTTCCTGTAGAAGAATATTTCTATTATATGCTACTGTTAATGGGAAATTTTATACATTGATCACATAATTAAGAACTTAGTTGAGTGAATTGAAATATATATTTTTACCTTGCTTTGATGGTTAGGAGCTTTCAATTTTATTGTAGCTTAAATCTAAGTTCTCCAAATTTATCAAATTATTCAATCGTATTCCATACCAAAGAGCAATTAATATTATGTATAAAAGCAAATGTTATGCAACACCTTTTCCTGAAACAACAATTGATTTGAATGTAAAAGAAAGGTAAAGCAAGTTTACCATGATATGAATGGTTCCTTCCAAGTGATTTGCACTCAAATTGAAAGTCCTTAAAGATAAAGACCATTCAATAGAAACAATATGTTATTTTCAAAGAGTTGTACCTTAAATTAAGAGTTTCCAACTTACTAAGTCTTGAAAGCCATTGAAAACCTATAATGAAGACAGATTAATATTTTAATTACTGTTTATCATTCATAATCATTATTAGATTAATTTAATTCCACCCGTTTGCATGACTGGAATCCAGGTGAACAAGTTTCCTGCTAGATATAAATCTTGAGAGATAAAAGCTGACTCAAAGATAATAAAATTGTATCATTGAAGTAATTGTCACTTAATCAAGGATCTCAAATTTAGCTTCGCAAAACTACAAGAGAGTTCTTTTAAATATATAATAAGGACTTAGTGGCTTTTCATCAAATAAAACAATAACAGAATTAAATATGAAATTGTAAAAATGAAAAAGTTATGAATGAATTTTCATATTGCAAATTAGCAATGAAAGGGCAAAAGGGACCTTCATTTTCAGCAAAACCAGCGATTCTATTCCCTGATAAATCAAGACGCTTCAGTTCTTTGAAAGGGAAAAACAAAGAGGCATTGAGATACCATCTTTCATCGTCGGACCATCTTGTTTGATAAAGAGAGAGTCCTATGACTCGCCTGGAGGAGGAGGAGGAGGTGTTGCATTCGACCCTTTCCCATTGGCAGCAATCTGAACCCTTGACCTCCTCCACCCAGCTGTTCAGATCATTGTAATGGTTGAAGAAAGGTTTGAGTTGCAAGAGAGCAATCCTCTCATCCTCCCAACACGCATCAGTGCTATACCATCTGCATCCTTCTAACAACAACAACAACAACTCAACCACAACCATTTGGGTTCCATCATCTCTTTTTCTTTATATATGATCTCTATATTTTCAATTCTCTCTCAACTGCTACTTCTAAATATATAATAATAAGCCTTGCATCGAGCTTAATATATATAGACAATCGAGGAGTTTGGCAATAATAGCCATCCCTATAAAATGGCTTTTGAATATAAATTGATTAAAATTTGTCTACAGAATATTTTGTTAAATATTTTAATTTGGTTTATTATTTTTTATTCAAAAACAATATATATTGACAGTGCAGTAAGGAAATCAAGTCAAGGAAACGTTGGCAAGTCAAGGTCCTCGTTTACACTCTGTTTTGTAGGAAAGAAAGAAAAGGGAAAGGAAAAGAAAATTCCCTCTTCCTTTCCTTCTTACCAAAAGGAGTGTTAGTCTCTTTCTTTTTCTCCTATCGGTGGTGAATTCTACTGTTCTTGAATTGAAACTTGAATAAATTAGTCACTAAAATCACTCTCTCTTGAAAGTGGCTGACATAATTTAGAAAAAATTTTGCAATGAGACAAGTGCGTGCCTTTACGTGAAAAATCAAGCAATAGACTTTTATTTTCCACAAATTAAAACTTTGTTCATGCTATATATAGATATATATATATATATATATATAAGGTTTTGTCTCAATAATAAGAAAGAGGGATTGGAAGCATTAGATTTTATGATCAAATCTCATTGTATATATGTTGGATTTAATTTAAAATTTCTATAAATATACTAATTTTCTATTATTTAATTGTTTTGATTATTATTATTTTTTGTATCGATGATCAATCTTGATAAAAAATCATTCATTTCACAATCGTTCTCTTAGTTGTATAGTTGGAGTACTTGTTAAACCCAACTACTTTTTAGGTTATTGGTCAAAAGACTTGGATCCAGTCCTAAATATGATTTTTGAAACTTGAGTTCAACTTGGGAATTTTATTATATTAATAAATAATATGTTTTAATTAAATTTTAATTTTAAAATATTAATATAAAATATTATTAACATTTTAATAACAAATTTAATTGAAATAAGTAAATTAGTTTGGGAACATTTCACTTATAATTTTTTTATTACAATATTATAATTATTTAATTATATTAAAAAATTATATATGGATTCATCACTTATATGTGTGTGCTTTATATAATATTTTGATAAATCTCACATAATTTTAAATTATGATTAGTTACATAATGATTGTAAATGACACTATTGATTTTTTTTTTCATTTTGTAATTAATACTTTAGCCCATAGTGTGGCTTTTACATGAAATTGTGGAGTTTGGGTTAAAAATTCTTTCAACGTTTTCCATGTGACTTCCTGTTACATTCTATTTCCTTTTGGAAAGAAGAAACTTTTATTGCGAGTTCCATTTGGTTTCTATTTTTTTAAAGGCATTTCATATCTACTTTTAAATCTATGAAATTATAACATCAGATATTGCATTGTTTGAAAGGATCGTCGCATTGGCGTCAACTTTTAAATTCACATTGTCTTCATATCCACGTTATTTAATTGAAATATATATTTGGATTCTTAAAGTATATGTATGAATATAAAATGTTGTGATTTGTCTACGAGTTTTTCATTTTCTTTTCTGATTTCTCTGTAAATGATTAATAAAATAGTAACAAACAATCAATAATATGATATTAAATTTCATAATTTTAACAGTAAAATTTTACATAAGCTATTAATAAAGGATAAAAAAAATTTATACTTTCATATATCAATAGAATGAAGCTTTCGCTTTGCATGGGATATATATATATATATATATATATATTTAAAATTATTTATAAAAAATAATTTTAAATTGAATAATATGATAAATAATAATACTTAAAAGATGCTTTTTTATTTAATTTTTAATTTTTCAAAATACTTACTTTAATATCAAATTGCACTTTTGGCTTTTATACATGAAAAAATGAATTCAAAAGAGTGTAAAAAAAGTAAAATACAAAAAGAAAAAACTAAGTAAAAAAAGAAACTATTGGTCTTTTAAAAGCAACTGCAATGTTGGTTGTTGGCCAAACCCAAAAGAAAGTTATTGAGAAATCAACTTCAACTTGCTTGACACTTCATATAATTTTTAGTTATATCTTCACCATTAGTTTTACTTTAGCGTGAATAACGTTTTAATTTGTGGAAAATAAAAAGTCTTGTGCTTCGTTTTACACACAATGGCATGTACTTTATCTCATTGCAAAATTTTTCTAAAGCATGTCAGCCACTTTTAAGAAAGTGTGATTTTAGTAATAAATTAGTTTAT
>NW_019168026.1:13680620-13713624 GCF_002303985.1 Durio zibethinus | reverse complement strand
TTCATAAATTCTGAAGATTGGACAGTCCTCATAAGCTCCTTCAAATTTGCGAGCACATGTCGCGGTCCTAAGCTCTTGATGCCGATGAAATTCTAAAGTTGCTCTATATCCTGCAAACACAGGGAAGACTTTTGTGAATTCATTTCAAAATGAATATTTGAAAAAATATATATATATATATATATAATTAAAATGTCATGCATCTCAACAAACATTTTTTGTACCAAAAAAAAAAAACCTGTAGCCTAAAAATAGAGAAAGAACTTGTAGGTTCTAAAATTTGAATCTCATATCTGTTAAATGTCGCTTATGACTGCATAAACCAATTGATTTAACTCAAGAAACATTTTGCAAAAAGGAACATTGACTAACTCTTAAAACATTAGTACAACAAATTAAGACAAGGATGAATGCTAGCTTGACCCATTGAGATTTGTCACGCACCCATACATTCATATGAATATGAAGTTGGTCACAAATATACAGTTCTAACCCATTTGCAGTATGTTGGCCTTCTATGCTCAGATAACAAAATTTAACATTAATATTTCAAGACTCCTTAACAGATAATTATAAGGTTAGTATGTGTTAGTCTCATTTGAGAAGTATCCACTCTTTCTCTACTTTTGTTCTTCCTTACAAACCCCTTTTAACCTAAAATGATATTTGGCCTTAACCATATTCAGTAAAATATAAATAGACCATGGAGACAAGCAACTTAATCTGGTCTACCAATGATTGACTGAACTCCCTTCTATATAAGTGTTCAGGTTTAATGCTTGCTATATTTGAAATTGATTAACAACATCATGAAAACTTCAATAGTTAGTTACCATAAAATGGCAATTTCTTTCATTAAAATGTTACAAATATCAGAACAGCTAGAAGATATACAATGGTAAAACAAGTAAACAAGCAGAATGTTACATAGTGGTTTACACTTGATACACTAATGTAACAATTACAAGTGGATTGGGAAACTATTTCCGATTAAGGAGTTGGGAATAGAATTATTTTATATGACAAAACAAAGATTAAAATTTTAAAGAGAAGGGGACATAAGAGGAGAAAGAGAAGGGACCAAAATTGGAAACTCAAATAATTTACATGTTTCCCAATTAGCCTTTTGATAATTTAGGAGACAGGAGATTTTGAGTGCTATTGGATGTAAGGTCTGACCATCATCACGGTTTTTCCTATTTAGTGAATAATCCTATATCAGACATTTAAGAATAAGGACTGAGCAAATTAAAATTCATTGATGTGCAAGAATTAAATTATTAGAACAAACAGAAACTTAGTAAAAGATAAACCACATAGAAAGTTAGAAGCAGTGTAAACTTATTACAATAATGTAAGTGGATTATAAGTGAGCATTTCTCCTTAAGGAATTTGCAACTAAGGCATTATAAACAAAAGAGAAGAAAAGAATAAACTTCTGGAAAGAATTTTCAAAGTAGGGAAACAAGGGAAGAGGAAGAGAAAGGGCCAGAAACTGGAAAAACAAAAGTTTGGTCATTACCTTTCCCATTTAGACGTTTAGCTGAGTTATGGGGAATGGGATTTGAGTGCCAGACCTCTTTTAGACGTAAGGTGTGGCTATTATCACATTTTTCAAATCTGTTGATAATCCTTCATCTCATCTCATAGTTAAAAATAAGGATTTCATGTTACACTCTGATATGGCTGGTGACATTTATAGATTGTCTTAAGAGCCTATTCCATGAAACTGGATGAAATTAAATACAAAATCTATGGACTTTTCAACCATGATGATGAATCTTGATTAGCCACGGCCAACAACATAATATGACTTGTAAAGGCCGAAAACAAACAAGCACTCTTTTTCAAAGCTTTGGATGAACAGCATCTTATAGTAACTGTAAAGGACAAGCAAACTTTGAAGACGTTTGAATCCAATAACATACATAAAAAAATGCAAAAGGAGAATAATTCACCAAAAAAATGATAGCATTTGAAAACTCACCTTGTTCAACAAGAATACTGCATATGCTGCTTTTGTTGTGTCTTGACCTTCTAAAAGCAATGGAAATTCTGCAGGCTTTACATTTGCAGGAAGTGATGTATTCCATGACAAATCAGAAGATGTAGGCTCTACTGAAGGCGCATGGTTGTTAATGTATGAGTGGGAACCACCCAAGTGCAGAGGATAACGTAAGGGAACTTGTAAATAGGATGCAATTAGTGAAACAGCCTGTAAATGAAGAATTAGCGAGAAACAAGAAAGAATAATTAGGTATAATTAAAATTATTGCCTCAGCAAGAGAAACAAGCTATCAAGACTGTGCCCAAGATACTATATTTCCATTTAAGCAATATAAAATAACAGCATTATCCTTGAGCAACAAGGGATTGTAGGTGGTATATACAAAACTTGATGCCTATAGCTTGATATTATCAGAAAACAAATTCAGTAATAAAGGATAACTTTATATTAACCAAAGGAATAGAACTCACATGTGCAACATATCCTAAGACAGTTGCAGATCTCCGAACCTCCTTTTTGCCAGTGAAAAAACTCATCTTTGTAAAAGGAAGCACGGTGAGATTCAGACCTAAAATCATCAAGGATCCTTGGTTAATGGGCTTAGATACAGAAGAATTCCCTGGTGAAGACAACAACAAAAGGAACTTGGCATCAGCATCAACAAAAGGAACTTAGATACAGAATATTCAATTAAATATAATGTAAGTACAAGATATCCAAAACCCGAAACTATTAGCACGTTACCTAGTGTACTACTGCTTGGATAGGATTTAACAAAGTCGATCTATTACTTTTTTTTCCCAGACTTAGGCGCTTTTACCAACTTAAGGGAACTGGATATGAGCTATAATGATCTGAATGAATTTGTGGCCTGTAAAGGTATGGATATAAGTAAATTTTCTATTTTTATTTGTGGGTTTTATAATGATGTAGATGTTTTAATGATCAACAAATTTAGCATATTAAAATTTAATGCTCAATTTTTTAAAGGAAGAAATTAATTATTTATTATATGTTTTTTTACTACAATATTACAATTCTCTAATTATAATAAAGAATTACATAAAAATTCACCATCTATGAGTGTGACCTTCACATAAAATTTTGTTAGACCTCACACAATTTTGAATTGTGATTACTTAATTGTATTACAATGATTGTAAGTGAAATGCTCTCATTAAACCCAATTTTTTAAAGGAAGAAATACATTATAATTTGATTACTAATAAGAAATTATATATATTTGCATTAGATAATTGCATTCTTTAAGAAGTGTTGCCGCTGCATACCAAATATTTCCTTTTTTATTTGTATTAGCTTGTTGTGTCTTAGAGTTTGACTTGTTTGCCTTTTCATGTTACAGTTTTGTTTGATTTCCCCCTTTTTGATTGTTTCGTATATTAAAATTTATATTAAAAATTGTTAACATTTCAATATTCTTCTCTATTAAAAATGCATCTTGCATAAATCTTGGATATACAATCTTATCAATAAAAATAAAAATTTACTATTATTTATTTTTTCTATTTACAGAATATAAGAGATTGAAAAAGTTAAAAGTTCTTCGTCTAAATGGGGTTTTCACCAATGGAAGCATTCCATTATTGCTAAAATTAGTAAAGGCATTCCCATCGGTTAAGACCTTCAATCTACAAAGGAATTACTTAAACAAGACTATGGCTACTCAAGATCAAGGTAAGTCATTAATTTATTCCAAAAGGACTAAAAATTAGTAGATTTTTGTTGATTAACATCTAATAATACCTCATATGCTATGATTACTTAGAATTGCACGTGTGGAGCAATATGGAAGAAATATTTCTAGACGGTTCTTATCTCAACAACAACATTTTGCAAAGCATTGGAGTATTCACTTCTCTTAAAACTTTGTCTTTACGTAACTGTGGACTTATGGGTTCCTTACCTAATCAAGGTAAATTAAAGACTATAATTTCTCTAATATAACTCATGGAATACATCTATTTCCAATAATCCTTTATTCTATTTCTTTCATCTAATATCTTTTATATATATTCTGTTTTGAAAATCAAAATTTAATTAAAATTTCTTCCATGAATTTATAAAATTTTCAGGTTGGTGTGATTTAAGGAACCTTGAAGAGTTGGATATCGATGAGAATGCACTTGATGAGATACTTCCTTATTGTTTGGGTAACTTGACATCTCTTCATGAGTTATATATCTCTGACAATCAATTTACTGGAAATTTGACTCCTTTAGCAAATCTTTCATCACTTAGACTCGTTTCCCTTTCAAGAAATCGTCTTCAAATTTCAATGCCATTCTTGTCACTTGCAAACCTTCCAAATCTTAAGGTTCTTTTGGGTGATGAAAATATTATGGTAATGGAACCAAATTCCTTTCATACCTCAACTCCGAAGTTCCAACTAAATTTCATTAGCTTGTCAAAGTGTACAACAGATAAAGGACCTAGTCTACAACCTCCTACGTTCCTTTATTATCAATATGAATTGAGATATGTTGATCTTTCCTATAACTATTTCAGTGGAACAGTCCCGTTATGGTTGTTGGAAAATAACACAAAATTAGAAGAACTCTTCTTGTTGGGCAATTCTTTCACCGGTCCTCTCTTGTTACCACAACTTCCTAATCCTAATATGTCTGTAATTGACATATCTAATAACAAATTACAAGGTCAAATTCCAACAAATATATGTTCAACTTTTCCAAACTTGGAATGGTTATTCATATCTAAGAATGCCTTTGAAGGTAATATCCCTCCTTGTTTAAGTGGCATGAACATTTTATTAATTTTAGACCTATCGGGCAATCATTTGTCTAGAAGAGTACCAGAAGAGTTGATCAAGAGAAGCTCATTAGATATTCTTAGGCTATCAAATAACAACCTAAGTGGAAAAATTGTTCCTATGATGTTCAACACAAGCAAGTTGTCAAATTTGTATTTCGATGGCAATAATTTTGCTGGAAAGATTCCTGATATTGATGTCTCTGCTACTGATTTTTCACATTCATCACTAGAGGATATTGATCTCAGTAATAACATTTTTAATGGAAAGCTCTCAAGAAGGATGGGGAATTTATCGCATTTGAAGAGATTGGCATTGTCCAACAACCATTTCGAAGGTTCTATTCCAATGGAATTGTGCAACTTGTATGAGCTTGAATTTTTGAAGCTTTCTGAAAACAATTTATTTAGCTCTATTCCATCTTGTTTCAATCCACCATATTTGAGACATGTCCACGTGAAGAGAAACAAACTAAGTGGTCCATTGACACTTACTTTTACTAGCTCTTCATTAATGACATTAGATCTTAGAGGGAATAATTTGACCGATAATATTCCAAAATGGATTGGCATATTTTCTGCTTTGAGTGTCCTTCTTTTGAAAGATAATCATCTAGATGGTGGAATTCCAATTCAATTATGCAAGTTGTATTCATTGAGCATCATAGATCTTTCTGAAAATATGTTTTCTGGTCTTATACCTTCTTGCTTGGGTAATTTAACTTTAGCAATGAAAGAGGAAAAGTCTTTGATAAATACAAATTGGTATGTAACAAGGGCATATGATGTATCTCGTTTATATCCTGGCAGCTATATAGAAGAATGGATACAGTTTACAACAAAAAATGTGTCATACTCATATGGTGGCAACATTCTTAAGTTCATGTTTGGGGTTGATTTATCTTGCAACAGGTTAATTGGGCAAATCCCATTCATACTGAGAAACTTGAGTGGAATCCGTTCGTTAAACTTATCACACAACAACTTGATCGGGGTTATACCCTCATCGTTTTCAAAACTTAAGCAAATTGAGAGTTTAGACCTTTCTTACAACAACTTGAGTGGTAGAATCCCTATACAGTTGGTTGAGCTAAACTCTCTAGAGGTTTTCAGTGTGGCACACAACAACTTGTCAGGTAGTACTCCAGAACCAAAAGCTCAGTTTGGGACCTTTGATGAAAGCAGTTACGAAGGAAACCCTCTTCTTTGTGGGCCTCCACTACAAAATGACTGCTCTAAAATTGAATCACCACCAACAGTACCAACTACAGCAAACAATGAAAGAGAAGGTAGTTTCATGGACACATATGTTTTTTGTGTGAGCTTTCTAGTTTCATATGTAATTGTTTTACTAGGAATTTTTGTTGTTCTATACATAAATCCATATTGGTGACAAGCATGGTTTTCTTTCATTAAGAGTTGCATCACTACCTATCGCTACTCAATTGTGGGCAATTTTCTTGAGTTATACATCTTCAAAAGATGTGCTTAGGTGTCATAGGAGGCTCTTATGATTTGCCTTCTGTTTGAATGTGTTGAGATTTGGATGAATATGATTTTTGTTGTCAAAAGAAGTTTGGTGATTTGATCTTTTAAATGAAGGATTTCTTTTAGTTGACTGTTTTGTTAAGATGGTTGTAGGAAGAGTTGTGGATTTGGTTACTCAGATTGCTTAGAAAGAGTTCTTTAATGATTTTGCATTTTCAACAGAACTTTTTTTCTCTGTCGAAACTCTGTTTTTGGTATTTGTTTTGTTTTAAAGGAAGCCTGTAGCTTTGTGTCCTGTTGATTTTATTTTCTATACAAATATTCGATTCTCTATTCTCCATCATCTACAAGTTATTATTAATATCTTTTCCAAGTTATTATTAATATCTTTTCCAAGTTATTATTCAAATTGCCAAATGATTTTAACCAAAAACAATACTAGTTGTATTAGCAAGAATTTGAATTTTAAATGAAATACATCACAATAAGTCAATAATTAAGAATATATACAATTTTTTAAAAGAAATTCTATCATATTAAAGTAATATGAAATAGTCTAGAATGTGTTTTTTTTTTTTATCAATTTCTCATTTCTTGTTTTTTTATTGAGGTTTTATTTTGATTTAAAATTATTTAATATTTGTTGTCTTTCTGAAATTAGTATTAGTTTATAGAATGGGCCAAATAAGCATTGAATGTTGAAAATATTTTTTTGGTCGTAAAATGCAATTATTTTCTTTTATAGGGCTACAAATTATTCCAATATATAAAAATAGGTTTATATACCTACATACACATGAAAATCCCATCAAATAAATAAATTAAATGCAGAATCTTCCAAAGCAACCATAAATCTAGGGTGTTAGCCAATGAGACCATGACTTAATAGTTATGTTATAGTTTGTTAATTAATTATTTTGTGATTGTAACTTGATTATGTTGTAATAGTTTATTATTCAGTTGATTATATGAATGCAATACTTCATTATTATTATAAGAATTAAAAAAAAAACCAAAATTTTGAATCAATGTTTTGCATGCTTAATTTTTATTTAAAAAAACATAAATAATATATACCATATAAATAATGATTTCTAAAGTTCAAAGAGTTTCTCTTTGAAAAACAACACTCATACTGCTTTATTTGAAATTTAAAAACAAAAAAAATTTAAAAACATAAAAAATATTAAAAATAAAATAACAAAGTTATCAAAGGCAAAAAATTTTTTAAAAAAAATCATATCTAACTGTAGCATCTCCATAAAACCTTTCAAAACAAAAATGAAATAATGATGGAGTAAAATCCTCATCTTCTTTCCCCGCAAAGAAATTATATGTAAATTTGATCACATATAAACAAATAAATAATCATAAAATAAGTATGCCAGCTCTATAAAAGATAAATAATTGGTATACAAAATTATGAAAAATTAAACATATTTTATTATTTCTAAAAAATTGAATTAATATTATTTTTTCTTTAAAATATTTATTTTAAATCATTGTTTAATAGAGTATGGAAAAAAATTAAAATTAATCTATACCCTACCACTAATTTGGGATCCAAAGAATTAACTTGATAATTGTAAATTGAATTACTTAATTTAATGACACCTGCCCTCAAAAAATTATATTGGGCTGAATGAGGTTCATGGGCCCAAATTAAACTTAACAAATATGTTTAAGTAATTTATAAATATTCACTGAACTATAAATAAAGAAATCATAAAACTAAAACAATTATTCAAATAAATACATATCAATTACTTAAATTATGTTGTGGAGTCTAAGAACTTTAAACAGATAAAAAGATAGTGAACTTAATAATGTGTGTGATCTTTGAGGTGGCGGTGGGATTGCAGCCATGAGGCATGGACTGGAAACCAAGGCCATAGTCAGGGGCGTAGACAAGTGTATTTGAGTGAGATCAATCAACTGCAAGTAACTTTGTAAAACTATATATATTCATAGCAATTTTTTTGTTTTTTTAAATTGATCCCAATAAAATTAAATAAAAATAAAAAAATAAAATTTTATCTATTTTTTATATAACAAGTAAAATGACTCAAAAAATCAAATCTAATACTATAGTAGTTGTCCAATTATATTCATGGATACGCTCAAACAATTATATATAGAGATTAGCAATTATAAAATAATGTTATTTAATTTTTCTAATAATGGGATAAGATATATTTAATTTTATCATTTATAATTTAGATTCGAGGGAAAGGAGATTCGATTGGATTAAATTAATGGAACATAGTAGAATAAGGTGAGAACATAGTTTAAAATGGATGTGAAAGGAGCGACGAAATGAAATGTTTTAAGGATGTGAAGCCATGACTTTTGGCTTGGATTTAAGGAAATTTAGTGGGTTTTCAGACGTAACTAAGGCCCAAACAGGGAAGAGAAAGTCTAAAGTATTTTTTGGCATTTTTCTGGAATTTTTTCGGCGAAGATCACTGGTGGCCGGCAACGATAGCGGTGGCACAGGCGAAGGTGGTTGGCCGGCACCTGGGTCTTTGAATGTCTGGTTTTTTCTAGAGAGTTTTTTTTTTTTTTTTAAGACGAGAGAATGAAATGAATAAAAATAATATTTGCTTTTATATTGACTATGGCGTTTTTTTTTTCTTTTTCTTTTTGCTTGCTTGTCTCCTCTTTTTTTCTCTCAGCTCCCCCCTCTCTTGCCTTTGCAGGTCAGGCTCTACTTATGGAGCCCTCTGTGATTCAAATCCCAGACTTTTCGAGATTCAACAGCCCCGGCAACTTTCAACCATACCTCTCAACAGCACCGGGGAACTGTGGCGGCTGGACCTGATGCTTCCAAGTTAGGCAAAGGTCACGTCCCCTGGCCCAGGTGCATTTAATGCACAAAACTGTTGGCAAAAAACGAAAAAGGAAAAGGAAAAAGAAATAAGCAATAAAAGAAATAAAAAAAGAAATAAGCATAAAATAATAATAACAATAATATTTGGGCAAAATGAGTATCTACCAAATAAAACAAAAGCCAAGATCCTTAACCCCAAAGTCAACCCAAAATCCCAAAGTTTATCCCAAACGCTAAAACCAAAATCTTAAACTTTGAATTTGATCCAAACCCTAAATCCAACTTACAATCCCAAATCATCCAAACCTTGAAACTATTCAAACCCTAAAAGTTTTCACATATGCCAATATCCAAAGATATATTAAAATTCAAAAGATTTATGTGAAAATCTTTTATAAAGTAATATATTTTCAAATGCCGCTTAGAGGATTGAGTATTTAAGAAATTTTATTTTATTAAACTTTTGTATGATTCCTTAACTAAATATTAATAAGATTAAATAAAAGGTAAAGAAATAAAAATAAGATTTTAAGTATAAATAGTCTCACCTAAACTTTGTCTAAGGTTAAGGAGTTTGAGTGATCTCTTAATATTTAATAATTCGATTTCAAAATTACATTTTATCATCTTGCATGATGTTCGTTCGCATAAGTTTATTTTTAGATTATTGTTTGTATTTAATTCATATGCTCATGTCTTTTAATTGTTACTATTGTTTCTCAGTTAATTATAACATCATTCTTTTTGCATAAAATATTTTTTCATGGAAATTGTTATTAAAAAATGGACTTTGAACTGAAACAACATAATATTTTTAGAGAAATAATTTTTGGTACTTTACTTAGATATTTGAGAGTCACTAGCAATTATCATTTACAAATAATATTATTTTCATTTTTAAGGAATATGGTAATGAATCTTAGGCGTAAAAAATTATCTTTAAATTCTGTCTAAATGTTAAAGAATTTTAAGCTAATTCCTTAACCTAAAAATTTTTGCAATATTTTTAAATTAAGATTTTTAATAAAATTAACTTTCTTTTTCATAAAAATTAAGGAAATTATTATTAAATTTCAAATTGAAACATTTTTTACCCAATACCAAAGATAACGCATAATTAATTGATACTATTTTTTTAAAACAAGCACTATGGTGGTGCTAATATTTCTTTATACATAATCGTACTCCTTAAACTTGACTATGTTTTCAAAGACCAAAAATATTCTTTTAATAAACCACAAATTCATTTTTATTAAAAAATAAAATTTTTAAGTGATCAATTACACTTAACAAAAAATATTATTAGTGACTTTTTTTTTCAATTTTCAAAAGTTTTTACATCCTATGATCGGGTCACAGATCCAGACATTACGATCTTTAGTACTGTAGATATAATCGTTGTCACACATAAAAACATGAAGTTTTTTATCGGTATTCTCAAAGCAAAATCATCCAAAATTTTTTTAATATATATAAAATTGATAATAAATTTATTTATTTTGTCAATGGAAAGGATGTTCAGAAAAAATTTTGGAGCTGTTAAATTTTTCTTCACATTTTCATATTTTCTAATATTTGAGGATGTCTATGAATATCCTACCTGGATCCGCCACTGGCTTTGGCAGTCAATATCATTGATTTAGATTGTGAAGTTGATTTTGTTCCACAATTTGGATTATGAACGGCCCAAAAAATAAAGAAAAATGCTAAAGTTTATTAAAAAAAAAACAATCGAGGAATAGTCAAGTTTAAAGCATTCATTGACGTAGCAAGGCACCTTGATCGAGAAACTATGACAAAACTGGTTGCAATTGTTGATGATTCGATGATTGGTAATGTTGAAAGAGAGACATGAGCATCAAGAAAAGTTGTGCTTGGTTCTAGTGCTATTCAATATCAAGAAGATCACTCAATTAATGAACCCTCGAACAAGCGTCAGCAAGAGAAAACCAAAATGAAAGAAGTAGAGAAGTTTCAGCCATTCACTGGAAGAAGTTATAAGATGATATGGCTAGGATGATTGCTTTTTAATTTGATGCTAATTCATTACTTGAACCTTTTTTTTTTTTTTATGGTAGGATGCTAGCATATAAACGTTGTTTCTTAACTTTTTTTTTTTTGAATTTCTTATAATAGTAATTCTCGCACTCCCTTCGAAACTCAGGGCCGATGCACTTATTCAAGCACAATTTTTACAGAAACTTTCGAAAATTAAAAAAATAAAAGAATTTGAAGTAAAATTTTTACTTTGACATTATTTTATCGATAAAATTACTAAATTCGTCATTAATTTTGTATATAATTATAAGTAAACACCTAAAAAATCTTGAATCTATCATTGTCGAGACTTATATAATATTTTGCAAAAAAAAAATTTTTTTGATGGAAGTTAGTGTATGATGCAATGTTCCAATCTTACAAAAATCTTAAAAAATTAAAATCACTTAGAAAATATTAAGAGCTTTAAAATTTTTAATAATACTATCCCATTAACAACTGAAAAATTACAAAAAAAAATTATCTACTTTAGTCAAAATATCAAAATTACTAATTTAAATTTGATAATTATTGAATATTAAGGAACTTTGGTAGAAGTTGATATATAATGTAATAGTTTGATCCCACTAACAATCTTAACAAATTAAAAGCTCTTAATAATATTATGAGTTTTTAATAATTCAATTCAATTGACAATTTTGGAAAATTAGAAAAAAAAATCTACTTTTATAAAAATACCAAAATTGCTCACGTAAATCTCATAATTATTGAATATTAATTAAGAAAATTGGTAGAAATTAGTATATAATGTAGTAGCTCAATCACATTTGCAATCTTGAAAAATTAAAAACTCTTAATAAATATTTAGTGCTTTTAATAATTTAATTCCACTAACAATCAATCTTAGAAAATTACACAAAAAAGGAATTATTTATTCTTGTCAAAATACAAAAATTTATAACTTAAATTTTCGCAAACTCACACACACACACACAAATATATCAAAACACACTTGTCAAAAATGAAAACCTTGTAGCTATGTCTTATTTATAGGACAGATGTTTTCAATATAGTATATATGCAAAAATTTTTCTTTAAAAGGCTTTATTTATTTGCTTGTCTACTATTATGGCTAATGAAATTACACAAATACAAATAACTTTCACATAAAATATCCTTGTTTATGAAGATAGAATATTGTAAAATCATTTTTTAGTGTGAGGATTCTTAAATTCTTAATTTCAATGTTTGATTTGGTGACGAAAATAGAAAAAAGAAGAAAAAAAAAGGGATGGAATGATATATGAAGGAGACATAACGGAAATTGGAAAAAACAAAAACTGTTTCTTGATTTTATTTTTTTTTTTGAGAAAAGGATTCAAACTCTTTTAAGCCAAATGAGCAATTGCTATTTTTGATTTTTTGAAGTGTATGCTAGAAAAATGAGGTTATATGTTTATAAAAAAAAAAAAAAAAGAAAATAAGGTTAAATGAATATAATTTTCACTAAATACAAAAATTCACCAAAAGAAAGTTAAGAATTAAGATGATGATAAATGATTATCAAATAATAATGGATAAAATTAATAGGAGGGATTTTAGGTATACTTCTTTTATATGTAAAAACCATACTTAATGTATGCATGAATTGTTTTTATTTTTCATAACGGTGCCATTGGAAAAAAAATTTATAGTGCTACTTTTTCTTTTTTAACTTAAAACTTGTTAAATGTAAAACTTTCACCATTAAATTTAGTGAAAATACATAAATTTATTTATTTATTTATTTATTGAAAAAGAATATAATTTAAACATATTTTATTCTTTTAAGATAATGAAAAATATTTTCAAAATTTTTCATGTTAATTGATTTGATAATTTTAAAAAATATTTTTTCACATAGATTTGATAATTGTGAAGTGTTTTCTACAAAAGTTTTATTTTAATTTTTAATGAAAATAATCTGACAGTAAAAGAGGAGGATTAAAATGCTTTATGTAATTTTCGAATTTTAAAAATTTTTAATATGATATTTGAATTATAATTTTATTAACTAATATGATATGTTATTTGTTAATTATGTATTATTATTTACGCTTATGAGATTAAAAGTAAATATTAAATTAATTAATAAAATTTTAATTTAAAATTATATTACAAATTTTTTAAATATGAATATTTACTTTTAATTTTTAACTTAAAATATATAATAAATATTTAGCTTAAAAACGCAAGAACACCGAAACGGAAAACTTCTCCCCTCTGCCCCCAACCTTTTCTTACGGCTCAGTCAGGCGCACCAAATAAACGCATCCCTCAAATAAAATTTTACCCCCAAAAAATAAATCTCCTCTCTCTTTCGCTCGCCTCCTCAACCGTCTCGATGTTCTCTTTTTCTCTTCTCCACTTTGAACAACAAAAGTGTTTCAGGTCTGGTATTTTGCCTGTTTATCAATTGGGTTACTTAATGCAACTATGCATGTTCTTTATTTCATTGCAATCGAATATATTACTTTAAAAAAAGAAAATGCAAGACCATTCATTTACCCCAATGATCAAGATTTGTAGGATAAAAGAAAAGTAAATGCATCAACATCATAAGTTGTAATTAATTAAATTGCAAATTGAAGGAAACTTTGGCAAATGCATCTCTGTCTTATTGATCTCATCAGTTGTAAATTTTACTCTATAGTGATAATTTTATATTTTTAACAACAATTTTTACCTTCATTGAAAATGTATTTTACTAGAATATATTCTTCGAAATGACACTTGAAAGAACTAACATCACACTATCTTGAATGTGTTCGAAATGTTATAGAAAAATTATGTAATGAGACAATTAGTGTTTTACTTAGTGTGTAGAACCAAACAGATGACCTTAATTTCCACAAAACTAGAACTTTCTTTAAGCTACAAAGTCAAAGTAGAAACTCTCCAACATCATTAAGTGCATGAATTGAAGTGGCTGTGACGTTTTGACCCAAACGCGTTTCCAATGCAAATATAATACTCTAACATTGCACTTGACTAAATTGCAATTTAAAGGAAATTAATATTGGCAAATCCTATCAAAGTTGTCTTTTTCTCGTTGTTGATAAATTTCATTATTCTTCGAATTAATATTTGAATGAATTAATCATTAATATCACACTCTTCCAAACGTAGCCAGAACGTTATAAAAAAGTCTACAACAAAACAATAAATAGTTTCCTTAGCGTGTAAAACAAAGCGGAAGAACTTATTTTCCACAAAATTAAAAACTTTGCTGACTCTACAAACTAGAAAGTAGAAATTCATTGTCAAGGAAATTGGAGTTAATTTCACCAATTACTTTATATCAGGACCATCCGACATCATTAAATGCATGACTTGAATTGCTAGCAACGTTTTTGACCCCAAAAGCAATTTCGTTTTGATCCCAAACGCGGTTATTACTTTCGTATGAATTGGATTTTTCATGTAGAAAAAGTTAGATGCAAGAATGCATTTGAGAAATCCAAAGATTTTGAACAATTTTTGAAAAAACAAATTGAATGAAGTCTTGTTTATTAGGTCATTTAATTGTAGTATGAAAAAGGTAGTTGGGTGCCAAAATATTTAAGATCCAAGGGAACTATACAATTGGCTAATTCAATGTCTTTATATGTTGTGGCTTTCAAATTAAACATAGTAATAATTTGTTAATAAGGAAAATAATTATTCAATATAAACATCCTAATCATGTTGTTGTTTGCAAGGGATAAATAACTGTGGAGATTTATATATATAAATTACAGTTATGTGTTATTAATGTGTTATGAAGAGAACTTATACATTATATTAAGACTTCAATTGGTTCCCATTTTACTATTTTATCTTTTAAAATTTTACGCTTATTAATTTCTAACTACCAACATGAATTAAATTTATTATCTTTAAAAAATAAAATAATGTAGCATGAAGTTTTACCCAATAAAAGTTTCTTTTTTCCATGAAGAAATAGGATGCAGCAGAAACCCACATAGATAATGGTGAAAAGAGTTTTTAACCCAAACTTCACTATTTCATGCACAAATCACACTTTTGGCTAATTACAAAATGACAAAATGAAAACCCAAGCAACAGCGAAAGCTCGAGCCAATTTGTCCATTTTTATTAAATTTATTATCAAAATTATAATGAAATTCAAATAAATTTTCTTTAAAACAATAATTAAATTTCAATTTAGATTCAAATAAATAATTAAAAAAAATTGTTTGAGAAATAGTACATAACAATTTTAAGCAAAAATTTGATTTAAAATACACACTTCAAAATTTTCATTTCAAAATATTAGCCAAGGTCTTCTATTTCTCTATCTTTCTCAATCTCATCAGTTGTAAATTCTATCATATAGTGACAATTTTATATTTTTAGTGATAAAAATGCATTTTGTTATAATATATTCTTGAAATGACAGTTCAAAAAACTAGTCATTAATATTACACTTCCTTATTTTTTTATAACGTGATGGAAACGTTCACATTATAGAAAAATTATGCAATGGGACAATTAGCATTTTGCTTAGAGTGTAAAACCAAGTATAAGACCTTATTTTCCCCAAAACTAAAACTCTCTTCACGCTACATACGCAATGTAATTGTGTTATTAGAAACTTTTAAATATCCGAATATTTGAATTTAAACCAAATCTAAGAAAAAAATCAATCCTAATGGAATATTTTATTTTTGAATCGATTTTTTATTTTTTAATTTTTATCTCATCCTACAGGATAGCTTCTTTATATTCTTTTATGACGAATGATGGTGAAATCCTCGTGGCTATGCTGAAATGGTTCCTATATGGCTATCTGGAGAAGAGTTTTGGCGTTGACAAAAATCAGGAATTGAATCTCAAAGGTAAGACGGATTACACTTGAGAAAAACAAATGTATCAACATCAGTAGTAATTAATTAAATTGTAAATTGAAAAAAATTAACTTTGACAAGTCCTATCAAGATTTTTCGAATTGACATTTGAATAAACTAGTCATTAACATCACACTTTCTCGAACGTAGCCAGAACGTTATAGAAAAAATTTGCAATAAAAAAAATAATATTTTCTTTAGTGTGTAAAAGTAAGTAGAGAAGAACTTATTTTCCACAAAACTAAAACCTTTGTTCACGCTACAAACTAGACAATAGAAACTCATTGTCAGGCAAATTTGAGTTAATCTGTCCAATTACTTTCTATCGGGGCCACCTAACATCATTAAATGCATGACCTAAATTGCTAGTGATGCTTTGACCCCAAATCCAATTTCGGTGCGAAGAGGAGCTAGCTCATCACCGAACTGGATTTTTACTAATTGGCTTCCATTTTACTATTTTATTTTTTAAAATTTTATGCCATTTAATTTCTAATTACCAACATGAATTAAATTTATTATTTTTAAAACATAAAATAATGCATTGAATAAAAATAAAAAATAACAAAAATAATAAATTCAATAATTGAAATTTTATTTTATTTTAAATTTTTTAAAATTCAATATTTTATATTTATTGTTTTGGATTTATTATTATTCTTATTCTTTTAAAAGTTTGTATTTTAGAATTAGTATTTTGTTTTATTATTGCCTTTATTATGTTTTATAAGTATTATTAAAATTAATTACCATATTATTCAATTTAAAATTATTTTTCATAAATAACTTTTTTAAAAAAGTACCATGCAACATGAGGGCATCATTCTAGTGATATATTAAAGTATAAATTTTTACAATTAAAATTATGTAATTTGGATTTATGTTATTGATAGACAAATCTAAACATTTGATATTCATAGTTTAAGAATTTATGTATACATATATATTTGTAATTCATTTAATTAACATGAATATGAAGACAAAGTCAATGTCAAGATCCCCTCAAACAATAAAATATTTGATGTTATATACTCTCGTAGACTTGAAAGTAGATATGGACCGGAACTCACAATAAAAGTTTTTTTTCTTTCCACAGAGAATAAAATGTAGCAGAAACCACCTGGAAAGTATGGAAAGAATTTTTTAACCCACACTCCACGATTTTATGACTCACACTTTGGACTAAAGTATTAATTACAAAATGACAAAATGAAAACCCAAGTAGTAGTTGCAGCCGCCAATTTGTCCGTTTTGATTATATTTATTTTTCTCTCTGTTTCATTTTTTAAAATTTTTTTTAGAATGTCCTAAAATTATATCTTTTCTTTTTGAACATCTAAAACACTTGTTTTTTTTATATTTTAAAATTATTTTTATGATTTTTTTTATTTTTTAACATTAAAAATCATGAAACTTTAATTTTATAAAAAAAATTTAAAATTTAATATTAAATACATTAAAGTCAAAACTTTTTTCTTAAACTCCACAAAAGTCAATAAAATGACAAATATTTTGGGACGGATGGAGTTTTAAAATATCAAAATTATATTGAAAGCAAAATAAATTTTCTTTAAAACAAAAAATAAATTTGCATTTAAATTCAAATAAATAATTTTTAAAATATATATATGTTTTTCTTTTAGAAATAGAACATAAAAATTTAAGCAAATTCATTTAAAATAAACACTTAAAGTTTTTATCATTTTAAAACATTGATGAATTTAAGGCTAATATTATTAATTAAGGATAAAATATTTAAGTTAATAAATTATCTAAGGCACATATATATATGTCATTCACTATATATTTGCACTTTTAAAGTTTATAGTTTTTAATATAGTATAGATATATATAGATATAGTAAAATCTTATAAAGCAAATAACATTAACCCAATGAAAGTACCTAATATGTTCAAGATTTTCTCTTCCCTTTAAACTTCTTGAAATGTATCAAAAAATGGAATTAACAAAGTGGTCTTACATTTTTCTCTGGTGTTTATGGAAGCCTATAGCATTTGACTTACAAAATCTAAGTAATTTACTCTCATTTTAGATATTACTCCTAACATTTGGGTGTTTATCTTTTATATTCTTTAAAAAGAAAATAATCTATTTATATACTGTTGAATTATATAATATATGTCAATAAATCTATTGGTAGAGAATTGAAATCTTAATTTCTAATTTAATCATAGACACCTTCAAATAAAAAAAAAAGTTTAAATTATATTAGGATGATCCTAAAAATTTAGTTTTTAGGCATCAACTAGAAACATGCCACAAATAATTATTTAGAAGCTTTTCACGAATATTATAAACTTACCAACATCAAACTAATTCTCATTTTAAATCTTAATACTAGTTAACTTATTTAAAAATAATTAATGAAATAAAATTAAAAAGAAATTAGGAAAACTTAAATCGCTTTCTCACATTTTCATCTAGAAGAATCGAACATGGTTAGCACCTTAAAATCTTATGTTCAAACAAATCATCAATTTCATTTTTTATTTATTATTAAAATAGTAAAAGATTTTAATATTAATAATTTAATATTATTAAGTATATTTTTAATTAAATTAACAAATATTATTTAATTAAAACATAATAAGCAAATCAACCTTGATAGAAACTTTAAAAATTTTATTCAATATTCGATTAAGTGGAGACTAGTAGATGATTTGATATATATAGATAAGTTTAATAACAAGGTATCATAGAATCATTTACACTATTTTATAAGATAATGTCTTTACGGTGGTAAATAATAGAAACAAATTATTCAATTGCAATCGAATATATTGCTCATAAAAAAAAAGGACCATTCATTTACTCCAATGATCAAGATTTGTAGGACAAGAGAAAAGTAAATGCATCAGCATCTATCAATTGTAATTAATTAAATTGCATATTGAAGGAAACTTTGGCAAGTGAAGTCAAGGCCTTCTATTTCTCTTTCTTTCTCAGTCTCATTAGTTGTAAATTCTACTATATATTGACAATTTTATATTTTTAGTGATAAAAAAACATTTTGTTAGAATATATTCTTCGAAATGACACTTGAAAAAACTAGTCATTAACATCACACTTCCCTATTTTTCTATAACGTGATGGAAACATTAGAGAAAAATTATGCAATGAGACAATTAGTATTTTGTTTAGCGTGTCAAACCAAGTATAAGACCTTATTTTCCACAAAACTAAAACTTTCTTCACGCTACATACTCCATGTAGTTGTGTTATTAGAAATTTTTAAATATTTGAATATCTAAATTTAAACTAAATCGAATAAGAAAAAAATCAATCCTAATCCAATATTATATTTTTGAATCAATTTTTATTTTTTAATTTTTATCTCATCCTACAAGTTGGCTTCTTTCTGTTCTTTTATGAGGAACGATGATGAAATCCTCATGGCTATGCTGAAATGGTTCCTATATGGCTATCAGGAGAAGAGTTTTGGCATTGGCAAAATATCAGGAATTAAATCTAAAAGGTATAAAGACGGATTACATTTGAGAAAAGCAAATGCATCAACATCAGTCGTAATTAATTAAACTGTAAATTGAAGGAAATTATCTTTGGCAAGTCCTGTCAAGATCATCTTTCTCTCATCGTTGATAAATTTCACTATTTTTCGAATTGACATTTGAATGAACTAATGATTAACATCACTCTCTCTCGAACGTAGCCGAAACGTTATAGAAAAAATTTGCAATCAAACAAGTAATATTTTCTTTAGCGTGCAAAAACAAGCAGATAAGAACTTATTTTCCACAAAACTAAAATCTTTGTTCACACTACAAACTAGACAATAGAAACTCATTGTCCAGCAAATTTGAGTTAATTTCACCAATTACTTTCTATAAGGGCCACCCAACATCATTAAATGCATGACTTGAATTGCATGTTTTGACCCCAAACCCAATTTCGGTGCGAAAAGGAGCTAGCTCATCACCGAATTGGGCTTTTACTAATTGGCTTCCATTTTACTATTTTATTTTTTAAAATTTTATGCCATTTAATTTCTAATTACCAACATGAATTAAATTTATTATTTTTAAAACATAAAATAATGCATTGAATAAAAAGAAAAAAATAACGAAAATAATAAATTGAATAGTGAAAATTTATTTTATTTTAATTTTTTTAAAATTCAATATTTTATATTTATTGTTTTGGATTCATTATTATTCTTATTCTTTTAAAAATTTATATTTTAGAATTAATATTTTGTTTTATTATTGCTGTTGTTATGTTTTATAAGTATTATTAAAGTTAATTACCATATTATTCACTTTAAAATTATTTTTCATAAATAACTTTTTAAAAAAATGTCCCATGCAACATGAGGGCATCATTCTAGTATATATTAAAGTTTAAATTCTTTTCCTTAATTAATATCTCAATTAATTTTTTACAATTAAAATTTTATAATTTATCACTATGTTATTGATAGACAAATCCAAACTTTTGGTATTCATAGTTTAAGAATTTATATATACATATATATTCCATTTAATTAACGTGGATATGAAGGTAATGTCAATGTCAAGATTCCCTCAACCAATGAAATATTTGATGTTATATAGTCTCGTAGACTTAAAATTAGACATCGACTGGAACTCGCAATAAAAGTTTCTTCTTTCTATGAAGAAATAGAATGTAGCAAGAAGCTACATGGAAAGGGCGGAAAGAATTTTTTAACCCAAACTCCACGATCTTATGTAAAGTCACACTTTGAGCTAAAGTATTAATTACAAAATAACAAAATGAAAACCCAAGCAGCAGTTAGAGCCCTAGCCAATTTGTCCGTTTTGATTATATTTATTACTTCCTTTGTCTATTGTTTTTTATTCATCTTTTCCTTTTTGGAATGTTCTAAAATTATGTTTTATTTTATTTTTTGAACATCTAAAACACTTACTTTTTATATTTTAAAATTATTTTTTATTTTTTATTTTACTTTTTGATATTAAACATCATGAAACTTTAATTTTATAAAATAATTTAAATTTTAATATTAAATACATTAAAATCAAAACTTATTTCTTAAACTCCATAAAAGTCAATAGATAACAAACATTTTGGGACGAAGGAAGTATTAAATATCAAATTATATTGAAAGCAAAATAAATTTTCTTTAAAACAAAAAATAAATTTGCACTAAAATTCAAGTAAATAATCTTTAAAAGAATATATAGATATTTTTTGAGAAATTGTAAATAACAATTTTAAGCAAATTCGATTTAAAATACATACTTAAAATTTTTATCATTTCAAAACATCAACCAATTTAAGGCTAACATTATTAATTAAGGAAGAAATATTTAAGTTAATGAACTATCAAAGGCACACACACACACACACACACACATATATATATATATATATCGTTTGCTATATATTGGCACTTTTAAAGTTTATAGTTTTTAATATAGTATAGATAAATATAGAATAGTAAAATCTTATAAAGCAAATAACATTAACCCAATGAAAGTACCTAATATATTCAAGATTTTCTCTCCCCTTCAAACTTCTAGAAATGTATAAAAAATGGAATTAACAAAGTGGTCTTACATTTTTCTTTTGGTGTTTATGCAAGCCTATAGCATTTGACTTACAAAATCTAAGTAATTTACTCTCATTTTAGGTATTACTCTTAATATTTTCTTTCTAAAATTTAAATTTGAGACTTTCAAGTTAAATATGTTGTCCTTGAGTCAGTATCTTATATATTATGAATATGATCATATATATTGGATGCAATGTTGTAAGGTGAATAGGACAATACCACCTCATTAATGAATAAATTTTTAAAAATATATATTAATTTTTGTATATTTTATTTTATGAACTGATATTTATTCATTAATAAATTAACATCATCTTATTCAGTTACAATATATAGAATCTATATACTAATGCATTAAATATAAACCCAAAATGAAATTACATATAGTAAAATAAAAGAATTTGATGAAACCAACAAAAACATAAAAGTAAAATTGTAAACTTTTATTATGCTAGAAGTTATAATATCATTATTCATTTCTGAACCAATTTTTTTTAATACGTTAAAAGCTCGAATTTATAAAGAAATATGAAAAGAAAAAAAAAACTCTTAGTTGACAAATCAAAATATTTTGTGTTCATACCTTAAGAATCTAAATATACAAATTTATATAAATATATATTTATATATTCCAACTGATTATAGTGGATATGAAGGCAATGTCAATTTCAAGGTTGACGCCATTGTCAATATTTGATGTTATAGTCTTTTAGACTTAAAAAAAAATAGAAAGGTAGATATATTGACCGGAACTTGCAATAAGATTTTCTTCTTTCCATGAAGAAATAGTATGTACCAGGAAGCTACATGGAACATTAAGTGTGGAAATAATTTTTTTTTCTCTCATTTATTTTTCTTTTTATCAAATTAACTCAACTTTAACCATTAATTTTGAAAATATAATGTAATAATAAATTTTCAAAAATATATAATTTGAAAACTTTGGAATTCAAAATTTCAAGTCTTAGTTTTTAAAAATATATAGCATTATAATCTTCTGAAAAATAATAGTTAAAGTTGAGTTCATTTAATAAAAAAAGTCACTAAAAACAAATTAATTGAAATGGATAGAACATTAAACACCGAAACAAATTTGACATTGTACTATGGATTAATATTTAATTTTTTCCTTAAAATTTAATTCGTTGAATTTTGTCACAATACTTTTAATTTAGGTAATTTTTTAACAAAAATGAAGAAATTGAAATAATTCACGAAATAATTTATCTATGCAAACGACAAATCTGCTCAATGCACTGTCAATTAATGTTGATTTTGAATATATCAGTATGAAAATGACAAACTTTCATTAATTTCATCGCCTTATATTCAAAAGTCATTTTATAGGGATGGCTATTATTGCCTAACTCCTTGATTGGCTATATATATTAAGCTCGATGCAAGGCTTATTGTTATAAATTTATAAGTAGCAGTTGAGAGAGAATTGAAAATATAGAGATATAATAGAGAAAGAGATGATGGAACCCAAATGGTTGTGGTTGAGTGTGTTGTTGTTGTTGTTAGAAGGGTGCGGATGGCATGGTACTGATGCTTGTTGGGAGGATGAGAGGATTGCTCTCTTGCAACTCAAACCTTTCTTCAATCCTTTAAATTATCTGAACAGCTGGGAAGAGGAGGTAAAGGGTTCAGATTGCTGCCAATGGGAAAGGGTCGAGTGTAACGCCTACTCCTCCTCCAGGCGAGTCATAGGACTCTCTCTTAATTATACAAGATGGTCCTACAAAGAAAGATGGTATCTCAATGCCTCTTTGTTTCTTCCTTTCAAGGAATTGAAGCGTCTTTATTTGCCAGAGAATAACATCGCTGGTTTCGTTGAAAGTGGAGGTCCATTTTGCCCTTTCATTGCTAATTTGCAATATGAAAATTCATTCATAACTTTTTCATTTTTACAATCATATTTAATTCTATTATTGTTTTATTAAGGAAAAGCCATTAAGTCCTTATTATATATTTAAAAGAACTCTCTTGCAGGTTTTGGAAAGCTAAATTTGGAGATCCTCGATTTAAGTGACAATTACCTCAATGATACAATGTTATTATCTTTGAGTCGGCTTTCATCTCTCAAGGATTTAAATCTAGCAGGAAACTTGTTCACAGGATCAACTCATGCAAACGGTAGAGCTAAAATTAATCTAATAATTGTTATGAATGATATACAGTAATTAAAATATTAATCTGTCTTCGTTACAGGTTTCCAGTGGCTTTCAAGACTTAGTTATTTGGAAACTCTTGATTTAGGTTACAACGCATTGAAAAATAACATATTGTTTTATATGAATAGTCTTTCATCTTTAAGGACTTTAAGTTTAAGTGAAAATCACCTGGAAGCAACCCTTCATATTCACGGTAAACTTGTTTTACCTCTACTTTATGCTAAAGTCAATTGTTGTTTCAAGAAAAGCTCTTGCATTAATTATTTGATTTTATATATAGAATATAATTAATTACTTGTTGAGGTTGAATAGAATTGAATAATTTGACGAACTTGAAGAGCTTAGATTTAAGCTACAACAGAATTGAAAGCTTCCAACCATCAAAGCAAGGTATAAATATATATTTCAATTCACTCAACTAAAATCTTAATTACGTGATTAACGTATAAAATTTTTAATTGACAATAGCATATAATAGAATTATATATTTTTGTACAGGAAAAAAGACACAACTGAGGTTGACTAATTTGAAAGAACTTGATTTAAGCAGTAATCTCTTCAGGAACAGCATATTTTCCTTCCTGTGGGGGTTTTCAAGTCTAAAGTCCTTATACATGAGGCGGAACCAATTGCAAGGCTCAATAGATGTTAAAGGTAAAGCTTTTACAACCTTTGTTTTTTTTTTTTTTTTTAATTCCTTTTAGAAGCCTTAAACTCATAAAAAAAATTGTTTTTGCTAAGTCAAAGGTATTTATTAATTAATCAAAAAGTTACAAAGCCAGCATAAAGTTAATTCAGCAGAGCAAATAGATGTATGCATTCAAACCAAACTAACAAAACACCACCCAAAGCATATAACTGAAGACAAAACACCTAAAAGTTACACCACCTCACCCATAAGCCAATTAACCCCCCGACAAAAGCGAGCCATGTGTGTTTTCAATTTCTTGTATTGTCGGCATAGAATCACTCTCCACTATCACCTGCTCTGTACCCTGTTCAAAAGCTAGTTGCAGTCCCCAAAGGATCGCTCTTACCTCTGTATGAAGGGAACTTTCACTCCAGTCTACCCAAGTCACTGCTGAAAAAACCACGTTACTATTTGAATCTCTAAGAACAGCACCTAGCCCAGCTTTTTGTTCTCTGAACCTATACATTGCATCCACAACGAGCTTTAAAATATCCAGTACAGGAGGTTGCCAACTCTATCCTTGTGGCGTCCTCGTGATCATAGTTGGTTAGGCTACCAATTCTAGCCTTTCCCTACGCGGGCTGTCCTTACCAATGATTTCCACATAGCACATGTTACGTGATGGAGGCATTTTAATTACAATCCTCACATTGTAATTCTTATTGTGTTAATTATAATACCATAATTCTTCATATTTTTATGTTTGATTATATAATTACATTAATATTAACTTAACAAATATTATATTATTTTCAAAATGTGAAATGAAACCCAGTTAAGATTCTAATTGTACCTTTTGTCTCTTGGATAGTTGCAGTTGCTAATATTAAAACTTTTGGTTGCAAAATAACATTTCTTGTTCATACTATATGGTAGGACAAAAGCTATTAGCTTAAGAATCAACCTACACTTATTGGCCAAAAAAAAAAAAAATCAAGCTACACCTACTTAAGAAGGAGGATGTCACTTATTATACTGTCAGTCATTTCAAATTTTTGATTGGGATAAGAAATTCGAATCCAACTCTATGTAAGATAAAGACAACTAAACCAAGTGCTCAAGTGTGATACTTATTTAAGTGGGAAAATCGATACATGACTGAATTAGAAACAGTTGAGAAACCATTTTGTGGTTTTTCTTTTTATTTTTGTTTTCTGAAGTTTCCTAAGTATTTGTGTTAATGGATCAAGTCATGCAAACAATAGAGTTGAAATTAATCTAATAGTGATTATGAATGATATATAATAATTAAAATATTAATCTTTTTTTATTAAGGGCTTCCAATGTCTTTCAAGACTCAATAATTTGGAAACTCTTGATTTAGGATACAACTCTTTGAAAAATAACATATTGTTTCTTATTAATGGTCTTTTATTTTAAGGACTTTAAGTTTGATGAGAAATTACTTGAAAGGAATTATTTATATTCACGATAAACTTGCTTTACCTTTCTTTTACGTTCAAATCAATTGTTATTTCAGGAAAAGGTGTAGCATATCATTTGCTTTTATACATAATACTAATTACTTAATGGCATTGAATAGGATTGAATAATCTGACAAATTTGAAGAACTTGGATCTAAGCTCCAATAAAATTAAAAGCTTCCAACCATCAAGGCAAGGTATAAATACATATTTCAAGTCACTCAACTAAGTTCTTAATTATGTGATCAATGTATAAAATTTCCCATTAACAATGGCATATAATAGAAAGGAGATACAACTAAGAATGACCAATTTGGAGGTTCTTGATTTAAGCAATAATCTCTTCAAGAATGAAACTTTTGCATTCCTTTCTGGCCTTCCAAGTCTAAAGTCCCTGTATATGAGGGACAACCAATTGCAAAGCTCAATAGATATTCAAGGTAAAGCTACTACAGTTTTTTTTAAATTTTTTTAATTCTGTTTTGGAACCTTTTTGCTCATCAAATAGGTAAAATCTCATATCACGTTTGGGGATTTTTCCTCTTCACTTAAATCTTTAGATTTGTCTTGCCGTTTACTTCATTATAAAGTCATTAAAAATATTCAGTAAAAGATTATTTGAGTAACCAGGCTAACATAATGATTATTTGAATTGAACTTGGACATAGAATTGAATAATTTGATGAATTTGTAACCTTACAAGCTATGCATTTATATTTGCTCAATTAGTTAAGATGTTATATATAATTAAATATTATGTAAATATTTTTTTTACTGATGAAATTATGTAAACCTTATGTAGATAGTGGGAGACAGCTGAACTTGACCCATTTAGAAGAATTTGATTTGAGTTATAATCTCATGAATGACAGCATATTTGCATCACTTAGCGGGCTTTCAAATTTGAAGTCTTTGGATGTAAGCTCCAATCAGTTAAATGGATCAATATATATGAAAGGTAAAATTACTTTTTTTTTTTTTGCAAAAAATTTGAATTTGTTAACAAAAATCTTAATTCATGTTTCAAGATGATATAACAAATAAATTTATCTGTTTGTTTTCTTTAATGATGAAATTATGTAAATTATTTATAGATACTGAGAGACAGTTAAAATTGACCAATTTCTAATCGCTTGATCTAAGTCATAATCTAATTAATTATTACTTTTCAACCAAACTTTCAACTCTGTTATAAACACTTAAAAAAAAAAAACACATTTCGTGTTTTCAAATGATTTAATGAAGTTTATTTATTACTTTTTTTTCCAGACTTGAGTGCTTTTACCAACTTAGAGGAACTGGATATGAGCTATAATGATCTGAATGAATTTGTGGCTTGTAAAGGTATGGATTTAAATAAATTTTCCATTTTTATTTGTGAGGTTTATAATGATGCAGATGTTTTAACGATCAACAAATTTAGCATATTAAAATTTAATCTCAATTTTTTAAAGGAAGAAATTAATTTTTTATTATATACTTTTTACTACAATACTACTATTCTCTAATTATAATAAAGAATTATGTAAGAATCCACAATTTATAAGTGTGACCTCCACATAAAATTTTGTTAGACCTCATGCAATTTTGAATTATGATGTTTTAGTCGTATTACAATGATTGTAGGTGAATGGCTCTTATTAAAATTAATGCCCAACTTTTTAAAGGAAGAAATTCATTGTAATTTGATTACTAATTAGAAAATGATATATATTTGCCTTAGATAATTGCTTTCTTTAAGAAGTGTTGCAACGGCATATCAAATATTTGCCTTTTTGTTTGTATTACCTTGTTGTGTCTTAGAGTTGGACTTGTTTGCCTTTTGTCATTTTGTTTTAGATTACTACGTATTTTTATTACCGTTTAAAAAATTTTGACTTTTCATGTTACCGTTTTGTTTGATTTTCATCTTTTTGATTTTTTTGTATATTAAAATTTATATTAAAAATATTTAACGATTCAATATTCTTCTCTATTAAAAATTCATCTTGCATTAATCTTGAATATATAATCTTATCTACAAAAATGAAAATTTTCATTTATTTATTTTTTTCATTTACAGAGTATAAGAGTTTGAAAAAGTTAAAAGTTCTTCGTCTAGATGAGGTTTTCACCAATGGAAGCATTCCACGACTACTAAAATTAGTATATGCATTCCCATCAGTTAAGACCTTCTATCTACAACATAATAACTTAAACAAGACTATGGCTACTCAAGATCAAGGTAAGTCATTAATTTATTCCAAAAGAACGTAAATTAGTAGTTGTTTGTTGATTAACATCTAATAATACCTCCTATTCTATGATTACTCAGAATTGCATGTGTGGAGCAATGTGGAGGAAATATTTCTAGACGGTTCTTATCTCGACAACAACATTTTGCAAAGCATTGGAGTATTCACTTCTCTTAAAACTTTGTCTTTACATAACTGTGGACTTATGGGTTCCTTACCTAATCAAGGTAAATTAAAGACTTTATAATTTCTCTAATATAACTCATGGAATACATCTATTTCCAATAATCCTTTATTCTTTTTCTTTCATCTAATATCTTTTATATATATTCTGTTTTGGAAATCAAAATTTAATTAAAATTTCTTCCATGAATTTATAAAATTTTCAGGTTGGTGTGATCTAAGGAACCTTAAGAGTTTGGATATCAGTGGGAATGCACTTGAGGGGATACTTCCTTATTGTTTGGGTAATTTGACATCTCTTCTTGAGTTAGATATCTCCAACAATCAATTTACTGGAAATTTGACTCCTTTAGCAAATCTTTCATCACTTAGATTTGTCTCCCTTTTAAGAAATCGTTTGCAAATTTCAATGCCGTTCTTGTCACTTGCAAACCTTCCAAATCTCAAGTTTCTTTTGGCTGATGAAAACAAGATAGTAATGGAACCTAATTCCTTTCATACTTCAATTCCGAAGTTCCAACTAAACATCATCAGTTTGTCAGAGTGTATAACAGACATAGGACTTAGTCTACAACCTCCTAAGTTCCTTTATTACCAATATGACTTGAGATATGTTGATCTTTCCCATAACAATTTCAGTGGAACAGTCCCGTTATGGTTGCTAGAAAACAACACAAAATTAGAAAATCTCTTCTTGTTGGGTAATTCTTTCACTGGTCCTCTCTTGTTACCTCATCTTTTTCATCCTAATGTGTTTTTATTGACATATCTGAAAACAAATTACAAGGTCAAATTTCGACAAAATATATGTTCAAACTTTTCCAAATTTGGATAAGTTATTCTTATCTAAGAATGCTTCAAAAGGTAATATCCCTCATTGCTTAAGTGCAATGGACACTTTACAGTTTTAGACCTATCGGACAATCCATTTGTCTGGAAGCGTAACCAAGAAAGAATTGATCATGAAAAGCTCATTAAATATTCTTACGGCTATCAAATAACAACCTAAGTGGAAAGATTGTTCCTTTGATGTTCAACACAAAAAGCTTGTCAAAATTTTGTATTTGGATGGCAATAATTTGCTAGAGAGATACCTGATATTGATGTCTCTGCTACTGATTTTTTCACATTCATCACTAGACGAATATTGATCTCAGTAATAACAGTTTTAATGGAAGCTCCCAAAGCATGGATAGGGAATATATCGCATTGACAGAGATGGCTTGTCCAAACAATCATTTTGAAGGTTCTATTCCAATGGAATTTTGCAACTTGTTTGAGCTTGAATTTTTGGAGCTTTCTCAAAACAATTTATCTGGCTCTATTCCTTATTGTTTCAATCCACCATATTTAAGACATGTCCACGTGAAGAGAAACAGACTGAGTGGTCCATTGACACTTACTTTTAATAGCTCTTCATTAGTGACATTAGATCTTAGAGGGAATAATTTGACCGGTAATATTCCAAAATGGATTGGCATATTTTCTTCTTTAAGCGTCCTTCTTTTGAAAGATAATCATCTAGATGGTGGAATTCCAGTTCAATTATGCAAGTTGTATTCATTGAGCATCATAGATCTTTCTGGAAATATGTTTTCTGGTCTTATACCTTCTTGTTTGGGTAATTTAACTCTGGCAATGAAAGGGGAGAAGTCTTCTGTAGATGTTGTTTGGAATGGACCAAGTTCAATGAATGATCTACCAATAGACATTCCATTTTATTTATCACATGATTATCCTAGTAGCTACATGGAAGAATGGATAGAGTTTACAACAAAGGGTGTGTCCTATTCATATGGTGGTGACATTCTTGAGTACATGTCTGGGATTGATTTATCTTGTAACAGGTTAACTGGGCAAATCCCACTCGAAATGGGAAATTTAAGTGAAATCCATTCGTTAAACTTATCTCACAATAACTTGGTCGGAGTTATACCTTCATCATTTTCACAACTTAAGCAAATTGAAAGTTTGGACCTTTCTTACAACAACTTGAGTGGTAGAATCCCTATACAGTTGGTTGAGTTAAACTTTCTAGAGGTTTTCAGCGTGGCACATAACAACTTATCAGGTAGTACTCCAGAACCAAAAGCTCAGTTTGGGACCTTTAATGAAAGCAGTTACGAAGGAAACCCTCTTCTCTGTGGGCCTCCATTGCAAAATAACTGCTCAAAAACTGTGTCACCACCAATAGTACCAACTACAATAGACAATGAAGGAGAAGGTAGTTTCATGGACATATATGTTTTTTGTGTGAGCTTCCTGGTTTCATATGTAATTGTTTTCTTGGGAATTTTTGTTGTTCTATACATAAATTCATATTGGCGACAAGTATGGTTTTCTTTCATCGAGAGTTGCATCACTACTTGTCGCTACTCAGTTGTAGGCAATTTTCTTGAGTTATACATCTTCAAAAGATGTGCTTAGTTGTCATGGGAGCTCTTATGATTTGCCTTTTGTTTGAATATGGTGAAGATTTGGATGAAGTTGTTTTTTGTTATCAAAAGAAGTTTGGTGATTTGATCTTTTAAATAAGGGATTTCTTTTAGCTGACTGTTCTTCTAAGATGGTTGTAAGATGAGTTGTGGATTTGGTTACCCATATGGCTTAGAAAGAGTACTTTGATGATTTTGCACTTTCAACAGAGCTTTTTGTCTCTATCGGAACTCTGTTTTTGGTATTCATTTTGTTTTGAAGGAACTTGTTGATTTTATGTTTGTATACAAATATTCAATTCTCTATTATCCATCTTCTCCAATTTATTGCTAATATCTTTTCCAAGCTATTATTCAAGTAGTATTAGTAAGAATTTGAATTTTAAATGAAATACATCACAATAAGTCAATAATTAAGAATATATCAAAATCTTTGAAAGAGTTTCCATCATATTGTAGTAATATGAAATAGTTAAGAATGTGCTTTTTCTTTTTTTTTCTTTTATTTATCAATTTCTCATTTCTTGCCCTTTTATAGAGGTTTTATTTTTATTTAAAATTACTTAATATTTGTTGTCATTTGGAAATTAATATTAGTTTATAAAATGAGCCAAATAAGCATTAGTCGTTGAAAATATCATTTTGATCTCAAAATGCAATTATTTTCTTTGATAGGATTACAAATTATTCCAAAATAATAAAAAAAAGATTTATATATCTCACACACATGCAAATCTCATCAAATAAATAAATTAAATGCATAATCTTCCAAAGCAACAATAAACATAAGGTGTTAGCCAATGAGACCATGGCTTAGTATAGTTTTGTTAATTAATTATTTTATGATTGTACCTTTATGATGATGTAATAATTGATTATTCAATTCATTATATGAATGTAATACTTGATTGTTATTATTATAAAAAATAAAAAGAAAAAAAACTAAAATTTCTAAATTCATGCTTTGCATGGTTAATTTTATTTATAGTACTACTTTTTCATTTTTAACTTAAAATTTGTTAAATATAAAACTTTTCCATTAAATTTAGTGAAAATACATAATTTATTTATTTATTGAAAAAGAATATAATTTAAACCTACTTTACTTTATTCTTTTAAGATAATTAAAAATATTTTCAAAATTTTAACTTCGATTTATTTTTAGATAATTTTAAAAATATATTATTTCTTATTGATTTGATAATTTTGAAGTGTTTTTTTGCAAAAGTCTTATTTTAATTTTTAATGAAAATAATTTAGTAGTAGAAGAGAAGGATTAAAATGTTGTATGTGATTTGAATTTAAAAATTTTTTAATATAATATTTGAATTATAATTTTATTAATTAATATGAAGTACTATTTATTAATCACGTGTCATTATTTAAAACTTACAAGATTAAAATAGATATCAAATAAATTAATAAATTTGTAATTTAAATTATTAAAATTTTTAAAATTTCAATTTCTTAGTTTTAATATTTAACTTAAAAATCTATTTATAGATTGAAAATAAACCCCTAGAAAATTATCAAACTACCCCTCTCTTGATTTAATAAGAATTTGACACATGACTAAATTGACTATTTTACCCTCATACTAAATTATAAAAATATCTTTTTATAATTATTTACTATAATACCCATATCATAATTACAAAAATATTTTCTCTTAAATTGATTATTATGTCTTCATACCATAATTAAGAAAATAACTATTCTTATAATTATTTACTATAATGCCTTCGTACCATAATTACAAAATACCATTTTATATTAAATTACAAAATCTTATTATTGATCCAAATTACTATAATACCATCCTAACATAATTATAGAAAACTTTTTTCATAATTGATCAAAATTACTATAATACTTTTCTTACCATAATTACGAAAATGCTTTTATGAATACTTGATAAGAAGTTGACATGTGATACTTTTGTTTCAAAATTAATAACATATATTAAAACAATCCTTTGATAATTATTATAATAACCTTTTGTTTATTTGATATCGATGTGTGTTCAAATTTACTATAATACTTTTTATCATAATTACAAAATACTTATTTTTTTTATAATTAATTAAAATTATTATAATACCCTCTTACAATAATTATAAAATATCCCTCAAAGTATAATTGACTAAATTACAAAAATATCTTTCCTACAAAAATTACAAAAATACCTTACCATAATTGGCAAAAATTTACTATAATGCATCTCAATATGAAAATGCTTTTATGAGTACTTCTAAAAAGTTGACATGTGATACTTTGTTTCAAAATTA
>NW_019168026.1:13580349-13679620 GCF_002303985.1 Durio zibethinus | reverse complement strand
CTTTTAGAAGCCTTAAACTCATAAAAAAAATTGTTTTTGCTAAGTCAAAGGTATTTATTAATTAATCAAAAGTTACAAAGCCAGCATAAAGTTAATTCAGCAAAGCAAATAGATCTATGCATTCAAACCAAACTGACAAAACACCACCCAAAGTATATAACTGAAGACAAAACACCTAAAAGTTACACCATCTCACCCATAAGCCAATTACCCCCCGACCAAAGCGAGCCATGTGTGTTTTCAATTTCTTGTATTGTCGGCATAGAATCACTCTCCACTATCACCTGCTCTGTACCCTGTTCAAAAGCTAGTTGCAGTCCCCAAAGGATCGCTCTTACCTCTGTATGAAGGGAACTTTCAGTCCAGTCTACCCAAGTCACTGCTGAAAAAACCACGTTACTATTTGAATCTCTAAGAACAGCACCTAGCCCAGCTTCTTGTTCTCTGACCCTATACATTGCATCCACAATGAGCTTTAACATATCCAGTACAGGAGGTTGCCAACTCTATCTTGTGGCGTCCTCGAGATCATAGTTGGTTGGGCAACCAATTCTAGCCTTTCCCTCACGCGGGCTGTCTTTACCAATGATTTCCACATAGCACATGTTACTTGATGGAGGCATTTTAATTACAATCATCGTATTGTAATTCTTATTGTGTTAATTATAATATCATAATTCTTAATATTATTATGTTTGATTATATAATTACATTAATATTAAGTTAACAAATATTATATTATTTTCAAAATGTGAAATGAAACCCAGTTAAGATGCTAATTGTACCTTTTGTCTCTTGGATAGTTGCAGTTGCTAATATTAAAACTTTTGGTTGCAAGATAACATTTCTTGTTCATACTATCTGATAGGAAAAAGCTATTAGCTTAAGAATCAAGCTACACTTATTGGCCAAAAAAAAAAAAATCAAGCTACACCTACTTAAGAAGGAGGATGTCACTTATTATACTGTCAGTCATTTCAATTTTTGATTGGGATAAGAAATTCGAATCCAACCTCTATGTAAGATAAAGACAACCAAACCAAGTGCTCAAGTGTGATACTTATTTAAGTGGGAAAATCGATACATGACTGAATTAGAAACAGTTGAGAAACCATTTTGTGGTTTTTCTTTTATTTTTGTTTTCTGAAGTTTCCTAAGTATTTGTGTTAATGGATCAAGTCATGCAAACAATAGAGTTAAAATTAATCTAATAGTGATTATGAATGATATATAATAATTAAAATATTAATCTTTTTTATTAAGGGCTTCAATGGCTTTCAAGACTCAATAATTTGGAAACTCTTGATTTAGGATACAACTCTTTGAAAATAACATATTGTTTCTTATTAATGGTCTTTTATTTTAAGGACTTTAAGTTTGATGAGAAATTACTTGAAAGGAATTATTTATATTCACGATAAACTTGCTTTACCTTTCTTTACGTTCAAATCAATTGTTATTTCAGGAAAAGGTGTAGCATATCATTTGCTTTTATACATAATACTAATTACTTAATGGCATTGAATAGGATTGAATAATCTGACAAATTTGAAGAACTTGGATCTAAGCTCCAATAAAATTAAAAGCTTCCAAACCATCAAGGCAAGGTATAAATACATATTTCAAGTCACTCAACTAAGTTCTTAATTATGTGATCAATGTATAAAATTTCCATTAACAATGGCATATAATAGAAAGGAGATACAACTAAAGAATGACCAATTGGAGGTTCTTGATTTAAGCAATAATCTCTTCAAGAATGAAACTTTTGCATTCCTTTCTGGCCTTCCAAGTCTAAAGTCCCTGTATATGAGGGACAACCAATTGCAAAGCTCAATAGATATTCAAGGTAAAGCTACTACAGTTTTTTTAAAATTTTTTTAATTCTGTTTTGGAACCTTTTTGCTCATCAAATAGGTAAAATCTCATATCACGTTTGGGGATTTTTCCTCCTTCACTTAAATCTTTAGATTTGTCTTGCCGTTTACTTCATTATAAAGTCATTAAAAATATTCAGTAAAAGATTATTTGAGTAACCAGGCTAACATAATGATTATTTGAATTGAACTTGGACATAGAATTGAATAATTTGATGAATTTGTAACCTTACAAGCTATGCATTTATATTTGCTCAATTAGTTAAGATGTTATATATAATTAAATATTATGTAAATATTTTTTTTACTGATGAAATTATGTAAACCTTATGTAGATAGTGGGAGACAGCTGAACTTGACCCATTTAGAAGAATTTGATTTGAGTTATAATCTCATGAATGACAGCATATTTGCATCACTTAGCGGGCTTTCAAATTTGAAGTCTTTGGATGTAAGCTCCAATCAGTTAAATGGATCAATATATATGAAAGGTAAAATTACTTTTTTTTGCAAAAAATTTGAATTTGTTAACAAAAATCTTAATTCATGTTTCAAGATGATATAACAAATAAATTTATCTGTTTGTTTTCTTTAATGATGAAATTATGTAAATTATTTATAGATACTGAGAGACAGTTAAAATTGACCAATTTCTAATCGCTTGATCTAAGTCATAATCTAATTAATTATTACTTTTCAACCAAACTTTCAACTCTGTTATAAATACTTAAAAAAAAAACACAATTCATGTTTTCAGATGATTTAATGAAGTTTATTTATTACTTTTTTTTCCAGACTTGAGTACTTTTACCAACTTAGAGGAACTGGATATGAGCTATAATGATTTGAATGAATTTGTGGCTTGTAAGGTATGGATTTAAATAAATTTCCATTTTTATTTGTGAGGTTTATAATGATGCAAGATGTTTTAACGATCAACAAAATTTAGCATATTAAAATTTAATCTCAATTTTTTAAAGGAGAAATTAATTTTTTATTATATACTTTTACTACAATACTACTATTCTCTAATTATAATAAAGAATTATGTAAGAATCCACAATTTATAAGTGTGACCTCACATAAAATTTTGTTAGACCTCATGCAATTTTAATTATAATTACTTAATCGTACTACAAATGATTGTAGGTGAATGGCTTCATTAAAATTAATGCCCAATTTTTAAAGGAGAAATTCATTATAATTTTATTACTAATAGAAAATGATGGATACTTGCATTAGATAATTGCTTTCTTTAAGAAGTGTCTGCAGCTGAATCAATATTTGCCTTTTTTGTTGTATTACCTTGTTGGTGTCTTAAGAGTTGGACTGTTTGCCTTCTGTCATTCTATTTTTTTAGATTTTATTACATTAATTTGGCTTTTTTACCGTTTTTGGTTTGATTTTCATCTTTTTGATTGGTTCGTATATTAAATTTATATTTAAAATATTTAACGATTCAATATTTCTTCTCTATTAAATTCATCTTGCATTAATCTTGAATATATAATCTTATCTACAAAAATGAAAATTTTCATTTATTTATTTTTTCATTTACAGAGTATAAGAGTTTGAAAAAGTTAAAAGTTCTTCGTCTAGATGAGGTTTTCACCAATGGAACATTTCCAAACTAAAATTAGTAAAGCATTATCAGTTAAACCTTTTATCTTACAATAATTATTAAACAGAATATGGTACTAAAATCAATAGTAAATCATTAATTTAATTGAAAAGAAGCGTAATTAGTAGTTGTTTATTGATTAAATTAATAATATAATTATTTATGATTACTCAAAAATGCATGTTAGTAATATGGACGAAATATTTCTAGACTTTCTTATCAAAAAACATTTTTCAAAGCATTGGAGTATTCACTTCTCTTAAAAATTTTCTTTAATAACTGTGATATGGTTCTATTTATTCAAAAATTATAAAGACTATTAATTTTTAATATAACTATGAGGAATACAATAGTTCCAATTATCCTTTTCTTTTCATATAATATCTTTATATATATACTGTTTTGGAAATCAAAATTTAATTAAAAATTCTTCCGTGAATTTATAAAATTTTCAGGTTGGTGTGATCTAAGGAACCTTAAGAGTTTGGATATCAGTGGGAATGCACTTGAGGGGATACTTCCTTATTGTTTGGGTAACTTGACATCTCTTCTTGAGTTAGATATCTCCAACAATCAATTTACTGGAAATTTGACTCCTTTAGCAAATCTTTCATCACTTAGATTTGTCTCCCTTTTAAGAAATCGTTTGCAAATTTCAATGCCATTCTTGTCACTTGCAAACCTTCCAAATCTCAAGTTTCTTTTGGCTGATGAAAACAAGATAGTAATGGAACCTAATTCCTTTCATACTTCAATTCCGAAGTTCCAACTAAACATCATCAGTTTGTCAGAGTGTATAACAGACAAAGGACTTAGTCTACAACCTCCTAAGTTCCTTTATTACCAATATGACTTGAGATATGTTGATCTTTCCCATAACAATTTCAGTGGAACAGTCCCGTTATGGTTGCTAGAAAACAACACAAAATTAGAAAATCTCTTCTTGTTGGGTAATTCTTTCACTGGTCCTCTCTTGTTACCTCATCTTTTTCATCCTAATGTGTTTTTAATTGACATATCTGAAAACAAATTACAAGGTCAAATTTCGACAAATATATGTTCAACTTTTCCAAATTTGGAATTGTTATTCTTATCTAAGAATGCCTTTGAAGGTAATATCCCTCCTTGTTTAAGTGGCATGAACACTTTATCATTTTTAGACCTATCGGACAATCATTTGTTTGGAAGAGTACCAGAAGAGTTGATCATGAGAAGCTCATTAGATGTTCTTAGGCTATCTAATAACAACCTAAGTGGAAAGATTGTTCCTTTGATGTTCAACACAAGAAAGTTGTCAAATTTGTATTTGGATGGCAATAATTTTGCTGGAGAGATTCCTGATATTGATGTCTCTACTACTGATTTTTCACATTCATCACTAGACGATATTGATCTCAGTAATAATAGTTTTAATGGAAAGCTCCCAAGATGGATAGGGAATATATCGCATTTGAAGAGATTGGCTTTGTCAAACAATCATTTTGAAGGTTCTATTCCAATGGAATTTTGCAACTTGTTTGAGCTTGAATTTTTGGAGCTTTCTCAAAACAATTTATCTGGCTCTATTCCTTATTGTTTCAATCCACCATATTTGAGACATGTCCACGTGAAGAGAAACAGACTAAGTGGTCCATTGACACTTACTTTTAATAGCTCTTCATTAGTGACATTAGATCTTAGAGGGAATAATTTGACCGGTAATATTCCAAAATGGATTGGCACATTTTCTTCTTTAAGCGTCCTTCTTTTGAAAGATAATCATCTAGATGGTGGAATTCCAGTTCAATTATGCAAGTTGTATTCATTGAGCATCATAGATCTTTCTGGAAATATGTTTTCTGGTCCTATACCTTCTTGTTTGGGTAATTTAACTCTGGCAATGAAATGGGAGAAGTCTTTTGTAGATGTTGTTTGGTCTCGAACAATTTCAATGAATGATCTACCAATAGACGTTCCATTTTATTTATCACATGATTATCCTAGTAGCTACATTGAAGAATGGATAGAGTTTACAACAAAGAGTGTGTCCTATTCATATGGTGGTGACATTCTTGAGTACATGTCTGGGATTGATTTATCTTGTAACAGGTTAACTGGGCAAATCCCACTCGAAATGGGAAATTTAAGTGAAATCCATTCGTTAAACTTATCTCACAATAACTTGGTCGGAGTTATACCTTCATCATTTTCACAACTTAAGCAAATTGAGAGTTTGGACCTTTCTTACAACAACTTGAGTGGTAGAATCCCTATACAGTTGGTTGAGTTGAACTTTCTAGAGGTTTTCAGCGTGGCACATAACAACTTGTCAGGTAGTACTCCAGAACCAAAAGCTCAGTTTGGGACCTTTAATGAAAGCAGTTACGAAGGAAACCCTCTTCTCTGTGGGCCTCCATTGCAAAATAACTGCTCAAAAACTGAGTCACCACCAACAGTACCAACTACAATAGACAATGAAGGAGAAGGTAGTTTCATGGACATATATGTTTTTTGTGTGAGCTTTCTGGTTTCATATGTAATTGTTTTATTGGGAATTTTTGTTGTTCTATACATAAATCCATATTGGCGACAAGTATGGTTTTCTTTCATCGAGAGTTGCATCACTACTTGTCGCTACTCAGTTGTGGGCAATTTTCTTGAGTTATACATCTTCAAAAGATGTGCTTAGGTGTCATGGGAGCTCTTGTGATTTGCCTTTTGTTTGAATGTGGTGAAGATTTGGATGAAGTTGATTTTTGTTATCAAAAGAAGTTTGGTGATTTGATCTTTTAAATGAGGGATTTCTTTTAGCACACTGTTCTTCTAAGATGGTTGTAGGACGAGTTGTGGATTTGGTTACTCATATTGCTTAGAAAGAGTCCTTTGATGATTTTGCACTTTCAACAGAGCTTTTTGTCTCTGTCGGAACTCTGTTTTTGGTATTCGTTTTGTTTTGAAGGAACTTGTTGATTTTATGTTTGTATACAAATATTCAATTCTCTATTCTCCATCTTCTCCAATTTATTGCTAATATCTTTTCCAAGCTATTATTCAAGTAGTATTAGTAAGAATTTGAATTTTAAATGAAATACATCACAATAAGTCAATAATTAAGAATATATCAGAATCTTTGAAAGAGTTTCCATCATATTGCAGTAATATGAAATAGTTAAGAATGTGCTTTTTCTTTTTTTTCTTTTATTTATCAATTTCTCATTTCTTGCCCTTTTATAGAGGTTTTATTTTTATTTAAAATTACTTAATATTTGTTGTCATTTGGAAATTAATATTAATTTATAAAATGAGCCAAATAAGCATTAGTCGTTGAAAATATCATTTTGATCGCAAAATGCAATTATTTTCTTTGATAGGATTACAAATTATTCCAAAATAATAAAAAAAAGATTTACATATCTCACACAGATGCAAATCTCATCAAATAAATAAATAAATAAAATGCATAATCTTCCAAAGCAACAATAAACATAAGGTGTTAGCCAATGAGACCATGGCTTAGTATAGTTTGTTAATTAATTATTTTATGATTGTACCTTGATGATGATGTAATAATTGATTATTCAATTGATTATATGAATGTAATACTTGATTATTATTATTATTATAAAAATTAAAAGAAAAAAAACTAAAATTTCTAAATTCATGCTTTGCATGGTTAATTTTATTTATCGTACTACTTTTCATTTTTACTTAAAATTTGTTAAATATAAAACTTTTTCCATTAAATTTAGTGAAAATACATAATTTATTTATTTATTGAACAAAGAATATAATTTAAACCTACTTTAACTTTATTCTTTTAAGATAATTTAAAATATTTTCAAATTTTAACTTCGATTTATTTTTAGATAATTTTAAAAATATATTCTTTCATATTGATTTGATAATTTTGAAGTGTTTTTTTGCAAAAGTCTTATTTTAATTTTCAATGAAAATAATTTAGTAGTTGAAGAGGAAGATTAAAATGTTGTATGTGATTTGAATTTAAAAATTTTTAATATAATATTTGAATTATAATTTTATTAATTAATATGAAGTACTATTTATTAATCACGTGTCATTATTTAAAACTTACAAGATTAAAAATAGATATCAAATAAATTAATAAATTTGTAATTTAAATTATTAAAATTTTTAAAATTTCAATTTCTTAGTTTTTAATATTTAACTTAAAAATCTATTTATAGATTGAAAATAAACCCCTAAAAATTATCAAACTACCCCTCTCTTGATTTAATAAGAATTTGACACATGACTAAATTGACTATTTTACCCTCATACTATAATTATAAAAATACCTTTTTTATAATTATTTACTATAATACCCCATATCATAATTACAAAAATATTTTTCTCTTAAATTGATTATTATGTCTTCATACCATAATTAAGAAAATAACTATTCTCTTATAATTATTTACTATAATGCCTTCGTACCATAATTACAAAAATACTCATTTTATTATTAAATTACAAAACTCTTATTATTGATCCAAATTACTATAATACCATCCTAACATAATTATAGAAAACCTTTTTCATAATTGATCAAAATTACTATAATACTTTTCCTACCATAATTACGAAAATGATTTTATGAATACTTAATAAGAAGTTGACATGTGATACTTTTGTTTCAAAATTAATAACATATATTAAAACAATCCTTTGATAATTATTATAATAACCTTTTGTTTATTTGATATCGATGTGTGTTCAAATTTACTATAATACTTTTTATCATAATTACAAAATACTTATTTTTTTTATAATTAATTAAAATTATTATAATACCCTCTTACAATAATTACAAAATATCCCTCAAAGTATAATTGACTAAATTACAAAAATATCTTTCCTACAAAAATTATAAAATACCCTTACCATAATTGGCAAAAATTTACTATAATGCATCTCATATGAAAATGCTTTTATGAGTACTTCATAAAAAGTTGACATGTGATACTTTGTTTCAAAATTAATAACATATATTAAAATAATTCTTTGATAGTTACTATAATAACTCTTTGTTTATTTGATATGATATCGATATGTGTTCAAATTTACTATAATATTTTTTTACCATAATTACAAAATACTTATCTTTTTATAATTAATTAAAATTATTATAATACCCTCTTCAATAATTACAAAATACCCCTCATAGTATAATTGACTAAAATTACAAAAATATCTGTCTTATAAAAATTACTACCATAATTGGCAAAATATTACTATAATGCATCTTATATTGAAATGCTTTTATGAGTACTTCATAAGAAGTTAACATGTGACATTTTGTTTCAAAATTATTATAATACTTTTATTGAATTATATATTAATTTTTAACATAATATAAAATTAACCACATATTAAATTATTAAAATATCATTACAATTGGTTTATGAAAATTTGACATGTGATATTTTATTTGAAAATTACTATAATACCACTATTAAATTACATATGAAATTTTAACATAATATAAAATTAAGTATATATTAAATTATTAAAATACCCTTGTCGTTACTTCATAAAAATTTGACATGTGAAATTTTGTTTGAAATTCACTATAATAGTCCAATTAAATTACTTATTAAATGTTAAATAATATATACTGAAATAATTTCCATTGAAATTACTATAACACCCTTTCATATATTTGATATGATTTTAACATGTATCCAATTTTACTATATTGCCTTTCAATTATAATTAGGAAAATATGACTCTTTTCATAATTAGCCGAAAAATATTATATACCTTCCTACCATAATTATAGATATATCTTTCCTATTATAATTAACCAAAATTAATAAAATTTAAAAAAAAAACTCTTTTACTATATTTGATCAAAATTATTATAGTACCCCTCATACCATACTTATGAAAATATCTTTTTTTAAAATTACTATAATGCTTCTTATATCATAATTACGTAAATATCTTTATGAGTGCTTTATAAAAATTGATATATGATATTTTGTTTTAAAATTGTTGTAATATCCATATTAAATTACGTATTAAATTTAATATATTATAAAATTAACTACATTAAATTATTAAAACACTCTTATCATTACTTTATAAAATTTAATATGTATCATTCTATTAAAAATAATTAAAATTAAATGATCAAATAAACTAAATAATTATAATTTTATTAAAATGAAAAAATTATATAATTTTATATTTAAAAATAAAAAATATTTAATCCTCAATATATAGTGGCGATCGCACACTAGACTAACATCAAAAACACCCACAACACCAAAATACAAAACTTCTCCCCTCCGCCTCCGACCTTTTCTAACGGCTCAGTCACGCGCGCCAAACAAAAGCATCCCTGAATCAAAATTTTACCCCCCAAAAAATAAATCTCTTCTCTCTCACTCGTCTCCTCAACCGTCTCGATACTCATTTTTTTCTTCTCCACTTTGAAAAAAAAAAAGGCCTTTCTTCACTTATTTTTCTAATATCTCTCTCTGTCTCTCCCGATGCCTTAGCCGCCTTCCATTGCCGGAACCCCAAAGGGCAATAGCTGGGACTCGTAAAAGGGGAGGAAACAAAGCAAAAGTTAAGAATTTAAGTTTAGGAGATCTTGTTCTTGCCAAAGTCAAGGGTTTCCCTGCTTGGCCTGCCAAGGTCTCTTCCCTTTTATTTGATTATTATTGCTACTTTTTTTATCCTGAATTATGGGTATTTTATATTTTGATGATTATATTTTTAATTTCTTATATGTTTATTTGAACTTATGAATTTGAATAAATCCATGATGAGTTTGGGATTTTTTTTTTTTAAGTTTTGCATGATGTAGGTAAGTTTATTTTATGCTTACATTGTCTGGCTTTGTATTTTATTTGTTGGTTTTCTACTCAATTTGTTTCCTTTAGTAAGTTTTGTTTTATTTTGTGAAAGGCCTTTTTTTGGAGTTAAAAGTTTTGCCATGCGTATGTTAGCTGATTGTGTTTTTAGTGTTTCAGGTTTGGTACTTTGCCTGTTTATCAATTGGGTTACTTAATGCAACTATGCAAGTTCTTTATTTTGGGTCTGAAAAAAAAGGGACAAATATGTGTATTTTTTTATTGCATGCTAGATTGATTTGATCCTAGAAACTGTCGTCAGAAATTTAGCGAGAGATTTTCAATTTATTTTTTTGTTTTTATTATTTTGTTACTTAGAACTCAGTTGGTTTTTTGCGATTTTGGTTTACGGTTGGTTTTTGAGGTAGATTCTATGGGTTATGAATTTCAGATTAGCCGGCCTGAAGATTGGGAGCGAGAACCTGACTCTAGGAAATATTTTGTCCAATTCTTTGGAACACGAGAAATGTAAGCATACTTATGTTCAATTTGTACATGTTTAGTGAATAAGGGAGATGGCAACGCGATGAATAAAGATATGTGATATGTCTGTTTTATGGTTTGCATCTGTTTTCTGGTAGGAGGGAAACCACATTTTACAATAAGATGGAACATGAGATAAATACATGAAAGGTGTTACTGGATAATTTCCGTGAAAAAAATATTAATTATGTTGTATTCCAAGTAACTTGTTACCTATGCCGATCCTAGCAGACAAAACATGATGTACTCTTTTTAATTTCCTGTCAATTTTGTTCACATAGGGTGCTTGCTGACTAGAGAATACATTGAAACTGACTTGATTTATTCTATCTCCGTGCTGTTTGTATACATCGTTGCTTTTCTTTCCATCCAGCTCCTATGATCAAGAAATTGTAGAATGCACATTGTAATTACAATAGGGGAAAAATTGTAATCGGGAGAGCTCTATGCTGAGTCCTCTATGTGTTAAAGTACTGAACTCTAGGCAGCTCTGTCATTTAGCTTTAGATTGCATAATATAAACTCATGGAGCTCACCATTCTAATGTTCAGGGAGTACTATTTGGCAGATGTGATAGCCATGCAGATTATCTGGGAAATTTACGTCTTATAGTTTTTTAATATGATAATTTGAGAAATAGTGAGATGTCCTTTAGCTAACCAGGCTTTTCAATCTAGGATGCAGAAAACCAAATAATGATACAATGACAAATGGTGCAATATTTTTCTACTTCTACATGTTCTTGATATAGCATGTGCATCTCATGTTGCCTTAATTAATCTTTTTTAATGTAATTTTAATATTTGAGTTATTATTTCTTTTGGTCTTTCCTCCATTTTGTGGTGGTTGTTAGCTAAGCAGCTGATGTTAGTTGATGAGGCTGTCTTGGACTTGTGTTGTGCTTAGGAACATTGGTATAGCATATTTGGGTTAGTTAGGATTGGAGGTTCAAGTTTATTCCTAATCTCCAGTCTGTTACCAAAGGAGTTAGATGCTATGTAGATGTTGAATTTGATAATTGTTAAAATCTATTTAGTGGTTTCATTCTCAGACCATTTTGTTACCTTTTCTCATAATTTAAGTATTTTTTTTTTTTTGTTGATGTCAGCTTATATGGGCAATTATGTGTGCTTTACTCATGATTGGTTTGGCTTCTGAAATATCTATCTTCTCTACTTTAGAAAACTGAAGTAGGTGAAACATGGATTGGGAAATTAGATTTTATCCTTTATAGCCAATGGAATGAGTTTGTGACAGCTAACGGTTTAGCTCCAAGTTCGTTGCCTCTGTTTAGAGGAGCAATTTACTTTCCAAAGTCGTGGTACCTCTGTTTAGAGGAGCAATTTACTTTCCAAAAGTCGTGGTGCCTCTGTTTAGAGGAGCAATTTATGTTTCTCAAAGTCGTTGAGCCTCTGTTTAGAGGAGCTTTGGTAAAAAATAAAAAAAAACAAAAAAACAAAAAGCAAAAAAGCAAAAAAACAAAAAAAAACAAAAAAACCAAAAAATGTTGAGTTGAGTCTTGATTGGGTGTCTACGTCTTTGCGCAATTTCTGTTTCACAGAAAATGTGCAAAGAGGGGCAGCTGTAGACACCCAATTGGGTCCAGGCCCAGATCAATTGGGCCTGGCCCAAATGGGTAAGCCCAATTCAATTTTATCTTGTATTTTTTTTCTTCTTCTTTTGTATTTTATGTATTGTATTATTTATTATTATTATTATGTATTAATATATGTATATATTTATTTATTTATTTTTTGTTAATATTTATGTGTATTTTATTATTTATGTATTATTACTAATATGTATATATATATTTTTATCTTTTTTATTTTATTTATTTTTGTATTTTTACTTATCTAATTATATATCTGATATTTTTATTATTATTATTTTTATCCTATAATATCTTTTGATTTATCTTTTCTAATTATCTAGTTTTTTTTTATTTTGATTTTTATTTTGGAGGGCTAGGATTGAAAGTTGAAGAATCCCACTGGGAGTGGGAATTCAATCAGAAGAGTCCAGACTGGATTCAAAGATTGAATTCCCGTCCAAAGGGGAATTGGGATTGATCAGAAACTCCTGATCAATCCCTATATAAAGCACCTCCTGGAACAGAATGAAACACATAGAAAACAGTAAGCAAAGCTACTGATTTGAGAGAAAAGGAGGCGAATAGGAAGCTAAGAAAAGTTTAGGAGTGTTCTGAGAGTGAGAAAAATTTTTTAGAAATTTTTGGCGAAAATTTTTTCTGGAAATTTCTGGGAAATTTCCAGATTCCGACGAAAATTCCGGCGAAGTTTGAATTTTCCGGCTAAAATTCCGGCCGACCTTGAAGTTTCCGGTGACCAACCCAGTTTCCGGCAAATAATCCCAGAAACCGGTGATCTTCCGACCAACTTCCGGTGAAATTTTCAGATTCCGGCGACTTTTTTCCAGAATCCGACGAAAATTCCACCGGTGTTCTTCAGTTTTTAGAGAGAAGGGAGAGGAAAAAGGAAGAAGAGAGAGAGAGAGGAGAAGGGTCTGTCGAAAAACAGAGGGAAGTGCCTTTTATACCATTTTAAAACGACGTCGTTTTGGCCTTAAGTAACCCAGAGGATCCGGGCGTTTTGCCGAACCCGACCCGACCCGACCCGGGCGTCGACCCGCTTTCTGACCCGCGCGTGCCAGCCCCCCTCCGAGCCGAGCCGAGCCGAGCCGAGCTACCAAGCCGCTCCCCCGAGCCGTTTCCCTGCCTTAAGCCAAGCCGAGCCGAGCCGCGATCCGAGCCGCTCCAGGTTTTTTTTTTTTTTTTTCTTTCTTTTCTTTTCTTTGAATTTGTTTTATTTCTTTGTTTATTTGTTTATTTTATTTTTTATTTATTAGATTAGGTTTATGTAATATTCTTTTTATTTATTTTTATTTATTTTATTTATTATTCTATTTTCTTTAAATAAAAATAAAAAATTCCAAAAAATATATATTTTTAGGGAAAAGTTGAAAGTATCAATTTTCTTTAGAAATAAATTTCCAAAAAATATTTTTGGGTGAAAAGTTGAAAGTATCAATTTTCCTCATAAATAAATTTCAAAAAAATATATTTTTAGGGAAAAGTTGAAAGTATCAATTTTCCTTAAGAATAAATTTTCAAAAAATATTTTTAGGGAAAAGTTGAAAGTATCAATTTTCCTTAAAAGAAAAATAAATTTCCAAAAAAAATTTTTTTAGGGAAAAGTTGAAAGGATCAATTTTCCTTAGAAATAAATTTCCAAAAAATATTTTTGGGGAAAAGTTGAAAGTATCAATTTTCCTCATAAATAAATTTCAAAAAAAATATTTTTAGGGAAAAGTTGAAAGTATCAATTTTCCTTAAAAGAAAAAATAAAATTTCCAAAAAAAATATTTTTAGGGAAAAGTTGGAAGTATCAATTTTCCTTAGAAATAAATTTCCAAAAAGAATATTTTTGGGGAAAAGTTGAAAGTATCATTTTCCTCAGAAATAAATTCAAAAAAAAAAATATTTTTAGGGAAAAGTTGAAAGTATCAATTTTCCTCAAGAAATAAAATTTCAAAAAAAAAATATTTTTAAGGGAAAGTTGAAAGTATAATTTTCCCTTAGAAATAAATTTTCAAAAAGGGTTTGAGGAAAAGTTGAAAGTATCAATTTTCCTCGAAAATCGAAATTTTCAAAAAATATTTTTAGGGAAAAGTTGAAGGTATCAATTTTCCTTAAAAATAAATTTCCAAAAAATATTTTTGGGGAAAAGTTGAAAGTATCAATTTTCCCTACAAAAAAAATCATTCTTTCCTTCCTTTCTATCTTAATTTTGATTTTGTTTTTTTTCATTAAATAATCCGACGACGGAGCCTCTGCAAGTGAAACAGTAGTTTTTCTTGCATACTCCTGAGGTGAGGGAATTTTCTCAATTTTCTACTAAAAGTATTAGAGTCAATTGAGAATAATTTCCAATAATTAATTACTTGGTAAGATTTTAAGGCTTTATGGATAACACAAATTTAAGCTGGTACAATCTTTTGATGGGCGTTGTGAGGGTGCTATAACCTTCCTCACACGTAACCGAACTCCCAAACTTCGTTCTGATTAGCATACCTGAACCTATTCTTTTAGGGACCCTTAAACTTAGGTGTTCCCTAAAAGGACAGATTCTTTAGGTGGCCAATCGCACCTAGATAAAAAAGATTGGTGGCGACTCCCTAAAAGTCAATGTCTAGCGATAGATCCCCGGATCTAGACGTTACGACAGTTATGGAGGCTATAGCTGCAATTCGAGTGATCGACTTTGCTTTAGAAATGGGATTTAGAGAAATTGAGCCAGCAGGTGATGCTTTAACAGTGGTAAAGAAATTGCAAACTTGGAACACATATCTTTCTCCCCTAAGACCAATTTTAGATGAAGCAAAAATCAAAATGACGCAATTCAGCAACTGCTTTATAACACATTGCAGATATTCAGGGAACGAGGTAACACATTTGCCAGCTAAGCATGGATTACAAATTCGAGATGAATTTAATGGACTTTTTCGGTCTACGCCCAATCAGCCGAGAATATCATTGCTTTCTACAGCTGCATGGGCTTAACCCACTAAAAAAACTCTCCACTTTTCCTTTAGTTCATTTCTGCATCTCCACTCTACAAAACTCCCTGCTAATGCCGGCCCTCTTTACTTTGCGTTGAAAGAAAGCCTCTGCATTTGTGTTTTTGTAACAATATCTCTGCTAAGCCTCTGCATTTCCATCTAAGCCAAGTGCATTTGCTCTCCATGAGATTACTATCTTCATCTTCCTCTAATCCTCTATCTTTTTCACATTTTTACGTCTATTTTTTTCAAATCAGTTTTGAGACAAAAATCTAACAAATCTTTTCTTAATTTTTTAAAAATCCCTAATTTTTTCCTCTCCAGTTTCAGCTCAATCGTTGTCATTTTCTCCGTTAGTGTCGTTTTGAAACAGGTACTTCCTATCTCTCTTCATTGTGACTCTGATTTTGTAATGAACGAAATGGTTAACAATATATTTATTTTATTTCGATCGAGATTAAGTCTTATTTGATGCAGCTTATCTTGATTTTGTTGTTTGGTCAAATTCAATTTCAATTCTAAGTGGTTTTTTCTTGTGATTTGTGATTTGGTACAATGTGCGAACAACAAATTTAACCGATTGAGCCTAGTTCCTTGAACAATTAGTTGTGGAGTCAGTAAACTATAAAAATATAGATTCTTGAAGGCCTTTGACAATGTCTTGTGCTACATTAGTATGATGAAAGCGTCTATTTTCCACTCTTTTAAGTTCCCGTGAACGGAAAGAATTGCATGTTTGCAGCAATTGCTAGAAAGGACCAAACGTGGGTTTTGTTGAAGTTTAGGGAATGAGTTGTGGTGTATGTTATTCTATATTTTATTAGTTTTTACATTTTGAATTAGAGTTTCTTGAGCTCATAAGCACCTTCACCTACTGAGAGTTTGTAACTCATTTTTGCTAAATTGTTTAGATGTGATTGGGTTAGCTTTAATGAAGGCAAGGGCATTAAGAAGGATCAATATGGATTTACCCTTGTGAATTTTTCAAATTTAATTCATACGAGCAAGGATCTAAAAGATGAACCTTTTGTATTTGCTCCCCAAGCAAAACAAGTATTTTATGTAGAAGATCCTTGGTATGAGAACTGGAAAATTGTATTGAATGCAATACCAAGAGATTTGCATGATATGCGTGTGGAATCAAATAAGGAAGAAGGTTGAATTTGCTATGATCTTTTTTTCTTGTAATTAAGAGATTTTTTTGATGATCAAATAGGTAAGTCTTGAATTTGTTTTTCTTTTTCACCTTATCTTTGTATATGTATTCCTTCTAATCTGTTTCTTTTGTTCTCTTTTGTGCAGGTTTTCTTAGCAGCGTAAAGGCCTCTTCTAAGGTGACCCTTCCCTGCCATTTTCTCTCTTTTCTCTCCCCTTCCTCTGATATTTTGCTTGCCTGTCTCATGTTATGCACACAGAATGAATATTGCTCTAGTTTTATTGTTGGTATAAAACGTTTTTAATGTGAATGTACCTGCTATAACTTGAGAATTGAGCTGATGCGACTGAAATAACAATGCTTGTGGTTCTTTTTATATTTTCCCTACAGATGTCGTGTCTTTATCGTTTGATTTCTTGGTTTTTATTGTTTTCAGCTCTATAGTTTAATATCTTTGTCTTGACTTTCCATCTATGTTAGTTTCAAACTATTTTAGACATTCTGAATTGAGTTTGCTTTTAATGCAGCAAGATTTCTTCCAGAAGCTTATGGAGCTATTCAGAATCTGCGACTTGGAAAATATAGATGGTCTTCACATGATATTTAAAATAGTCAAGGGGATAAGTTAGTACTCTTTCTCACTTGAATGCTCTTATTTCTTAGTTAAGCATGCTTGTATTTTACAGATGATTCATGGATCTGTGGTTTATGTTACTATTTGTTTTACAGTTTTGCTCAATGGTCCTCAAGTTTTCGAGAAAATTTTTAGGGGTGAATTAATTACGGATATCATTTGTTATCAGATATATTACCAGCGACTATTGCTGGATCGACTTGAATGTTTAGCTTGCAAATTTGCTTATATAACCTCTAAACTGTGACCTATTAATCCAAAACTAGGGTCCTAGCTTCTGCATAATAACTTCATATTTTAAAAGTTGCATAGAATTGCTAAGATACATTTTAACTTTTATTGCAAGTAGTTATGATGTGTGATTTCATGTCATTATTGAAGAATACATGTCAGTTTTTGCAAGTTATTGATTATACGAGAAACAGTTCTTTACATGAAATTTTTAGGTGTAACAATTATCTTGCATTGTTCGTCGGGTTGAAGTTGTTTGATGCTTGTTCTATTTTCATGTTCATTAGCTTTACAATTGATTATTTTTCTAAACTGCATGTTGGGTTGACATTTAGTATCTACTCATGTCTTTATTTGAGTAATTTTTGCTTTTGATTGCGTTTTCCGGGATGTTGTTTTGGCAAGGGTGTTGAATGAGGCCACAGTTGCCAGTCTCAATTCTATAATTCGTTCAAATAATGCTAATGTAAGATTTGTAGTGTTTGTTGTTAGTATATTAGGCTTTTTGTTTCCTTTGCACTAACTGCGGCATCGTATTGTAGGTTATTTCTTTGTTGAAGGATGACAGTACCTTATTCAGGAATAATTTGCAAGTTTGAGATCTCCAACCACATCTTCTGCATCAAAAAAAATTGGGAATTGTTGGAAACTTTAGACAATAAAAATCTTCTGATTTCAACTATAAGATTTTTTAAAAAAATTTTTACTACGAATCAATTTCGATGTCAATTTATCACATTTATTCAACCAAACAAGTTATCATTTGGTCTAAGCAATTTACCTTATGCATTAGTTTTTTTCCTAGTGATTATTCATTAAATGCTGTAATTTAAAAAGGAAAAACATAAATTATAATTTAATATATTTGAAGTCAAATTTTGTGCAAAATTTTCAATTAGAGATAAATCCTTTACACTCTCAAATATAAAAAAATTAAAGTTTAAATTATATTAGCATGATCTAAAAAAAGTGTTTTTTAGGCATCAATTTTGAAACTTTTGATGACTATTATACACTTACCAAGATTAAAACAATTCTCATTTAAAATCTTATTACTAGTTAACTTATTTAAAAATAAATAATTAAATAAAATTAAAAAGAAATTAGGAAAACCTAAAGCAGTTTCCCTCGTCTTCATCTAAAAAGGTCAACATGCTTAGCACCTTAAAATCTTATGTTCGGACAAATCTTCCATTCATTTTTTATTTATTGTTAAAATATTAAAAAGATTTTTAGATTAATAATTTACTATTTTTAAACATATTTTAAATTAAATTAACAAATATTGTTTAACGAGAAAAAAAGAAGAAGCAACTAACCTTGATAAAAAACTTTAAAAATTTTGTTCAAGACTTAATTGAGTTGAGATCAACAGATGGTTTGACACATAGATGAGTCTAATAACAAGGTATCATAGAAACATTTACATTATTTTATATAACCAATGTTCAATTTATGATGGTAAATTAAAAAGATTATTAATATTGCGAATAATCTATAAATTATAATAAAATATTTCATATAATATTTAAATTTTGAACATTTTTAATATAGCACCTAAAGTATAAATTTTTAAAATAGTGACATCCTAATCGATTTATTTGCAGGAAGTGAGTAATTGTGGAGCTGCAAAAATAATTGGCTTTCTTAATTCTCTAAAAATATATTATTTGAAAAACAAAAAAGGGTGTCCATGAACTAAGAGGAGCAAAGCATGGTTGAAATCTAGAAATCTTAGGTTCGGTGGGCTCTGCATTTCATTTTTATTTATCATTAAAATATTAAAAATATATTTATACTAATCTTTTAATATTTTTAAATATATTCTAAAATAAAATTAAAAATAAATTATTTTATAATAGAATAACACAATCAATCAGAACTAGACTTCAAAAACTTTGACAAGCCAAGGCCCTTGCTTAAACTCTATTTGGTTTCCTTTCCTCCATACCAAAAAGGAGTGTTAGTGTCTTTCGCTGTCTTCTCTCATGATGGCAAATTCTAAGAATTGAAGGTTCATTTGTTTCGAAAAAAATTATTTTTGAAAAATTATTTTTGAAATATATTTACATTTTTTGAATTAAAAGAGATTTTTTATTATTTAAATAAATTAATGAAATATATTTTTGGTCATTTGATTGTTTTTTGAAAATTTTATTTTTTTCAAATAATATTAATATAACTATTAAAATATTAAAAATTATTTATTATTAAAATATATTGAAATTATTTATTATTAAAATTATTAATATAAAAATAATTATATTTTAATAATAATATTAATATTAAAATATTATGTTAATAAAAAATACTTAAAATAAAATTATTTATTATTCTTTATATTGTTTATTATATATTATAATATTATTTATTTGTAATATTATTAATATATTAGAATATTATTTATTAATATAATAATATTATTTATTAATATAATATTATTTATAAGTAAAATTATACTGATAAATAATTCTACTCATTGACAGCTCTTTTTGAAAAAATATCTTTTCTTTTTTTAAATCTGTAAGATAATTTTGAAAAATAACTTTATTTTTCATGGATCAGTAAATTATTTTTTTGTTGACCAATTAATTTTCTACCAAATAAACACCTAAAAATGAGAAAATCATTTTTCAAATGTCATTTTTCGCATAACAAACAGAGCCAAAACTTATAAATCAATTAAATAAACTAATTTATTACTTAAATCACACTCTCTTAAAAGTGGCCGACATACTTTAGAAGAATTTTGCAATGAGATAAAGTACGTGCTTTTGCATGTAAAGGAAGCAACAAGACTTTTTATTTTCCACAAATTAAAACGTTATTCACACTAAAGTAAAACTAATGGTGAAGTTATGACCATAAATAATGTGAAGTGTCTAGCAAGTTGGAGTTAATTTCTCATAACTTTCTGTGGGGGCTGGCCAACTACCAACATTGTAGTTGCTATTAAGAGAACATATTTACTTTTCTTAGTTTTCTCTACTTGTATTTTACTTTTTTCTCATTTTAGAATCCTTTTTTTATATAAAAGTCAAAAGTGCAATTTGATATTAAAGTAAGTATTTTGAAAAACTAAAAATTAAAGAAAAAAGCATTATTTTAAGTATTATTATTTACCATATTATTCAATTTAAATTATTTTTTATAAATATATATTTTTTAAAATTCCATGCAAAAGCGAGGGCTTCATTCTAGTAATATATGACAGAAAATTTTTTTTATCCTTTATTAATAGTTTATGTAAATTTTACAATTGCAATTATGACATCTTCTGGTATTATGTTGTTGATCGTTTGTTATTATCTTATTCTTCATTACCAAAAAATAAAGAAGAAAATGAAAAACTCATAGACAGATCACAACTATATTTTATATTCATATATACTTCAAGAACCCAAGTACATATTCCAATTAAAAAACGTGCATACCACAACAATGTGAATTCGAAAGTGACACCATGTCAAGATCCCTCTCAACCAATACAATATTTGATGTTATAGTCTCATAGACTTAAAAGTAGTTATGAAATGCTTTTAAAAAAAAATGAAAATGGAACTTGCAATAAAAGTTTCTTTTTTCCACGAAGAAACAGAATGTAACAGGAAACGACAATGAAAGGGTGGAAAGTATTTTTTAACCCAAACTTCACGATTTCATGTATAAGTCACACTACAAGCTAAAATATTAATTACAAAATAAAAAAAAAAAAGTATATTACTTTCAATTGTTATAGCAACTAGTTGTAATTTAAATTTATGTGAAATTTATAAAAATTTTATATGAAATTCTAGGATTGGCTGCCCAACCCATTTCCAGCGGGTTCTGACCCAACCTAACCTCATAGGATCAGTTTTTTTTTTTTTTTGAAAATTGGATTTCAAGTTGGGTCGGGTCAGGTATTATTAAGAAAATTATTTTTAATTATACCAAAATTATTTTTAATTATTTATTTATATATTTATATAATTATATGTTTATATATTTATATTTTAAAAAATATTTTATTAATTTTAGATCAAGTCAGATCGGGTACGATTTATACAATATCAGGTCAGGTTGGGTTCAGATATGAAAAAGTAAAAAAAGTTTCGGGTCGAGTCAAGTTCGGGGCGAGCAAAAACCATCCCGATCCGACCTGTTGCTAATCCTATGAAATTCATATTTATAAGTGGTGGATCCATATATAATTCTTTAATTAAATGAATAATTATAGAATTATAATAAAAAGAATTGTAGGTGAAATACCCTAGAGCTAATTTGCCCATTTTAATTAAATTTGTTATTAAAATGTTAAAAATATTTTTATATTAATATTTTAAAATTAAAATTTAATTAAAATATATTATTTATTAATATAATAAAATTCTCAACATTGAACTCAAGCATAAAGGTGTCTATGAGTTGATACAAGTTGGGTTCATACTTAATATTAATAGCTTATATACTTGCTTAGACTTGGTTCGATTTGAAATTTTGGGCCTCAAAATTTTTCTAAGACCGGCCCAAATTGAAAAAATAAATACCAAAGCCATCCATTAAACTTAATTTATACAATAAAAAATTAAAAAAATCTTTTTTAAATATAAAAATAAAAATTTATATATATACTTATATAATTATAATATTTAATTATATATATTATATTTGAGTCGAGCTGGACTTGGATTTTAATTTTTTTGTTTAATATTCAGTCCAAAATTTAAACAGGCCTAAAAATATGTGCTCATGCCCATTTAACATGCTTTAATTTTTGTTCAAACCCTCTTAAAATTTGATGGACTTTTAGACCTAGACGGATAGTCTGGCTTTATAACATATCTACTTAACCATAAAAAATCATATTTACGATTGAATCAAAGTCTTTGATCAATAGCCTAGATAGTAATTGGGTCTGTAAACACCTAATAATTAACAAGTACTCCAACTACAACAACTAAGAGAATGACTGTGAAATGAATGATATTTAATCAAGTTTGATCATCGGTAAAAAATAATAATAATAATAATTGAATAAAAAAAGTATATTTATAGAAAAATCAATAAACAAATCAACATAAACCAACATAGAATTAAATTAAATCCAACATACCATGAGATTCGATTATAAAATCTAATGCTTCCAATCCCTCTTTCTTATTATTCAGACAAACTTCAATTGATAGTATGAACAAAGTTTAATTTGTGGAAAATAAAACTCTATTGCTTGGTTTAACACAAAGGTACATAATTGTTCTATTGTAAATTTTAGTATAATTATATATAAATTTAATAAAATAAAAATATATATTTATATTTTTATGTCGACATGAAATTGTGATATGTAATTTTCATATAAAACATAACACAAGTCATGAATTTCAATTGTTACACAATATAATACACAAATGGATTAAGTAGAGTCTAATAACAAGGAATCATAGAAGCATTTACAATATTTTATACAGACAATGTCTAATTCATGGTGGAAAGTTATAAAAATGATTAATATTATGAATGATCTTTAAATTATAATGAAATATTCAATATAATATTTAAATTTTAAAAATTTATAATATAATATCAAATCTATAAATTTTTAACATCCTAATTATGGTATTTGCAAGGGGTGAGTAATTGTGGAGCTACAAAAATAATTGGCTTTCTTAATTCTCTAAAAATATATTATTTGAAAATAAAAAAATAAAGGTGTCTGGACTAAAAGGAGCCGAGTTTGGTTGAAACCTAAAAATCTTAGGTTTGGTCAGCTCTGCATTTTGTTTTTATTTATCATTAAAATATCAAAAATATATTTTACTAATTTTTAATTCTTTTAAATATATTCTAAATAAAATTTAAAAATAAATTATTTTACAATATAATAGCACAATCAATCTGAACTAGACTTTAAAAACTTTAGCAAGTCAAGATCTTTGCGTAGACTCTGCTTGGTTTCCTTTCCTTTTTACCTGAAAGGAGTGTTGGTGTCTTTCACTGTGTTCTCTCATCGATGGTAAATTCCAGGAATTGAAACTTGAATAAACTAATTTATTACTAAAATCACACTTTCTTAAAAGTGGCTGACATGCTTTAGAAAAATTTTGCAATGAGATAAAGTACAATCCATTGTGTGTAAAACGAAGCACAAGACTTTTTATTTTCCACAAATTAAAACGTTATTCACGCTAAAGTAAAACTAATGGTGAAGATATAACTATAAATTATATGAAGTGTCAAGCAAGTTGAAGTTGATTTCTCAATAACTTTCTTTTGGGTTTGGCCAACAACCAACATTGCAGTTGCTTTTAAAAGACCAATAGTTTCTTTTTTTACTTAGTTTTTTTTTTTTATTTTACTTTTTTTACACTCTTTTGAATTCATTTTTTCATGTATAAAAGCCAAAAGTGCAATTTGATATTAAAGTAAGTATTTGAAAAATTAAAAATTAAATAAAAAAGCATCTTTTAAGTATTATTATTTATCATATTATTCAATTTAAAATTATTTTTTATAAATAATTATATATATATATCCCATGCAAAGCGAAAGCTTCATTCTATTGATATATGAAAGTATAAATTTTTTTTATCCTTTATTAATAGCTTATGTAAAATTTTACTGTTAAAATTTATGAAATTTAATATCATATTATTGATTGTTTGTTACTATTTTATTAATCATTTACAGAGAAATCAGAAAAGAAAATGAAAAACTCGTAGACAAATCACAACATTTTATATTCATACATGTACTTTAAGAATCCAAATATATATTTCAATTAAATAACGTGGATATGAAGATAATGTGAATTTAAAAGTTGACGCCAATGCGACGATCCTTTCAAACAATGCAATATCTGATGTTATAATTTCATAGATTTAAAAGTAGATATGAAATGCTTTTAAAAAAATAGAAACCAAATGGAACTCGCAATAAAAGTTTCTTCTTTCCAAAAAGAAATAGAATGTAACAGGAAGTCACATGGAAAACGTTGAAAGAATTTTTAACCCAAACTCCGCAATTTCATGTAAAGCCACACTATGGGCTAAAGTATTAACTACAAAATGAAAAAACAATCAATAGTGTCATTTACAATCATTATGTAACTAATCATAATTTAAAATTATGTGAGATTTATAAAATATTATATAAAGCACACACACATAAGTGATGAATCCGTATATAATTTTTTAATATAATTAAATAATTATAATATTGTAATAAAAAAATTATAAGTGAAATGTTCCCAAACTAATTTACTTATTTCAATTAAATTTGTTATTAAAATGTTAATAATATTTTATATTAATATTTTAAAATTAAAATTTAATTAAAACATATTATTTATTAATATAATAAAATTCTCAAGTTGAACTCAAGTTTCAAAAATCATATTTAGGACTGGATCCAAGTCTTTTGACCAATAACCTAAAAAGTAGTTGGGTTTAACAAGTACTCCAACTATACAACTAAGAGAACGATTGTGAAATGAATGATTTTTTATCAAGATTGATCATCGATACAAAAAATAATAATAATCAAAACAATTAAATAATAGAAAATTAGTATATTTATAGAAATTTTAAATTAAATCCAACATATATACAATGAGATTTGATCATAAAATCTAATGCTTCCAATCCCTCTTTCTTATTATTGAGACAAAACCTTATATATATATATATATATCTATATATAGCATGAACAAAGTTTTAATTTGTGGAAAATAAAAGTCTATTGCTTGATTTTTCACGTAAAGGCACGCACTTGTCTCATTGCAAAATTTTTTCTAAATTATGTCAGCCATTTTCAAGAGAGAGTGATTTTAGTGACTAATTTATTCTAGTTTCAATTCCAAGAATAGTAGAATTCACCACTGATAGGAGAAAAAGAAAGAGACTAACCCTCTTCTTGGTAAGAAGGAAGAGGGAATTTTCTTTGCCTTTCCCTTTTCTTTCTTTCCTACAAATCAGAGTGTAAACGAGGACCTTGACTTGATTTCCTTACTGCGCTGTCAATATATACTGTTTTTGAATAAAAAATAATAAACCAAATTAAAATATTTAACAAAATATTCTGTAGACAAATTTGAATCAATTTATATTCAAAAGCCATTTTATAGGGATGGCTATTATTGCCAAACTCCTCGATTGTCTATATATATTAAGCTCGATGCAAGGCTTATTATTATATATTTAGAAGTAGCAGTTGATAGAGAATTGAAAATATAGAGATCATATATAAAGAAAAAGAGATGATGGAACCCAAATGGTTGTGGTTGAGTGTGTTGTTGTTGTTGTTAGAAGGATGTAGATGGTATAGCAGTGATGCGTGTTGGGAGGATGAGAGGATTGCTCTCTTGCAACTCAAACCTTTCTTCAACCATTATAATGATCTGAACAGCTGGGTGGAGGAGGTCAAGGATTCAGATTGCTGCCAATGGGAAAGGGTCGAATGCAACACCTCCTCCTCCTCCTCCAGGCGAGTCATAGGACTCTCTCTTTATCATACAAGATGGTCCGACATTGAAAGTGTTGGGATTTGCCTTGAATCTCAGAATCCCATATCGAAAGTTAAGTGAGTTTGAGTTTGTCTTGTATCCCACATCGGGAGTTTAGTAAAAGTATAAAGGGTTTCACCCTTATAAATAAGATGTTTTGGTTTTAGTTTAGTAATCCCAAAGGGTTAGACACCAAGAGAATAGCTAAGTGAGTAGGCTATTAAAAGGGTGTAATTGGGTTTTGGGTTAAGTTTTGAGTAAGGAGTTTTAGGAGACTTTTCTCATTCTAAAAGTCTCACAATTGTAAAGATTTATTTGATAGTGGATTAGATTTGGAGTAGGCCATTTTGAGTTGGGCTGAACCAAATATATTTTTGTTTTCTTATTCTTGATTTGAGCTTATTATTGTGTGTGTGGTTGCCGCGCGTGGGTGTTGATTTTTCCCAACAAGTGGTATCAGAGCGAGGTTTGAGGTTCGAGGTTTAAAGTTCGTGAGTTCAAGAGATCGTGAAGCAGTGTTTGAAGATGTCTGAAGAAGGTATGTCTGGTATGCCTATGTCTGAAGAAGGTATGTCTGGTATGCCTATGCCTAAGTTTGAGATTCCGTTATTTGATGGAAAGAGTAATTTTATGTTATGGCAAAGTACGATTCAAGATCTATTAGTACAACAAGGATTGGATCAGGCATTAGAGAATAGTAAGCCTGAGGGAATGTCTGACGCTAATTGGAATAGGATTCAGAAGAAGGCTGTTAGTACTATTAGATTGGCGCTAGCTCCAGAGGTAAAATACAGTGTGTTGACTGAGAGTACTCCGAAAAGTTTATGGGATAAGCTTAAATGTATTTATGCTTCGAAGTCATTGACTAATAGATTATGTTTGAAGATGGATCTGTATTCTCTGAAGATGAAAGAAGGTATGAGTCTTCATAATCACCTGAATGAGTTTAATAGATTGATTTCTCAATTGCTAGCGATTTCTGTTGATGAGTTAAAAGATGAAGAGAAGGCTTTAATTTTGCTGTCATCTTTGCCCAAGTCTTATAGGCCTTTAGTTCAAACTGTGTTGGTAGGTAGGTCTACTTTGAAGTTGGATGATGTGACTGCCTTGTTGCGTGAGAATGAAAGGTTTATGGGAGCTCAGAACTCATCACCTAGGGGAGTACATTAGTTGTAGAGGGTTTTGATCGAGGGAGGACTCAAAAGAGGATTGATGGATCAAGATGGAGATCCAAGTCAAGAGACAGAGATTACAGTGATGTAGAATGTTATTATTGTGGTGAGAATGGACATATCCAAGTGCACTGCAGGAAGCTGAGAAGGGATATGGCTGCTTTCAAAAGGGTGAATGATGAGAAGAAATCAGATGAAGAAAAGAGTGATACTGCTGCTGTTGTGTCTGATGATGATGATGTTGTTTTAACAACTTGTGTGGATAAGACTCAGACTTTGAAAAGTGATAAAGATTGGGTTTTAGATTCAACTGCTACAGTTCATGTTTGTAATGATAGGAGTTGCTTTGTGGAGTTGAATGAAAATGAAAAGTATGGGGATATTGAGGTTGCTAACAAAGAAAAGGTGCAGATTCAAGGCATTGGGAGTGTTTGCCTTAGATCTCACAATTGTGTTGTTAGGACACTTCGTTATGTAAGATATGTACCAAATTGTCACTACAATTTGACTGCTTTGGGTGAGTTAGCTTCTCGGGGGTACACATTTTATGGTAGTAATGATTGGTTGAAAGTGTATAAGAATGGTAGTGTGATTCTACAAGGGAATAGGGTCAATCACTTGTACATGTTTGATGGAGGCTCAGTTGCTGAGATGCCTGTGATGAAAGAAAAGAAGAAAGGTAAGCGTGTTAGCTTTACAGATACTATTGAAGTGTTTGGAGATTTAAGTCAAGGGAGGATTTGTTGGGATTTGCCTTGAATCTCAGAATCCCATATCGAAAGTTAAGTGAGTTTGAGTTTGTCTTGTATCCCACATCAGGAGTTTAGTAAAAGTATAAAGGGTTTCACCCTTATAAATAAGATATTTTGGTTTTAGTTTAGTAATCTCAAAGGGTTAGACACCAAGAGAATAGCTAAGTGAGTAGGCTATTAAAAGGGTGTAATTGGGTTTTGGGTTAAGTTTTGAGTAAGGAGTTTTAGGAGACTTTTCTCATTCTAAAAGTCTCACAATTGTAAAGATTTATTTGATAGTGGATTAGATTTGGAGTAGGCCATTTTGAGTTGGGTTGAACCAAATATATTTGTGTTTTCTTATTCTTGATTTGAGCTTATTATTTTATGTGTGGTTGCTGCACGTGGGTGTTATTTTTCCCAATAGAAAGATGGTATCTCAATGGCTCTTTGTTTCTCCCTTTCAAGGAACTGAAGCATCTTGATTTTTCAGGGAATAGAATCGCTGGTTTTGTTGAAAATGAAGGTCCCTTTTGCTCTTTCATTGCTAATTTGCAATATGAAAATTCATTCATAACTTTTTCATTTTTACAATTTCATATGTAATTCTATTATTGTTTTATTGATGAAAAGCCACTAAGTCCTTATTATATATTTAAAAGAACTCTCTTGTAGGTTTTGCGAAGCTAAATTTGAGATCCTTGATTTAAGTGACAATTACTTCAATGATACAATTTTATTATCTTTGAGTCAGCTTTTATCTCTCAAGGATTTATATCTAGCAGGAAACTTGTTCACTGGATCCAGTCATGCAAACGGTGGAATTAAATTAATCTAATAATGATTATGAATGATAAACAGTAATTAAAATATTAATCTGTCTTCATTATAGGTTTTCAATGGCTTTCAAGACTTAGTAAGTTGGAAACTCTTAATTTAAGGTACAACTCTTTGAAAAATAACATATTGTTTCATATGAATGGTCTTTATCTTTAAGGACTTTAAATTTGAGTGCAAATCACTTGGAAGGAACCATTCATATTCATGGTAAACTTGCTTTACCTTTCTTTTACATTCAAATCAATTGTTGTTTCAGGAAAAGGTGTTGCATAACATTTGCTTTTATACGTAATATTAATTGCTCTTTGGTATGGAATAGGATTGAATAATTTGATAAATTTGGAGAACTTAGATTTAAGCTACAATAAAATTGAAAGCTTCTAACCATCAAAGCAAGGTAAAAATATATATTTCAATTCACTCAACTAAGTTCTTAATTATGTGATCAATGTATAAAATTTCCCATTAACAGTGGCATATAATAGAAATATTCTTCTACAGGAAAGGAGATACAACTAAGGATGACCAATTTGGAGGTTCTTGATTTAAGTAATAATCTCTTCAAGAACGACACTTTTGCAATCCTTTCTGGCCTTCCAAGTCGAAAGTGCCTGTATATGGGGAACAACCAATTGCAAGGCTCAATAGATATTAAAGGTAAAGCTATTACAACCCCCTTTTTTTTTTAATTCTATTTTAGAACCCTTTTGCTCATCAAATAGGTAAAATCTCATATCAGATTTGGGGATTTTTCCTCTTCATTTAAAGCTTTAGATTTGTTTTGCCGTTTATTTCATTGTAAAGTCATTAAAAATATTCAGTAAAAGATTATTTGAGTAACTAGGCTAACATAATGATTATTTGAATTGAACTTGGACATAGAATTGAATAATTTGATGAATTTGAACAAGTTGTATTTATACTCGAACAGAATCGAAAGCCTTCAATCCTTACAAGCTATGCATTTATATTTGCCCAATTAGTTAAATTGTTAGATATAATTAAATATTATGTAAATCTCTTTTTAGTGATGAAATTATGTAAAGATAGAGGGAGACAGTTGAACTTGACCCATTTAGAAGAATTTGATTTGAGTAATAATCTCATTAATGACAGTGTATTTGCATCCTTTAGCGAGCTTTTAGATTTGAAGTTTTTGGATGTAAGCATCAATCAGTCAAATGGGCAAATAGATATGAAAGGTAAAATTACCTTTTTTGCAAAAATTTTGAATTTGTTAACAGAAATCTTAATTTATGTTTCAAGATGACATGACGAATAAGTTCATCTGTTTCTTTTCTTTAATTATGAAATTATGCAAATTATTTATAGACACTGGAAGATAACTAAAGCTGGCCAATTTCTAAGAGCTTGATTTAATTCATAATCTAATTAATTATTACTTTTCAACTAAAATTTCATCTCTGTTACAAATACTTAAAAAATTTACTTCATGTTTTTGGATGATTTAATGAAATTTATCTATTACTTTTTTTTTCCCAGACTTCAATAACTGTAGTTGAAATGCTCTCATTAAAACTAATGCCCAACTTTTTAAAGGAAGAAATTCATTATAATTTTATTACTAATTAAAAAATGATATATATTTGCATTAGATAATTGCTTTCTTTAAGAAGTGTTGCAGCTGCATACCAAATATTTCCCTTTTTGTTCGTATTAGCTTGTTGTGTCTTAAAGTTGGACTTGTATGCTTGTGCCATTCTGTTTTAGACTACTATTCATTCTTATTCCTTTCGAAAAAATTATGCCTTTTCTTGTTATAGTTTTGTTTGATTTTCATCTTCTTGATTGTTTCATATATTAAAATATATATTGAAAATTGTTACCATTTCAATATTCTTCTCTATTAAAAATTTATCTTGCATAAATCTTGGATATATAATCTTATCTTCAAAAATAAAAATTTACACTTATTTATTTTTTCTATTTACAAAATATAAGAGTTTGAAAAAGTTAGAAGTCCTTTGTCTAAATGTGGTTTTCACCAATGGAAGCATTCCACCACTACTAAAATTAATAGAGGCATTCCCATCAGTTAAGACTTTCTATCTACAAGAGAATTACTTAAACAAGACTACGGTTACGCAAGATCAAGGTAAGTCACTAATTCATTCCAAAAGGACGTAAATTAGTAGATGTTTGTTGATTAACAACTAATAATACCTCCTATGCTATGATTACTCAGAATTGCATGCGTGGAACAATGTGGAGGAAATATTTCTGGACTACTCCTATCTGGACAACAACATTTTGCAAAGCATTGGAGTATTCACTTCTCTCAAAACTTTGTCTTTAAGTAACTGTGGACTTATTGGTTCCTTACCAAATCAAGGTAAATTAAAGACTATAATTTCTCCAATATAACTCATGGAATACATCTATTTCCAATAATCCTTTTTTCTATTTCTTTCATCTAATATCTTTTATATATATTCTGTTTCGGAAATCAAAATTTAATTAAAATTTCTTCCATGAATTTATAAATTTTTCAGGTTGGTGTAATCTAAGGAACCTTAAAAGTTTGGATATCAGTAGGAATGCACTCGAGGGGATACTTCCTCATTGTTTGCGTAGCTTGACATCTCTTCTTCAGTTAGATATCTCCTACAATCAATTAACTAGAAATTTGACTCCTTTAGCAAATCTTTCAACACTTAGATTCGTTTCCCTTTCAAGAAATCATTTTCAAATTTCAATGCCATTCCTATCACTTGCAAACCTTCCAAATCTCAAGGTTCTTTTGGGTGATGAAAACAATATGGTAATGGAACCTAATTCCTTTCATACTTCAATTCCGAAGTACCAACTAAATTTCATCAGCTTGTCAAAATGTACAATAGATAAAGGACTTAACCTACAACCTCCTAAGTTCCTTTATTACCAATATGACTTAAGATATGTTGATCTTTCCTATAACAATTTCAGTGGAACAGTCCCATTTTGGTTGTTAGAAAACAACACAAAATTAGAAAATCTCTTCATGTTGGGTAATTCTTTCACTGGTCCTTTCTTGTTACCATAGCTTTTTAATCCTAATGTGTCTTCAATTGACATATCTAATAACAAATTACAAGGTCAAATTCCAACAAATATATGTTCAACTTTTCCAAAATTGGAATTCTTATTCTTATCCAAGAATGCCATTAAAGGTAATATCCCTCATTGTTTAAGTGACATGGGTTTTTTATCAGTTTTAGACCTATCGGATAATCATTTGTCTGGAAGAATACCAGAAGAATTGATCATGAGAAGCTTATTAGATGTTCTTAGGCTATCAAATAACAACCTAAGTGGAAAGATTGTTCCAATGATGTTCAACACAAGCATGATGTCATATTTGTATTTGGATGACAATAATTTTGCTGGAGAGATACCTGATATTGATCTCTCTGCAACTCATTTTTCACATTCATCACTAGTGGATATTGATCTCAGTAATAACGGTTTTAATGGAAAGCTCCCAAGATGGATAGGGAATGTATCGCATTTGAAGAGATTGGCTTTGTCCAACAATCATTTCGAAGGTTCTATTCCAATGGAATTGTGCAACTTGTATGAGCTTGAATTTTGGAGCTTTCTCAAAACAATTTATCTGGCTCTATTCCTTCTTGTTTCAATCCACCATATTTGAGACATGTCCACCTGAAGAGAAACAGACTAAGTGGTCCATTGACACTTGCTTTTAATAGCTCTTCATTAGTGACATTAGATCTTAGAGGGAATAATTTGACCGGTAATATTCCAAAATGGATTGGCACATTTTTTGCTTTAAACGTCCTTCTTTTGAAGGATAATCATCTAGACGGTGGAATTCCAGTTTAATTATGCAAGTTATATTCATTGAGCATCATAGATCTTTCTGGAAATATGTTTTCCGATCCTATACCTTCTTGCTTGAGTAATTTAACTCTGGTAATGAAAGAGGAGAAGTCTTTCGTAGATAGTTCTAAATATATAGCAAATACAATGCAGGATCTACCAATATACGTTTTGAAGGATTTATCACATGATTATCCTGTTAGCAACATGAAAGAATGGATAGAGTTTACAACAAATAGTGTGTCCTATTCATACGGTGGTGACATTCTTAAGTACATGTCTGGGATTGATTTATCTTATAACAGGTTAACTGGGCAAATCCCAGTCGAACTGGGAAACTTAAGTGAAATCCATTCGTTAAACTTATCACACAATAACTTGGTCGGAGTTATACCTTCATCATTTTCACAACTTAAGCAAATTGAGAGTTTGGATCTTTCTTACAACAACTTGAGTGGGAGAATCCCTATACAATTGGTTGAGTTGAACTTTCTAGAGGTTTTCAATATGGCACACAACAACTTGTCAGGTTGTACTCCAGAACCAAAAGCTCAGTTTGGGACCTTTGATGAAAGCAGTTACAAGGCAAATGCTTTTCTATGTGGGCCTCCATTGCAAAATAACTGCTCTAAAACTGAGTCACCATCAACAGTGCCTACTACAACAGATAATGAAGGAGAAGGTAGTTTCATGGACACATTTGTTTTTTGTGTAAGCTTTCTGGTTTCATATGTATTGTTTTATTGGGAATTTTTGTTGTTCTATACATAAATCCATATTGGCGACAAGCATGGTTTTCTTTCATCAAGAGTTGCATCACTACTTGTCACTACTCAATTGTGGACAGTTTTCTTGAGTTATACATCTTCAAAAGCTGTGCTTAGGTGTCATGGGAGCTCTTATGATTTGCCTTTCGTTCGAATGTGGTGAAGATTTGGATAAAGTTGATTTTTGTTGTTAAAAGAAGTTTGGTGATTTGATCTTTTAAATGAGGGATTTCTTTTAGCTGATTGTTCTATTAAGATGGTTGTAGGACGAGCTGTGGATTTGATTACTCAGATTGCTTAGAAAGAGTAATTCGATGATTTTGCACTTTCAACAGAGCTTTTTGTTTCTGTCGAAACTCGATTTTTTATATTTGTTTCGTTTTGAAGAAAGACTTTTTAGCTTTGTGTCTTGTTGATTTTATGTTTGTATACAAATATTCAATTCGCTATTCTCCATCTTCTACAAGTTATTATTAATATCTTTTCCAAATCATTATTCAAATTAACAAAATTTTCCTCGTTACTTTTGAGTTAGTTTTGCGGTTATAGCAAATGATTTCTAGCATAGATAGGCAAAGATTGCTAACTGTGGCCCACCAAGAACATTTCTAAAGTTATATTGGTTGGATTCACTTGTTTTAACCAGATTTTGTAACAATCCTAAAAAGCTATTTCAATTTATTTTCTTTGATGCTTAAAAAATTGGATTTTAAACAATAACAATAGTAGTAGTATTAGTAAGAATTTGAATTTTAAATGAAATACATCACATTAAGTCAATAATTAAGAATTTATCAAAATTTTTAAAAGAGTTGTTATCATATTGAAATAATATGAAATAGTCAAGAATGTGCTTTCTCTTTTTTCTTTTTTTTTATTTATCAATTTCTCATTTCTTAGTCTTTTACAGAGGTTTAAGGACTTCACACAAATAAAAGGACACTGAACTTAATAACGTGCCTGATCTTTGAGGTGGTGGTGGGATTGCAGCTATGAGATATGGATTGGAAACCATGGCTATAATCAGGGGCGTAGATAAGTGTATATGAATGAGATCAATGTCTCCAATTAACTTTGAAAAACTATAAATATATATATATATAGTTTATGAAATGTGCCACAAATCTTGTATTCTATTAATACTTATATAGAGCATTAACTCTTAATTTTTTTATGATCATGATTTAATCCTTGACACATTCAAATACCAAAAAAAATAAGAGTTTAAATTTACATTAGAATGACCATCAATGAGTATTATACACTTACCAACATCAAAACAAACTGATTTTAAATCTTAACACTATTTAACTTATTTAAAAATAATTAATTAAAATTAAATTAAAAATTAAGGAAACCTAAATTGTTTTCCCATATCTTCATCTAAAATAGTTGATGAAAACCTAAGATAAAAAATTAATCACTTATCTTCAAAAATTCCCAATGAAGATTTGATTCCATTCTCTTTTCTTCTTTGCTATAGATGGTTGTAACTTCTAACAAAAAAATGATAAATATTGATGGAAGAGATATCAGAAGACAATAGAAATTAAAGATATGGTTGAACGAATAAAAGTTTTCAATCAATTTTCGATTAAAAGCCAATAGACTAATCTAAAAGAGGTAATTTTTTTTATCAAAATTAATGAGAAAATTGAGAAGGTGAGAAAACAGAGAAGAGAAAATTACTAGAGCTTCAAAATTAATAAGAAAAATGAGAAGATAAGAAAATAGAGAAGAGAAAAATGCTAGAGCTTCTTCATTTTCTCATTAAAGCCCTAATTCGTTTTTTTTTCAATTAATTGTTAGTTATTACTTGTTAAACAGGTTAATTAAAGATTAAAGGTTGATATGGATTAGTTTGGTTTCACTCTCACAGTGACGGATTTCCATGGTATTGTAAATTTAAAGGAAATTTACATTTAAATTTTGTGCTAGATACCTCAAAATATTCTTCTGGACACTAAAACAAAGAACCTCTGCTTTTTTTTTTCTTCTTTTCCTTTTCGCTATTTTTTCACAAATTTTGCATTGCCATTTTTGTTTTAATTTGGGATTAGAATGCCCCAAAATAATTTCGGTTGCCTTTCCTTTTCTTTTTCCTTTTAAGATTTTGTTTTCTTTTTCTTTTTGTCTTTTTTGTAAAAATTTGTTTGCCGATGAACTTGTATCATAAAAAATAAAACTACATTTGTTAAAGGAAATAATTTTTTTTTGTAAAAAAATTATTCTTTGGAGGTGTTGGATGTAATTGTTCTTTGGAGTAGTACCTAAACGTTAGGTTCTTTGTTTTAGTGTTCACATTCAGGTTCTCTTTGATGCTTCATGTGGTTTGTATTGATTGTATGGATCTTTTCTTTGCTAGCAAAGGCTAACCTCGCAACTTTTGAGTTATGTTAATTAAATTTTTATAATATTTTTATTTAATTTTTTATCAATTCACACAAGTGAACTTGTGTCATTTGACTCATAACATCAATTTTAAGCAAAAATTTTATATTAGCATTAGACTTTGACATAGTGAAAAAAATAATGTTTTGAATAAAAAAATTGTTTTGAAAAAAATAATATGTAAAAAAAGATGATTAATTTTTTAAAGTGAAAACATATTTGTACCTTTTATTTAAATTTTTTATAATAATTTCTTTGCCAATTCACCCAACTAGTTGCTATCACTCGAGACATCGAATTCAATCGGGAGTGTGTGACAACAGATATCTATACTAATATTAAAAGGATGTTATACAGTTAAATGCAAATATAGGATGTTATGTCAATTAATGCATTGAAGTGATGTAAATGCAGAAAATACTCAGGGCAGAGGGAACAACGAGGAGGTGTGGAAAAGAATATGGTCTGTTAAGGTTCCAACCAAGATGAGAACTTTCATGTGGTGGTTTTGTCATGGTATTATACAGGTAATGGTTAACTTGGCGAAAAGGTAGATTCTAGTGGAAAAAACTTGCTTGCAATGCAGGGTGGTGAACGTCCATGGGCAACAGAAGCATGGAAACACCTAAACTATCAGTGGGAGTACGATAATGAAGTGCAGCAAGAGAGTATGGATTCGTTCCCTAAGATGATTATGAAACTTAAGCATGAACAGCTCCAACTATTTGCGATAACATGATGGATAATATGGAATGATCGAAATAATGAGGCTAACGGAGAGCAAATGAGGAGTTCCCTCGCATCAGCACCATTCACGAAAACTTACTTGCTGGAATTCAACCAAGCTCAGCAGAAACAGATCATAATGCAGCAAATGCCAAACGATACCTCAAAAATGGAAGCTCCCAGTTAGTGACTACTATAAAGTAAAATTTGATGCTTTAACAGTGGTGCAAGAAATTGCTTTAACAGTGGTGAAATAATGAGGCAGCGCATTTGCTAGCTAAGCAGTGGTTAAAGGAATGTCTTGAATTCATTTAAACCATTGTAACTACTGATGCAAGCTTGAATTATGAATGAAAGAATTAGCATTTTATTTCAAATAAAAAAAAGTAGTCGATGTCACGAATTAATTGAACACTAACTTAGTTGATAAATTTACTTAAAAATCAAATGAAAATTAAAATAATAAAATATAATTAAAGGATATTTTTGTCTTTTAATTTTCAAAAAACTACATATACATCTTACATCATAACTTTTTTTCAACTCACTTTTTTTTTTTCCATTTTCACTGTAGAGATAAAATATGTTAAGACTTGAGAACATGTTTACGCTAGAAAAGAAATTTGATATATACAACTTGTTCTAAGTTCTAGATACCTAAAATTTATGAAAGCTCTATATAGAATTTCGTAATATTTTTTATTTGGTCTAAAAATTGCACGATTGGAAACTTTAGATGAATTAACAATAACAATCTTCTTATTTCAACTATAAGATTTTTTTTTTTTAATTTTGACTACGAATCAATTTTGATATCCAATTTATCACTTCATTCAACCAGATAAGTTATCATTTGGTCTAAGCAATTTAACCTTATGCGTTAATTTCATTCTTAGCGATTATTTGATCCATTAATTGTTAATCAGATTTAGGGTGATATCAAAAAATTTATAAAAAATAAAATGCTTAAATATAAAAAAGTCTCTGAACGATTTAATTTCTTGTCAACAGAATGGTCTGATGTTGTTGTAGAGCCATGGATGTTAGTGGTTCTTTCCAACATACTGATCAGTGTTTTTCATTGTGGGTAGGAACAGGTAACATAATTCTGACGCCCACTTCCGCTCTCGGCTCTCTTGTAGATAAAGATGTACGGACGTGGATTTATGTTGCTGAGTACGTGTTACAGATACCTTCAAAGATTGCAAAATAAAAAAAAAAAAAAGGAAAATTTTCTGCTGAATACTTAAAAATTTTTTTTTTACTTTCTTTTCCGCCGTTAAAATTAACGAATTTGTCGATAATTTATATATAGTATATATATCCAAAATATTAAATTTAAATAATTTATTAAACGCAATTATTTGACAACGGATTAAAATTTATTAAGCACATATATTTGGAACTGACTTAATTTTAAAAAGAAAAGATAAATTATAATTTAATATATTTGAAGTCAAAATTTGTGTAAAATTTTCAGCTAGAGCTAAATCCTTGACATTCTCAAATTAAAAAAAAAAAGTTAAAATTATATAAGCATGATCTAAAAAAATTTTTTTTAGGCGTCAATTAGAGACATACCACATATAATTATTTAGACGCTTTGGATGAATATTATACACTTACCAAGACTAAAACAATTCTCATTTAAATCTTAATACTAGTTAACTTATTTAAAAATAAATAATGAAATAAAATTAAAAAGAAATTAGGAAAATCTAAAGCAATTTCCCACATCTTCATCTTGTCGTAACGGTTTTGGAACCGTCATACATAAAGGGTTTTAAAATTCAAAAAAATAAAAAGGGAGTCGCCACCAATCTATTTTAGGGTGTGATTAGTCACCTAAAAATTTATCTTTTTAATAAAACTTTAAAAGCGGGTTTATAGTTTATCAAAAAGATAAATTTCGTTCTACGAAAATCAGGTTGGGTTCTGAAGTCGATTACGTGTGGGGAAGGATTAGCACCCCCACAATGCCCATAAATTGATACCATTTAATCATGTGCTATTTTTGATGTTGGATTAAATGGTTTTAATTTGGAATTTAACATTAATTCCTTCGCTTAAAAAAAATAAATTTTGGTTAAAATTTTTTTTAGGAATATAAAAAAAATCTTTAAGTTAAAGAATTATCTTAAAATTCTTCAACATCTAGGTAGAACTTAAGATAACTCTTTTCGCTTAAGATTTAACATGATATTCCTTAAAATAAAAAATAACACTATTTATGAAAGATAATTATTGGTGACTCTCCAACATCTAGGCAGAGTACCAAGAATTATTTTTTTTGAAATGTTATTTTAATTTTATTTTGTAATATCAAAATTTTAAAATATGTATTTTTTGTAGAACATTTTATAAAACAAATGATGGCAGTGTCAGGCAGCAAGTAAAAATTAAAGATAGAGAAGTGCAACACGAATAACGTGATGATGTATGTATGTTAATGGATATTATGTAAGATGAAATGCAATTTTAAAGTTGGGTAATAAGACCTCTCCGACTCTCCAACATCTAGGTAGAGCTTAGGTGCGATTATTTATATTTAAGATCCCATTTTATTAATATTTTTTATTTAATAATCTCGTTATTAATGCGAATTAAGAACTCGTGTGAAAAAACTTAATGAAATACTAAATACCCCATCATCTAGGCGACATTCGAGAACAAATTACTCCACATGAGATTTTCACACGTGTCCTTAGGATTTTTAAAATAGATTTGAGGTTTTAGGGGTTTTAGAGTTTGTACGATTTTTTTCGGTGATGGTTCGGAGTTGTGTGCCAAATTTGGGATTTTTGGATTTGAATTTTGAGGTTTTTGGATTTTAAGGTTTGACATTTTGGATTTTAGGGTTAGGTTTTTGAGTTTTAGATTTTGGGGTTTAGGGTTTGAGATTTGAGGTTTTGATTTTAGGGTTTGAGATTTGAAGTTTTGATTTTAGGGTTTAAAGGATTTACGATTTAATTTTAGGGTTTGAAGGTTTGGAGTTTTACTTTTAAGGTTTGAGCTTTGAAGTTTTGATTGAAGGTTTGTAGGGTTTAAGGTTTTGATTTTAGGGTTTGAAGGTTTGGAGTTTTAATTTTAAGGTTTAAAGGTTTGAGGTTTCGTTTTAGGGTTTGAAGGTTTGGAGTTTCATTTTAGGGTTTGGGGTGTTTGGGGTTTGATTTTAGGGTTTTGAAATTTAGGTTTTAAAAAAAACGTGAACATCTCTGAAAATCTACAACATCTAGGCAGATTTTAGGAGCAAGTTCGATTTTTATAATTTTTAAAAATTAATTAAAAATTTTTCATATATTTCTTTTTTATGAAAAATTATTATTAAAGAAATTATTAATTTATTATTATTATTATCTTTTTATACTTTTTTATTAATTTAAACAAAAATTTTTAATAAATTTTTTTTTTATAATTTCTCAACATCTAGGTGGAATTATATTTTTAAAAGTATATTTTTATTCCCTCCAACATCTAAGCAGGGAAAATAAAATACAATAAATATTCAATTTTTATTATTTTTTAAATTATTATTATTATTTTAGCATTTTTAATATTTTTAATTATTAGTTATTATCCTATTTTATTTTCATTTTATTATTATTAAAAATAATCAAATATTTATTCTAACAAATTTAACAACTTATCATGCATGAATATAAAAAAATACTCAAAATAATAAAAATAATAATATATAAAAAAAAATTTTAAAATTTTTTACTTGAACCGGACCGATCAACGGTGGTTCAGATGGACTGAGGAGGTTTTCATTCAGCTTACGGTTCGTTTGAGTCGGTTGAGGAGCAGTTCAGGCCGATCTAGGGAGCAATTCGATCCGGTTTGATCAAATCGATTCAAAACTGCTGAGGAGCCGAGTTGACGGATCGGTTGCGCGAACCTCGGGTCGGGTCCGGATCTATTCGCGGATCCTCTTATGCGTGAAACGATGTCGTTTGGTCATATGCTCAAAACGACGTCGTTTTGCTCCTATGTTTTCTATAAAAGTCAAATTTTTTTTTTTCAATTCATTTCACCCTTTTCTCAAAAATAATATATTGCCTAAAAAAAATCCTCTCTGGCTTCGGCCAGAATTCGACGTCGGATCGTCGCGCCGGTTGTCTTCTGGGTCACCCCTGGCGGTAGCCGTCAGTGGTCATCGGTTGCGAAAAAATGTCAAAATACTCCCAAACATTCACCTCAGCGTCCTCTTTCTAGATCCGACGTCTGTTTTGTCAGAAACAGCCCCAATCAACGTAGATCGAGGCTTGAAGTTTTCTACATTTTTTTTTAAAGAGACTGATGTGATTTTTTTTTCTTTTACAGGTAGGGCAGCGCTGGGTTCCTCCCTGCGGGGAGGACTATGTTTGTCCCTTTTTTGTTTCTATTTTTTTTTATGTTTGGGTATTTGGGTATGGTTGGTGTGGGTTCTATTTGGGGTTGTTGAAGGGAGAGGTTTCGTCTGAGCTTGGAGGTTTCTAGTATTCGAGTGGAATGAATGGGCTCTTGGTATTCGAGAGAGAGAGAGATCCCAAGGGGAAAAAGCTGGAGGTTTTTAAGGAGCTTCAAAAGGGGAATATGTTGTGGCTGTAGGGTGGCTGGTTGGGGGCGGTAGCGACACCGTTCACCAGTCATCCTACTTTCTATTTTTTTCTTTTTCTCATTTTCTCTTTTTTTTTAATTAATATTTTTAAAAATATATATTAGTATTATTATTATTATTAATTATAAAAGACTTGGATAAAATTCGGTGTCTACACATCTAAAAAAATCGTACATGGTTAGCACCTTAAAATTTTATGTTTGGTCAAATCTTTCATTTCATTTTTTATTTATTATTAAAATATTAAAAAGATTTTTATATTAATAATTTAGTATTTTTAAATATATTTTAAATTAAATTAACAATATTGTTTAACGAGAACAAAATAAGCAATTAACCTTAATAAAAACTTTTAAATATTTTGTTTAAGACTTGATTGAATTGAAACTAGCAAATGGTCCAACACATAGATGAGTCTAATAACAAGCTATCATGGAAACATTTAAATTATTTTATATAGCCAAAGTTCAATTTATGGTGACAAATTATAAAGATGATTAATATTATGAATGGTCTTTAAATTAAAAAAAATATTTAATATGCTACTTGAATTTGGAACATTTCTAATATAGCACCTAAAATATAATAAATTTTAAAAATAATAACATCCTAATCGTGTTATTTGCAAGGAGTAATTGTGGAGCTGCAAAAATAATTGGCTTTCTTAATTCTCTAAAAATATATTATTTGAAAAAAAAAAAAGAAAGGTGTCCATGAACTAAGAGGAGCCGACCGTGGTTGACATATAGAAATCTTAGGTTTGGTGGGCTCTCCATTTCATTTTTATTTATAATTAAAATATTAAAAATATATTTATACTAATCTTTTAATGTTTTTAAATATATTCTAAAATAAAATTAAAAATTAAATTATTTTATAATATAATAACACAATCAATCTGAACTAGACTTAAAAGACTTTGACAAGTCAAGGTCCTTGCGTAGACTCTGTTTGGTTTCCTTTCCTTTTTACCAAAAAGGAGTGTTAATGTCTTTCGTTGTCTTCTCTCACCGAAGGTAAATTTCGGGAATTGAAACTTGAATAAACTAATTTATTACTAGGATCACACTAAGATCACACTTTCTTGAAAGTGGCCGACATACTTATAGAAAAATTTTGCAATGAGATAAAGTAAGTGCCTTTGCGTGTAAAAGGAAGCACAAGACTTTTTATTTTCCACAAATTAAAACGTTATTCACGCTAAAGCAAAACTAATAGTGAAGATATGACTATAAATAATGTGAAGTGTCAAGCAAGTTGGAGTCAATTTCTCAATAACTTTCTATGGGGGCTGGCCAACAACCAATGTTGCAGTTGCTTTTAAGAGACCAATATTTACTTTTTGTACTTAGTTTTTTCTATTTCCATTTTCCTTTTTTTCACTTTTAGGACTTTTTTTTTTTTGTGTATAAAAGCCAAAAGTGCAATTGGATATTAAAGTAAGTATTTTTTGAAAACTAAAAATTAAAAAAATATATATTTTTTTAAGTATTATTATTTACCATATTATTCAATTTAAAATTATTTTTTATAAATGATTTTAAAAAAATCCCATGCAAAGCAAGGGCTTCATTCTAGTGATATATCAAAGAATAATTGTTTTATCTTTTATTAATAGCTTATGTAAATTTTACAATTACAATTATGACATCAGGTATTATGTTATTGATCGTTTGTTACTATCTTATTCATCATCTACAAAGAAATAAAGAAGTAAATGAAAAACTCAAAGGCAAATCACAATATTTTATATTCATATATACTTTAAAAATCCAAGTATATATTCCGATTAAATAACGTGGTATCCACAGCAATGTGAATTTCAAGGTTGACACCAATGTCAAGATCCTCTCAAACAATACAATATTTGATGTTATAGTCTCATAGACTTAAAAATAGATACGAAATGCTTTGCAAAAAAAAAAAAAAAGAAAATGGAACTTGCAATAAAAATTCTTCTTTCCACGAAGAAATAGAATGTAAGAAGAAACCACAAGGAAAGGGTGGAAAGAATTTTTTAACCCAAACTTCTCGATTTCATGTAAAAGTCACACTACGAGCTAAAGTATTAATTACAAAATAAAAAAAAAAAGTATATCATTTACAATTGTTATAGTAACTAGTTATAATAAAAATTTATATGAAATTTATAAAAATTTTGTATGAAATTCACATTTATAAGTGATAGATCCATACATAATTCTTTAAGTAATTGAATAATTATAGAATTATGATAAAAAGAATTGTAGGTGAAATACTCCAAAGTTGATTTACCTGTTATTAAATTTGTTATTAAAATGTTAAAAATATTTTTATATTAATATTTTAAAATTAAAATTTATTATTTATTAAATAAAATTCTCAACGTTGAACTCAAGCATAGAGGTGTTTATAGGTTGATCTAGGTTGGGTCAATTTTTTATATTAATAGTTTATATGCTTGCTTAGGTTTGGTTCGGTCCGATATTTTGAGCCTCAAAAATTTTTTTAAGGTCTACCAAAATTGAAAAAGTAAATACCAAGCCCCTCCATTAAACCTAATTTATATAACAAAAATTAGAAAATCCTTTTTTTAAATATATAAAAAATTTTCATATATTTATATATATTTATATAATTATAATATTTCAATTATATATATTTTATATGAGTCGGGTCAGATTCGAATTTTAATTTTTCAATACCCAACCTGAAATTTAAACAAGCTTATAAAAATGTGCCCATGCCCATTTAATATATTTTTATTTTTTGTCTAAACTTTTTCAAAATTTGACGAGTTTTTAGGCTTAGGAGGATAGCTTGACTTTAGAACATATCTACTTAGGTAGAAAAAACATATTTAGGATTGGATCAATGTCTTTGACCAATAGCCTAGATAGTAATTGGGTCTATAAACACCTAATAATTAACAACTACTTCAACTATAACAACTAAGAGGATGATAGTGAAATGAATGATTTTTAATCAAGATTGATCATTGGTAAAAAAATAGTATATTTAAAGAAAAATCAATAAACAAATCAATATAAACCAACATAGAATTAAATTAAATCCAACATACATGAGATTCGATTATAAAATCTATTGCTTCCAATCCCTTTTTCTTATTATTGAGACAAAACTTTATTGATAGTATGAACAAAGTTTTAATTTGTGGAAAATAAAACTCTATTGCTTGGTTTACATGCAGAGGCACATATTTGTTTTATTGTAAAATTTTAGTAATAATTATACATGAGTTTAATAAAAACAAAAATATATATTATATATTTATGTTGATATAAATTATGATATATAATTTTCATATAAAACACAATACAAATACATAAATTTTGGTATTTAAATGATACGAATACACAAATGGTTAAGTATAGTCTAATAACAAGATATCATAGAAGCATTTACAATGTTTTATATAGACAACATCTAATTTATGGTAACAAATTATAAAAACGATTAATATTATGAATGATTTTTAAATTATAATAAAATATTTAATATGATATTTAAAATTTAAACATACCTAAAACAATATAATATCTATAAATTTTAAAAATAAAGTAACATCCTAATCATGGTATTTGCAAGGGATGATTAACCGTGGAGCTACAAAAACTATTGGCTTTCTTAATTCTCTAAAAACATATTATTTGAAAAAAAAAAAAAAAGGTGTCTATGGACTAAAAGGAGCCGAGTTTGGTTGAAACCTAAAATTCTTAGGTTTGGTGGGCTTTGCAATTCATTTTTATTTATCATTAAAAAGATTTTTATATTAACAATTTACTATTTTTAAATATATTTTAAATTAAATTAACAAATATTGTTTAACGAGAACAAAATAAGCAATAAACCTTGTTAAAAGCTTTAAAAATTTTGCTTAAGACTTGATTGAATTGAGACTAGCATATGGTCTGACACATGACAAGTCTAATATCAAGCTATTATAAAAATATTTACATTATTTTATATAGCCGACATTCTGTTTATGGTGGTACATTATAAAAATAATTAATATTATGAATGATTTATAAATTATAATAAAATATTTAATATGATGCTTAAATTTTAAACATTTTTAATATAACACTAAAAAATAATAAATTTTAGAAATAGTAGCATCCTAATCGTGTTATTTGCAAGAAGGGAGTAATTCATGGAGTTGCAAAAATAATTGGTATTCTTAATTCTCTAAAAATATATAATTTGAGAAAAAAAAAAAAAAAGGTGTCCATGAACTAAGAGGAGCCAAGCACGGTTGAAATCAAGAAACCTTAAGTTTGGTGGGCTCTGCATTTTATTTTAATTTATCATTAAAATATTGAAAATATATTTATACTAATCTTTTAATATTTTTAAATATATTATAAAATAAAATTAAAAAATAATTTTTTATAATATAATAACACAATTAATTTGAAGTAAACATAAAAAACTTTGGCAAGTCAAGGTTCTTGCGTAGACTCTGTTTGGTTTCTTTTTCTTTTTGCCTAAAAGAGTATTAGTGTCTTTTGTTGTCTACTCTCATCGATGGTAAATTTCAGGAATTAAAACTTGAATAAACTAATTTATTATTAAAATGACATTTTCTTGCAAGTTGCCGACGTACTTTACAAAAATTTTGCAATGAGATAAGGTGCGTGCCTTTGCGTGTAGAACGAAGCACAAGACTTTCAACAAATTAAAACGTTATTCACGCTTAAGTAAAACTAACGGGGAAGAAATGACTGAAGTGTCAAGCAAGTTGGAGTTAATTTCTCAACAACTTTCTTTTAGGTTTGGCCAACAACCGACATTGCTTTTGCTTTTAAAAGACCAATAGTTATTTTTTTTATTCAGTTTTTTCTATTTATGTTTTAATTTTTTTCACTTTTTGGAATTTTTTTTATGTATAAAAGCCAAAAGTGCAATTTGATATTAAAGTAACTATTTTGAAAAACTAAAAATTAAAGAAAAAAATTTTTAAGTATTATTTTTTACCATATTATTCGATTTAAAATTATTTTTATAAATGATTTTTTAAAAATATATCCTATACAAAGCGAAAGCTTCATTCTATTGATATATGAAGCATAAATGTCTTTTATCCTTTATTAATAGTTTATGTAAATTTTTAGTATTAAAATTATGAAATTTAATATCATATTATTGATCCTTTACTATTATTTTATTAATCATTTACAAAGAAATCAGAAAAGAAAATGAAAAACTCGTAGACAAATCACAACATTTTATATTCATATATACTTTAAGAATCCAAGTAAATAATCCAATTAAATAACGTGGATACGAAGACAATGTGAATTTTAAGGTTGACGCCAATGTGAAGATCCTTTCAAACAATGCTATATTAGATGTTATAGACTTATAGATTTAAAAGTAAATATGAAATGCCTTAAAAAAAAAAAAAGAAATCAAATGGAACATGCTATCATAATGTCTAGATCCGAGGATCTATCGTTAGACATTGACTTAAAGGAGTTGCCACCAATCTTTTTTATCTAGGTGCGATTGGCCACCTAAGGAATCTGTCCTTTCAGAGAACGCCTAAATTTACGGGCCCCTAAAAGAATAGGTTCAGGTCTACTAACTAGAACAGGGTTCGGGAGTTCGGTTACGTATAAGGAAGGTTATAGCACCCTCACAACGCCCATCAAAAGATGGTATCAGCTTAAATTTGTGTTATCCAATGAGCCTTAAAATTTTACCAAGTAATTAATTATTGGAAATTATTCTCAATTGACTCTAATACTTTTAGCAGAAAATTGAGAAAATTCCCTCACCTCAAGAGTATGCAAGAAAAACTACTGTTTCACTTGTAGAGGCTCCGTCGTCGGATTATTTAAAGAAAAATCAAAATCAAAATCAAAATAAAAAGGAAGGAAAGAATGATTGTTTTTGTGTAGTGAAAATTGATACTTTCAACTTTTTCCCAAAAATATTCTTTAGAAACTTTGATTTTCAAGGAAAATTGATACTTTCAACTTTTCCTCAAAAACTTTTTTTTGAAAATTTATTTTTAAGGAAAATTGATACTTTCAACTTTTCCCCAAAAATATTTTTTTTTATTTTTATTTAAAGAAAATAGAATAATAAAACAAAATAAAAGTGAAAATAAATAAAAATAAAAAAATAAAATAAAATAAAGAAAAGTAAAACAAAAATAAAAATAAAATAAAGATAAAAAGAATATTAAAAAACCTAATCTAATAAATAAAAAAAAACCAAATAAACAAATAAATAAATAAATCAAAAAAAAAAAACTGGGACGCAGCTAGGAGTACGGTCGGCCTCGGCTTGACTAAACGGAAAAGAAACCGCTCGGAGAAGCGGCTGGGACCTCGGCTCGGCTCGGCTATTGGCTCGGAGGGGGGAGACACACGCGGGTCAGGAAGCGGGTCGACGCTCGGGTCAGGTCAGATCTCGACAAAACGCACGGATCCTCTAGGTCACTTAAGGCAAAAACGACGTCGTTTTGGGAGGGTATATAAGGCTCTTCCCTCTATTTTTCAATAGAAACCCTCTCCCTTCTCTCTCTCTTCTTTCCTTTTTCTTCCGCTTCTCTCTAAACGGCCAAAGAACTCCGGTTGAATATACACTGGATTCTGGGATTTTTCATCGAAATCTGGGTTTTTCATCGAAAGTTCACTGAAAAGTTGGTCGATTTCTGGGATCCTTCACCAAAAACTGGGCAGCTCACCGAAAACTTCAAAGTTGGCTGAAATTTTCGTTGAAAAATGCAACTTTCGTTGACAAATTCAACCGGAATCTGGAATTTTCCAGAAATTCCCAGAAAAAAATCTTCAAAAATCTCCAAAAAATTTTTGCTAATTCCCAGAACACTTCTAAACCTTTTCTTAGCCTTCAAAAATTTTCTACACACCCCTTTTCTCTCAAATCAGTAGCTTTTGCTCACTGTTTTTTTTTCTGTCCTCTGTTCTATTCTAGAGGGTCCCTTTTATAAGGATTGATCAGGAGTTTCTGATCAATCCCAATTTCTCTTTGGATCAGGATTCAATCATTGAATCCAACATGGACTCTTCTGATTGAATCTCAATCCAATTTCCAGCCAGATAAATCAAAAAAAATAAAAGAAAAAAAAATCAAACGAAAATAAATAAGATAAATAAAAAAAATTAACAGATAAATTAAAATTAAATAACAGATAATACATAAATATTAACCGGAGAAATAATAATAATAATAATAAAGATATATACATATTAATAAATACATAATACTAAGAAAAAATAAAGAAAAGAAAAAATATATATATACATATATAAAATAATAATAAAAAAAATAAAATAAATGTAAAATACAAAAAAAAATAAAATAAAATGAAGAGAAAAAATAAATCAATAAATATAGACTTACCCATTTGGACTAGGCCCAATTGATCCGGGCCTGGACCAAATTGGGTGTCTACAGCTGCTCCTCTTTGCACATTTTCTGTGAAACAGAAATTGCGCAAAGACGTAGACACCCAATCAAGACTCGACTCGACATTTCTATTTTTTACTTTTTGTTTTTTTTTTTTTTGATCAAAGCTCCTCTAAACAGAGGCTCAACGACTTTGAGAAACATAAATGGCTCCTCTAATCAAAGGCTCAACAACTTTGAAAAATAAATTACTCATTTAAACAGAGGCACCACGACTTTTGGAAAGTAAATTGCTCCTCTAATCAGAGGCACCACGACTTTGAAAAGCAAATTGCTCCTCTAAACAGAGGCACCACGACTTTGGAAAGTAAATTGCTCCTCTAAACAGAGGCTCCACGACTTTGGAAAGTAAATTACTCCTTGACAATCATGTCCAAAGGAGTTGAAAGTTGTGTTTGAAGGAATTTCAGGAGATTATGCCCAAAAGTCTTATAAATCAACCCTGATACCAAAAGACATCCTATTTCAAGGATTAGGAACTTACCTGACAAGCTCTTTTTTTAATTTTGAAAATGTCTTCACATCTATCTTCTCCATGTGAGATGTTGGAACACCCCTGTTTTTTGAATTTATACACTATACTTTCCTGAAAAGTAGTGTATGCTATGCAATGTGCATGAATTTCAATGCAAGCTATGCAAATGTTGGCCAATTAATTCCTATTCAATGTATGGTACTCAAATTTCTCAAGCTTTTCTTTTTCCTTGGGCCATCAAAACCTTTGATTCTTCAAAGATCCAATACACGCTCTCTCTAAGATCTGAACCCAGTGGTAGCCTCTTAATTGTCTTTTCCACTCACATTCCTTCTTGTAAGAAATCTCTTCCCAGATTCAATGTCCTAATCAGGAGCTGAACATCTCGATTTTGCCTTTATCACTCTTGATTTATTCAATCTAATGTAAAAAATCTTTCATGTTGTTATTCATTCATCTATCATTATTTCAAACTTAAAAAGTAAGAATGCATTTGCACATTTCTTCCATGGTGGGGTATTAGAAGAAAGAAATATGATTGGTTGAGAAACAGTCATCAGAAAAAGACACAAAGAATGAAATAGAATGTCTTTTATTGACAAAATGCTAGCAAATTTTAGCTAAGAAAGAATTACAAGGATAAATGTGGGGACAAAGTCTAAAAATGAACAATCAGATAATCATGATAACACATCTCAAAGTTTTTTCTGAAAACCCAACCCTCTGATGTATTTAACAACTTGGAACTCTTCTGAATTTGCTAGCTTCCATGTCAGCGGACTTTTAAATTCGATGCTGTATTCTCCTTATCTAAGCTACCTTTTCAGGTTTTCAACTTAGACAAACCCCCTATGACTCAAACCGCCCTTTTAGGGTTTTCGCCTTAAGTCCTCCTTTTTCACTTTTTCTTTTTTTCCTTTTTTTTATTTTTTTTATTTTTTTATTTTTCATTTTTTCACTTTTCATTTATTCATTTTTTCATTTATTCATTTATTCATTTTTTTTCAAGCATAGTATTTTTTTACAGCATCAAAATTTATAGGATGGGGTAAATCATTTCCATCCATCTTAGTCAGTATTAGTGCTCCCCCCGAAAAAGCCCATCTCACCACATACGGTCTTTCCCAATTCAGAGTCCATTTTTCTCTACTATCGTGCTGGATTGGGAGAATTTTTTTCAAGACCAAATCTCCTTCTCGAAAGCATCAGGGCTGAATTTTCTTATCATGAGCCCTCATCATTCTTCTTTGATATAGCTAACCATGGCATAGTGCAGTCAATCTCTTTTCTTTTATGAAATTTAACTGCTCATAACGTTCTCGAATCCATTCAGCTTCTTCCAACTCAACTTCTTTTAAGACTCTCAAAGAGGGGATCTTTACTTTCATTGGTAGTACAGCTTTCATCCCATAAACCAAAGAAAATGGGGTTACCCCAGTAGAGGTACGAACTGACGTTCGATATGCATACAATGCAAATGGCAACTTCTCATGCCAATCTTTGTAAGTCTCGATCATCTTCTCCAAAATCCTTTTTATGTTCTTATTGGCTGCCTCAACTGCCCCATTTATTTTCGGACGGTATGGTGCTGAGTTATGATGCTTGATCTTGTATTGAGCACATATTTCTTGCATCATCTTACTATTTAGATTCTTGGCATTGTCTGAACTAATTCTCTCCGGAAGTCCATATCTACAGATAATCTCTTTTTTTATGAACTTACAAACCACGGAGCGTGTCACACTTGCATATGATGCTTCCTCCACCCATTTTGTGAAGTAATCTATCATCACAAAAATGAATCTGTGCCCGTTAGAAGCTTTCGGGGTGATTAGACCAATGACATCCATGCCCCACATTGAGAATGGCCATGGTGGTGCCATAACAGGTAAAGCAGATAGCGGAGCGTGGATCTTATCAACATATATCTGGCATTTATGGCATTTATAAGCATAATCAATGCAATCATTCTCTATCGTCAACCAGTAATATCCTGCTCTCATGATCTATCTTGCCATCATATGTCCACTAGTATGTGCCTCACATATTCTACCGCGCACCTTTTCAATGATTTTCTTCACTTCAGTCTCATTTACACACCTCAATAATACTTGATATTTGCTTCTTTTGTACAGGACATCTCCGTCCAGGAAAAAGCTTATAGCCAATCTTCGAAAGACCCTTTTATCATTTTCTGTTGCTTGAACTGGATATTATTGATCCTTAATATATTGTAGGATGTCATAATACCAGGGCTTTCCATCTTCTTCTCCCTCGACATTAGAGCAATAAGTTGGTATATCCTTAACATCTAACTTGATGGGCTAAATATCGATGTTATCATTAATTCGAATCATTACAGCTAGAGTAGCCAATGCATCAGCAATGAAATTCTTTTCTCGAGGTAAGTGGTCAAATTGGATATCTTCAAATTGTTTCATCAACTCTAGAATATACTTATGATATGGAATGAGTTTTAAATCTCTCATCTCTCATTCTCCTTTCAACTGATATATAACTAGAGCTGAGTCTCCAAACACTTTCAGTACTTTCACTCCTTTATCTATAACAGCTTGTAAGCCCATGACACATGTCTCATATTCAACAATGTTATTTGTGCAATTGAAATTTAATCTCGCTATTACAAGACAGTATTGTTCTTCTGGAGAGATCAGAATTGCTCCAATTCCATGCCCCAAGGCATTAGCAGCTCCATCAAAGTACATTCTCCAACATTTTTCTTCATGCTTCCCTTCTTCTAGTTGGGAAATAGTTATTAAGTCTTCATAAAAAAATTCTAGCTTCATTGGCTCATACTCTTCAGTAGTACGATCTGTAAGAAATTCTGCTATAGCACCTCATTTTATTACTTTTTGGCTCACGTATATAATATCATATTTCGAGAGCATTACTTGCCATCTAGCGATTCTCCCAGACAAAGAAGGCTTCTCGAAGATATACTTAATTGGATCCAGTTTCGTTATGAGCCACGTAGTGTAATAGAGCATATACTGTCTGAGTCTTTTGGCAGTCTACGCTAATGCACAACACATTTTCTCTAATGAAGAATACTTGGATTCATATTCTGTGAACTTTTTACTCAGATAGTAAATAGCTCTCTCCTTTCGACTGGCCTCGTCTTGCTACCCCAGCACACATCCTATTGAATTTTCACATACGGTTAAGTATAAGATTAAAGGTTTCCCTGGAACAAGTGGCACCAATACTGGAGGGTTTGATAAATATTGCTTAATTTTATCAAATGCCTCTTGACATTCTTCATTCCATTTCCCAGGATTATTTTTACGGAAAAGCTTAAATATGGGATCACATTTGTAAGTAAGCTGAGAGATAAACCAAGAAATGTAGTTCAATCTCCCTAGAAAACCTCGAACTTCCTTTGGCATACTGGGAGGTGACAGATTTTGAATGGCTCGTATCTTATCGGGATCAACTTCAATTCCTCTTTCACTGACCACAAAGCCTAGCAACTTCCCTGACTTTACCTTAAAGGTGCACTTGGCTGGGTTTAATTTGAGCTGAAATTTTCTCAACCTTTTAGATAACTTTTTGAGGCTAGTAACATGATCTTCATCCTCACAAGATTTTGCAATCATATCATCTACATACACCTCAATCTCTTTGTGCATCATGTCATGGAAGAGTGTTACCATGGCCCTTTGATATGTTTCCCTAGCATTCTTTAACCCAAAAGGTATGACTTTGTAACAAAAAGTTCCTCACATGGTCACAAAAGTAGTCTTTTCCATATCATCTGCAGCTATTTTTATCTGATTATACCTCGAGAAACCATCCATAAAGGAGAAAATCGAATGCTTAGCCGTGTTATCTACCAGTATGTCAATATAAGGCAAAGGAAAGTTATCCTTTGGGCTAGCCTTATTCAAGTCCCGATAGTCTACACACATTCGTACTTTTCCATCTTTCTTAGGAACTGGGACTATATTGGCTACCCATTCTGGATACTTAGCCACTTGTAGAAAACCTGCATCAAATTATTTTTTCACCTCTTCTTTAATCTTTAGCAGTATTTCGAGCTTCATCCGTCTCAGTTTCTGTTGAACTAGCTTACATTCTGGCTTTAAGGGCAATCTGTGCTCCACTATCTCTGTGCTCAATCCTAGCATATCCTGGTAAGACCAAGCAAATATATCTACAAATTCTCGAAGTAGGTCTGTCAATCGTTACCTATCTCCAGATGAAAGTGAAGTGCCCATTCTGACCTCCTTTTTATTTTTTTCATCTCTCAAATTCACTAAGTCCACTACCTCCTGATAAGGCTCAATTGGCTTATTTTCTTGTTCAATCATCCTCATTAGGTCCGGAGGCATAACATATTCTTCAGAATTCTCTTCATTGTCAAGTTCATCAATATTAATTAAATTCTCAAAGCAAACCTCTTGATTGTTATCATAATTATCTTTATGTTCATTTAAAGACCTAAAATTGAATGAAATGGGATATGTTGGCAAGATATGTTTGGAAAGATGAAAATAATGAAGACACCAGAAGAAATGAATGAAAATGCATCCTTTCTATTTTTATTAAAAATAATAAATGATGAATGGCTCAAACAAGAAAGATCACCCCAATGCCTTGGGCAATAGCTATTGAGATGTTACAATTACATTGTATTAGTATCAAAAGTCACAGGCATCTCGATGGCACTCCAATTATTCAGCTCATAATCTGACGGATAAAGGCGAACCCATTCCTCTTGATTAAGCCCCTCCTCATCTTCACTTATAGCATTCACATTATGATTTGGTAAGGGATTTCCACTAACATTCGGTGCAGTCACCCCTCCCGTATCAAAGCTAATCATTCTGTCCTTGATCAACCGTTGCACTTTATGTTTTAGGGTGGTGCAATTTTCGGTGGAATGACTGGCAATCCCATAATGGTAGTCACGGTGAGCTGTAGGATCGTATCACTTGGGGTAAGGTGGCTTGAGGGGTTTCAATTTACTTGGAGCAATCAAATGACTGTTGTAAAGCTCTTTATATAATTCTGTATAAGTCATTGGAATTGGGTCAAACACAGGTTTCTCACAAGTAGTTTGTTGTTCCCGTGATCCACCAATGGGGTTAGTTGGGCGACTTTGGGGTCTTAGGATAGGCTGAGTGTTAGGACTGTACATGGTATTTTGAGGCCTATGAGGGGTTTGATATGTTTGGAGGTATGGTGATTGTGTAAATGGTTGGTATGGGTGAAAGGAAGTGTTATTTACAGCAGGGTAATATGGTAAATATTCTGGCGGTGGGTAGGGTGAATAACCTCTAAATTATTGTCTATCAAAGCTCACAGCCTGAGCTTCAGTTTTTTTTTTCTTCGAAACTTTTTTGCTAGATGCTTCATTTCCTTCTAGCTTGCCATTCTTGATGGCACTCTCAATGATTTCTCCCGAGATTACCATATCAGCAAATTTTTTTGTTGCATTTCCTATCATCTTTTCATAATATGAAGGTTTTAAAGTGCTAACAAATAGCACTGTAGTTTCTTTTTCGGTCAGAAGAGGTTGTACCTGAGAAGTAACATCCCTCCACTTCTGGGCATACTCTTTAAAAGACTCGTTTGCCTTTTTCTTCAGATTCTATAAAGATAAACAATCAGGGGCCAAATCGATGATATATTGATATTGATCGATAAAGTCATGTACCATATCGCTTCAAGAGCGAATGCGAGTTCTGTCCAGCTGAACATACCATCTTACCGTAGAGCCAATAAGATTGTCCTGAAAAACATGCATCAAGAGTTTTTTATCATGAGCATGAGCTGCCATCTTCCTGCAATACATGGTGATGTGGGTTTTGGGGCACTTTGTACCGTCATATTTTTCAAATTTCAGTACTTTGAACTTATGGGGAATAACCACATCAGGAACTAGGCAGAGCCCAGCAGCATCAACTGACCCATAAAAGCTAAATCCTTCCACAACCCTCAGCCTTTGCTCTAGCATGCTAATCTTGGAGCTTTCTTGAACTTTCACTCTTATCTTTTCTTTCTCTTTCTCTTTTAAATCATCTAGATCAGGAATTGGTTCTACTGTCTTTTCAATGAAGATAGGATTTACATAGCTATTATACTGCCTTGGGTTGGAAGCTGATGGCATTCCAGGATATGTTGGTTATGCGAAGTATTATGGCGGGACCTCTTGAGCAGACTGGGCTTGAGGTGGGCCAAAGCCTAGAGGATATAAAAGGGTTAGCCACTTCTTGCAACGGGGGAACTTGTTGGCTTGTGTTTTCTTCAACTCTTTTTCCTTTATTCATGTTATTAAGAGCCTCCAAAATCTTGCTCAGCTCACTTTCAATCTTTTCCTGTGCTTTTTCTATCTTTTCAAATCTATGAGAATTTTTCTGCTCCATTTGTCTTACTCTGGATCTTGTGTTGTATCGATGGGCAGGGTTCTCGCTAGATGGAGCTATCCTTGAACCTTGAGTACCATATCTTAGAATTAGTAAATTTGCATGACTATCACATGGTTACTTTGTTAAGTGTAATGAATGAAAAATGCATGTATGCAGAGAACATTTGCCTTAGAAACGGTATTCAACTAAAAGATTTCATTTATTCCAAAAAAAAACTTTTATCTACATTGAGTTTATCATCCTAGAATTATAGCCATAAAATTGTTTAATCTGTTCATACTAGGCCTTGGCTTCTTCTATAAAGTTCAACAGACGCTGTACATGTTCTCCTAATGGGGTCACCATTTGTCTCAATGCTTCTACCTCTTCCACCATCTCTCTTACCTTACATACTCCTTTATGGATTTGGGTTGTTAAGTGCTCAATATATTTCTACCTTCCTAAGTTCTCTCTTTTTCCACACCAGACTTGGTATGATAATTCTCTATGTTCTCTAACCAATGCAGCGATGTGGTCTCCTTGTTCATCCAACTTTTGACTTAGCCTGCTCAAATAACTTTTTAGTATGTTAATTTTTGCCTGTGCTTCGGTACTTTCTTCTTCCAATTCGGCATACTCTTACTTCAATCTTGTATTTTCCTCAGTCAGCTCAACAATGGTTATCTCTTTGGCTCTTTTTCTCACACATAACCTTTTATGCTCATGGTGTAACTTTGCTAGATCTTTAATAGCTGTATCACGTTCTCTAGCAATCTTGTGAACTTTAACTTCATAACTTTGGGCTCTACCTTTCCACTGGGCTTTTTTTTCTTGAAGCTTCTGAATCTCTTGCTTTAACTTGCTCTTTTTAGACTCAAATTTTTTTGTTGCCAGCTCTAACTCTGATGGTGTCTCTTCAAGTTTTTCTTCTGTTGGTGGTTGAGAGATTTCATAAGTGAATACCATTTCTTGTCTTTGTTCTCCAAACCAAGTACCCTGGGGTGACTTTATCAGTGAACGATCCAGGACTTACTCTTCAGAGATTTTTCAATGCTTTAATCATCTCATTTATCCTTTGAAATGCTTTAGGCTCACTGTAAGAGAAATTTAACTGATGAAACCCATAAGTCATAGGAATGAATTGTTCTCTCCCAAATTGCCTTCTCACTAAGAGTGGTGCATAATTTGTTACTCCCCATAAACCCAGAAGTGGGACCACTATACTATCCCCACATTGGTATAACATAGGCTCACGATTCATCCATGGGGCCAACCATCTCACCCTGGCCCTTTCTAACTTTTGTAAGAAAGTTATCCATTCTTGTTTAGACTTTCGCTTCGACCACCCACTTTCACAGAATTCTTTGATCGAAACATGATTACGGATATAAAGCTTCAAGAAAGCACCATTTCCTTATTCAAAATGGCTTTTCATCCACAAGTACAATAACTGTATGCATCTTATGAAGCGCCCTCCATTTCGACGATAATAATTCAAAGATCTGATAATCTCTGCTAATATTACTATTGAAGGATTGCAGCCATTGATCACACTCTCGAAGAAATCAACCACCGCTATCTCAATATGTCTCAAAACCTTTGGAAAGATCACCAGTCCATATATGGCCAAGGCAAATATATCTAACCCCCGTTTTTTGTTGGCATGTTGCATCAGAAACTCATGAAAAAACTTTCAAGGTAGGTAAACCTGTTCTTGTTTCTTTTTCGTATGAGAATCCACCATTTCTTTGTCTATCCCCATGAGTTGAGCCAGACTTTCACAAAATCCTGACTTATATTTTTTGACATATATCTTGTCAGGAGTCTTGAGATGCAAACCCAACAAGATCGAATATTCTTCGATGGTGGGAGTCATATCAGCCTCATTAAAGATGAAACACTTGTATGCAGGATCCCAGAATTGTGTTGCAGCCCTGATTAGTTGATCATCAATAACTACTGCTAGAAGGTGTGCTATATGCCCATATTTTTGACAAAACTGCTCTTGTCTTGACAGACTCATCTTCTTTCAGATATCAACTAAATCCTTTAAATTATTCTATTTGAGGAGGATAGATGTTTCTTGAGATAGAGTAGAATCATACCCAATTGGCAAGCAATCTCCCATCTTTAGTTGAATCTTTTCTGATTGGGCCCTTACTTCATTGGGTGTCCCACAGGGTGCTAATATTAATGAAAAACAAACTAAACGTTCATTGGCGTCCATGAAAAAATTTGTTGAAGACCGTTTTTCAAGCAAATGTTCTTTATGTAACTTTATGATATGCGTATGAACCAATGCAAAGGAATAAGAAAAAGGTTAGTATACCCAGAAAAAGAATAAATAACTAAGTAGATTTAAACATCACACAAAGTAAAAGGGATGAATCTTATGCTTTTGGTCAATTCTAAAAGGGAAGAGTGATAGCTCTATCTATAGGTTAGGCACTCTTACGGTTCACTATATGCGGTTTTAAGGTCAAAGTCTAAAGGTCCTCAAATTGTTCCTTACATCTTTGTCCATCACAGACTAGTAAGGCACCCTAATCCTCACCTATTACAGGCTACAAGCAGAAAAGGTTCAATTTTAGTGGGAGTATTTCGCTAGCCACTGCGGAGGCGTTAGACCTCACGAAAGCAATAGGTACTTTACTCCCACCTAGAGGGACGGAGCTCGGGTGTAGGGCTCATATTATGCACATGCACATGAATGACATAATTAACAAAGTAAATAAACATGATTGAATAATAACACATATATACAATAAGGTTCAATTTTATTAAGCTTTTGGATAACACAAATTATTTGCTGGCCTGACGCTCAGTGTCCCCAGCGGAGTCGCCAAGCTGTCATAACGTCTAGATCCAGGGATCTATCGCTAGACATTGACTTAAGAGAGTCGCCACCAATCTTTTTTATCTAGGTGCGATTGGCCACCTAAGGAATCTGTCCTTTCAGAGAATGCCTAAATTTACGGGCCCCTAAAAGAATAGGTTCAGGTCTACTAACCAAAACAAGGTTCGGGAGTTCGGTTACGTGTGAGGAAGGTTATAGCACCCTCACAACGCCCATCAAAAGATGGTACAGCTTAAATTTGTGTTATCCAATGAGCCTTAAAATTTTACCAAGTAATTAATTATTGGAAATTATTCTCAATTGACTCTAATACTTTTAGCAGAAAATTGAGAAAATTTCCTCACCTCAAGAGTATGCAAGAAAAACTACTGTTTCACTTGTAAAGGCTCCATCGTCGGATTATTTAAAGAAAAATCAAAATCAAAATCAAAATAAAAAGGAAGGAAAGAATGATTGTTTTTGTGCAGGGAAAATTGATACTTTCAACTTTTCCCAAAAAATATTCTTTGGAAACTTTGATTTTCAAGGAAAATTGATACTTTCAACTTTTCCTCAAAAACCTTTTTTTGAAAATTTATTTTTAAGAAAAATTGATACTTTCAACTTTTCTCTAAAAATATTCTTTGGAAACTTTGATTTTCAAGGAAAATTGATACTTTCAACTTTTCCTCAAAAACCTTTTTTTGAAAATTTATTTTTAAGGAAAATTGATACTTTCAACTTTTCCCCAAAAAGATTTTTTTTATTTTTATTTAAAGAAAATAGAATAATAAAACAAAATAAAAGTGAAAATAAATAAAAATAAAATAATAAAATAAAATAAAGAAAAGTAAAACAAAAATAAAAATAAAATAAAGATAAAAAGAATATTAAATAAACCTAATCTAATAAAATAAATAAATAAACAAATAAATAAATAAATTTAAAAAAAAAACCTGTAGCGGCTCGGAGTACGGCTTGACTCGGCTCAAGGAAGAGAAACGGCTCGGAGAAACGACTTGGGACCTCGGTTCGGCTCGGCTATAGGCTCGGAGGGAGGAGACATGCGCGAGTCAGGATACGGGTCGACGCTCAGGTTAGATCTCGACAAAATGCGCGAATCCTCTGAGTCACTTAAGGCAAAAATGACGTTGTTTTGGGAGGGTATATAAGGCTCTTCCCTCTGTTTTTCGACAAAACCCTCTCCCTTCTCTCTCTCTTCTTTCTTTTTTCTCCCGCTTCTTTGTAAACGACCGAAGAACTTTGGTTGAATATTCACCGGATTCTGGGATTTTTCGTCGGAATCTAGGTTTTTCGTCGGAAGTTCGTCAAAAAGTTGGTCGATTTCTGGGATTCTTCACCGAAAACTGGGTAGCTCGCCGAAAACTTCAAAGCTGGTTGGAATTTTCTTCAAAAAATGCAACTTTCATCGAAAAATTCAACCGGAATCTGGAATTTTCCAGAAATTCCCAAAAAAAAATCTTCAAAAATCTCCAAAAAATTTCTGCTAATTCCCAGAACACTTCTAAACCTTTTCTTAGCCTTCAAAAATTTTCTACACGCCCCTTTTCTCTCTAATCAGTAGCTTTTGCTCACTGTTTTTTTTTTATCCTCTGTTCTGTTCCAGAGGGTCCCTTTTATAGGGATTGATCAGGAGTTTCTGATCAATCCCAATTCCTCTGTGGATCGGGATTCAATCATTGAATCCAACCTAGACTCTTCTGATGAATCCCAATCCAATTTCCAGCCAGATAAATCAAAAAAATAAAAGAAAAAAAATCAAATGAAAATAAATAAGATAAATAAAAAAAATTAACAGATAAATTAAAATTAAATAACAGATAATACATAAATATTAACAGGAGAAAAAAGTAATAATAATAATAATAAAGATATATACATATTAATAAATACATAAATACCTAAGAAAAAAATAAAAGAAAAGAAAAAATATATATATACATATATAAAATAATAATAATAAAAATAAAATAAAAAATATAAAATACAAAATAAAAATAAAAATAAAAATAAAATGAAGAGAAAAAAATAAATAAATATAGACTTACCCATTTGGACCAGGCCCAATTGATCCGGGCCTGGACCAAATTGGGTGTCTACACATGCAATAAAAGTTTCTTCCGGGAAGAAATAATGCAATGGGAAGTCACATGGAAAACGTGGAAACAATTTTTAACCCATACCCCACGATTTCACGTAAGTCACATTACGGCCGAAAGTATTTATTACAAAAATGAAAAAAAAGAAAGAAAAATCAATTGTGTCATTTACAATTATTATAGTAACTGATCACAATTTAAAATTATGTGAGATTTATCAAAATTTCATATAAAACTCACACTTATAAGTGGTGGACCCACATATAATTTTTTAATGTAATTAAATAATTATAATATTGTAATAAAAAAATTACATTTGAAATGTTCCCAAGCTGATTTTCTTATTTCAATTAAATTTGTTATGAAAATATTAAAAATATTTTATATTAATATTATAAAATTAAAATTTAATTAAAATATATTATTTATTAATATAATAAAATTCTCAACTCAAGCCTAAAAAATCATATTTAGGACTGGATCCAAGTTTTTTGACCAATAGCCTGCAAAGTAGCTGGGTTTAACAAGTACTCCAATTATAACAACTAAAAGAATGATTATGAAACGAATGATTTTTTTTTTTTATCAAGATTGATCATTGGCAAAAAAAATAATAATCAAAACAAGTGATTAATAAAAAAATAGTATATTTATAGAAAATTTAAATTAAATCAAACAAATATACAATGAGATTCGATCATAAAATCTAATACTTCTAATCCCTCTTTCTTATTATTGAGACAAAAACTCATTTATATATAGCATGAACAAATTTTTAATTTGTGGAAAATAAAAGTCATTGTCTTATTGCAAAATTTTTTTCTAAATTATGTCGGCTACTTTCGAGAAAGAGTGATTTCAGTGATTAGTTTATTCAAGTTTCAATTCCAAAAATAGTAAAATTTACCACTGATGAGCAAAGTCAAAGAAAAAGACTAACACTCCTTTTAGTAAGAACGAAAGGACAAGGGAAAAACAGTTTTAATATTTTTTTTACTTTCCCTTTTCTTTCTTTCCTACAACACAGTCTAAACGATCGAGGACCACCTTGATTGTCTATATATATTAAGCTTGATGCAAGGCTTATCATTATATATTTAGAAGTAGCAGTTGAGAGAGAATTGAAAATATAGAGATCATATATAAAGAAAAAGAGATGATGGAACCCAAATGGTTGTGGTTGAGTGTGTTGTTGTTGTTGTTAGAAGGATGCAGATGGTATAGTACTGAGGCGTGTTGGGAGGATGAGAGGATTGCTCTCTTGCAACTCAAACTGTTCTTCAATCCTCACAACGATCTGTACAGCTGGGTTGATGAGATCAAGGGTTCAGATTGCTGTCAATGGCATAGGGTCGAGTGCAACACCTCCTCCTCCTTCTCCTCCAAGCGAGTCATAGGACTCTCTCTTAATAATACAAGATGGCTCGACAACAAAAGATGGTATCTTAATGTCTCCTTGTTTCTTCCTTTCAAGGAACTGAAGCATCTTTATTTGACAGGGAATAACATCGCTGGTTTTGTTGAAAGTGAAGGTCGCTTTTGCCTTTTCATCTTCAATTATTCCATTGTTAATTTGCAATTTCAAAATTCATTCATCACTTTTTCATTTTTACAACTTCATATTTAATTCTAATTTTGTTTTATTGACGAAAGCCACTAAGTCCTTTTTATATATTTAAAAGAACTCTCTTGCAGGTTTTGCAAAGTTAAATTTGGAGATCCTTGATTTAAGTGACAATTACCTCAATGATACAATTTTATTATCTTTGAGTGAGCTTCATCTCTTAAGCATTATATCTACGGAGGAAACCCTTCGAGGATCAAGTCATGCAAACGGTAGAGTTAAAATTACTCCTAATTAGATTATGAATGATATACAGTAATTAAAATATTACTTGTGTTTATTACAGGTTTCCAAATGGCTCTCAGACTTGGGTAATTTGGAAAACTCTTCATTATGGGGCAATTCTTTGAAAAAATGATATACGTGTTTCATTAATGCATGGTCTTTCATCTTTAAAGACTTTAAGTTTAAGTGAAAATTACTTGGAAGGAACCGTTCATGTTCATGGTAAATTTGTTTTATCTTTAATTGATATTAAAGTCAATTGTTGTTTCAAGGAAAGCTCTTGCATATTATTTGATTTTATATATAATATAATTAATTACTCATTGGGTTGAATAGAATTGAATAATTTGACGAACTTGAAGACCTTGGATTTAAGCTACAATAAAATTGAAAGCTTCCGGCCATCAAAGCAAGGTATAAATATATATTTCAATTCACTTAACTAAAATCTTAATTATGTGATCAGTATATAAAATTTTCGATTGACAATAGCATAAAATAGAGTTATATATTCTTGTACAGGAAACAAGATTCAACTGAGGTTGATCAATTTAGAGGAACTTGACTTGAATGGTAATCTCTTTAGGAACAACATATTTTCCTTCCTTCCAGGGCTTTCAAGTCTAAAGTCCTTGTATATGAGTGGCAACCAATTGCAAGGCTCAGTACATGTTAAAGGTAAAGCTTTTACAACCTTTTTTTTTTAATTCTTTTTAGAAGCCTTAAACTCATAAAAAAAATTTTTTTGCTAAGTCAAAGGGATTTATTAATAAATCAAAAGCGTACAAAGCCAGCATAAAGTTAATTCAGCAAAGCAAATAGATCTATGCATTCAAGCCAAACTGACAAAACACCACCCAAAGTATATAACAGAAGACAAAACACCTAAAAGTTACACCACCTTACCCATAAGCCAATTACCCACCGACCAAAGCGAGCCATGCGTGTTTACAATTTCTTTTATTGTCGGCATAAAGTCACTCTCCACCATCACCTGCATTGTACCGTGTTCAAAAGCTAGTTGCAGTCCCTAAAGGATCGCTCTTACCTCTCTATGAAGGGAACATTCAGTCCAGTCTACCCAAGCCACTGCTCTAAAAACCACGTTAATGTTTGAATCTCTAAGAACAGCACCTAGCCCAGCTTCTTGTTCTCTGACCCTATACACTGCATCCACAATGAGCTTTAACATATCCAGTACAGGAGGTTGCCAACTCTATCCTTGTGGCGTCCTCAAGATCATAGTTGGTTGTCCAACCAGTTCTAGCCTTTCCCTCACACGGGCTGTATTTACCAATGATTTCCACATAGCACATGTTACTTGATGGAGGCATTTTAATTACAATCATATCGTATTGTAATTCTTATTGTGTTAATTATAATATCATAATTCTTAATATTGTTATGTTTGCTTATATAATTACATTAATTAAGTTAACAAATATTATATTATTTTCAAAATGTGAAATGAAACCCAGTTAAGATGCTAATTGTACCTTTTGTGCCTTGGATAGTTGCAGTTGCTAATATGAAAACTTTTGGTTGCAAAATAACATTTCTTGTTCATACTATCTGGTAGGAAAAAAGCTATTAGCCTAAGAATCAAGCTACACCTAGTGGGCAAAAAAAAAAAAAAAAATTAAGCTACAAATACTTATGAAGGAGGATGTCACTTATTAAACAGTCAGTCATTTCGATTTTTGATTGGGATAAGAAATTCGAATCCAACTCTATGTAAGATAAAGACAACCGAACCGAGTGCTTAAGTGTAATTCTTATTATTGAAGTGAGAAAACTGATACATGACTGAATTAGAAACAATTGAGAAACCATTTTGTACTTTTTTTTTTTTAATTTTTGTTTTCTGAAGTTTCCTAAGTATTTGCGTTAATGGGTCAAGTCAAGCAAATGGTAGAATTAAAATTAATCTAATAGTGATTATGAATGATATATAGTAATTAAAATATTAATCTTTTTCATTACAGTCTTTCAATGGCTTTCAAGACTCAATAATTGGGAAACTCTTGATTAGGATACAACTCTTTGAAAAATAACATATTGTTTCTTATTAATGGTCTTTCATCTTTAAGGACTTTAAGTTTGATGGAAAATCACTTGGAAGGAACCATTCATTTTCATGATAAACTGACTTTATCTTTCTTTTATGTTCAAATCAATTGTTGTTTCAAGAAAAGGTATTGCATATCATTTGCTATTATATGTAATATTAATTACTCATCGGCATTGAATAGGATTGAATAATCTGACAAATTTGATGAACTTGCATTTAAGCTACAATAGAATTGAAAGCTTCCGACCATCAACACAAGGTATGAATATATATTTCAATTCACTCATCTAAGTTTTTAATTATGTCAAGATAAACTTGCTTTATCTTTCTTTTATGTTCAAATCAATTGTTGTTTCAGGAAAAGATATTGCATTTCATTTGCTATTATATGTAATATTAATTACTCATCGGCATTGAATAGGATTGAATAATCTGACAAATTTGATGAACTTGGATTTAAGCTACAATAGAATTGAAAGCTTCCGACCATCAACACAAGGTATGAATATATATTTCAATTCACTCATCTAAGTTTTTAATTATGTCAAAATAAACTTGCTTTATCTTTCTTTTATGTTCAAATCAATTGTTGTTTCAGGAAAAGATATTGCATATCATTTGCTATTATATGTACTATTAATTACTCATAGGCATTGAATAGGATTGAATAATTTGAAAATTTTGATGAACTTGGATTTAAGCTACAATAGAATTGAAAGCTTCTGACCATCAACACAAAGTATGAATATATATTTCCATTCACTTATCTAAATTTTTAATTATGTCAACGTATAAAATTTCATATTGACAATAGCATATAATAGAATTATATATTTTGTATAGGAAAAGAGACACAATGGAGGCTGACCAATTTGGAGAAACTTGATTTGAGTGGTAATCTCTTCAGGAACTACACATTTTCCTTCCCTCAAGGGCTTTCAAGTCTAAAGTCCTTGTATATGAGTGAGAACCAATTGCAAGGCTCAATAGATATTAAAGGTAAAGCTATTACAGCCTTTGTTTTTTTTTTTTTTTTTTAATTCTTTTTAGAACCTTTAAACTCACCAAATGAGTACAATTTCATATCACATTTGAGGATTTTTCTTCTTCACTTAAAGCTTTAGATTTATTTTGCCATTTATTTCATTATAAACTCATTAAAAATACTCAATAAAAGATTATTTGAATAACCACGCTAACATAATGATTATTTGAATTGAACTTGGATATAGAATTGAATATTTTGATGAATTTGAAGATGTTGGATTTAAGCAACAACAGAATTGAAAGCCTTAAATCCTTCCAAGGTATGCACTTATATTTGCCCAATTAGTTAAGTTTTACATATAATTAAATTATATGTAAATTTTTTTGTGATGAATCTTTTGTAGATAGTGGAAGACAGCTGAACTTGACCCATTTAGAAGAACTTCATTTGAGCAATAATCTCATTAATGACAACGTATTTGAATCCCTCAACGGTCTTAAAAATTTAAAGTCTTTGTATGTAAGCTCCAATCAGTTAAAAGGATCAATAGATATGAAAGGTAAAAGTACTTTTTCTACAACAATTTTGAATTTGTTAATAGAACCCTAATTCATGTTTTAAGACAATATAATGAATAAGTTCATCTGTTTCTTTTCTTTAATGATAAAATTATGTAAATTATCTATAGATATTGGGAGACAAGAGAAGCTGATCAATTTAAAAGAACTTGATTTAAGTTATAATCTCATTAATTATTACTTTTCAACCAAATTTTCAACTTTGTTAGAAATACTTAAAAAAACATACTTCATGTTTTTGGATGATTTAACAAGTTGATCTCTTACTTTTCTTTTCCCAGACTTAGGTGCTTTTACCAACTTAAGGGAACTGCATATGAGCTATAATGATCTGAATGAGTTTGTGGCCTGTAAAGGTATGGATATAAATAAATTTTCTATTTTTATTTGTGGGGTTTATAATGATGTAGATGTTTTAATGATCAACAAATTTAGCATATTAAATTTTAATGCTCAATTTTTTAAAGGAAGAAATTAATTATTTATTATATGCTTTTTACTACAATATTACAATTCTCTAATTATAATAAAGAATTACATAAGAATTCACCATTTATAAGTGTGACGTCCACATACAATTTGTTAAATCTCACGCAATTTTGAATTGTGATTACTTAATTGTATTACAATAATTGTAGGTGAAATACTTTCATTAAACCCAATTTTTTAAAGAAAGTAATACATTATAATTTGATTACTAATTAGAAATGATATATATTTGCATTAGATAGTTGCATTCTTTAAAAGGTGTTGCAGCTGCATAACAAATATTTCCTTTTTTATTTGTATTAGCTTGTTGTGTTTTAGAGTTGGACTTGTTTGCTTTTTGCCATTCTGTTTTAGACTACTGCTCATTCTTATTCCCTTTAAAAAAATTTTGCCTTTTCATGTTATAGTTTTGTTTGATTTTCATCTTCTTGACTGTTTTGTATATTAAAAGTTATATTAAAAATTGTTACCGTTTCAATCTTGCATATATAATCTTATCTACAAAAATAAAAATTTACATTTGTTTATTTTTTCATTTACAGAATATAAGAGTTTGAAAAAGTTAAAAGTTCTTTCTCTAAATGGGGTCTTCACCAATGGAAGCATTCCATTACTACTAAAATTAGTAGAGGCATTCCCATCAGTTAAGACCTTCGATCTACAATGGAATTACTTAAACAAGACTATGGCTACTCAAGATCAAGGTAAGTCATTAATTTATTCTAAAAGGACTAAAAATTAGTAGTTGTTTGTTGATTAACATCTAATAACACCTCCTATGCTATGATTACTCAGAATTGCATGCGTTGAACAATGTGGAGGAAATATTTCTAGACTATTCCTATCTGGACAACAACATTTTGCAAAGCATTGGATTATTCACTTCTCTTAAAACTTTGTCTTTATGTAGCTGTGGACTTGTAGGTTCCTTACCTAATCAAGGTAAATTAAAAACTCCATAATTTCTCCAATATAACTTATGGAATACATTTCTTCCCAATAATCCTTTATTCTATTTCTTTTATCTAATATCTCCCATGTATTTTGATTTAGAAATCAAAATTTAATTAGAATTTCTTCCACGGTCTTATAAAATTTTCAGGTTGGTGTGATTTGAGGAACCTTGAAGAGTTGGATATCAGTGAGAATGCACTTAAGGGGATACTTCCTTATTGTTTGGGTAACTTGACATCTCTTCATGAGTTATATATCTCTGACAATCAATTTAAGGGAAATTTGACTCCTTTAGCAAATCTTTCATCACTTAGACTCGTTTCCCTTTCAAGAAATCGTTTTCAAATTTCAATGCCATTCTTGTCACTTGCAAACCTTCCAAATCTCAAGGTTCTTTTGGGTGATGAAAATAATATGGTAATGGAACCTAATTCCTTTCATACTTCAATTCCGAAGTTCCAACTAAATTCCATCAGCTTGTCAAAGTGTACAACAGATAAAAGACTTAGCCTACAACCTCCTAAGTTCCTTCATTACCAATATGAATTAAGATATGTTGATCTTTCCTATAACAATTTCAGTGGAACAGTCCCATTATGGTTGTTAGAAAATAACACAAAATTAGAAAAACTCTCCTTATTGGGCAATTCTTTCACTGGTCCTCTCTTGTTACCAAATCTTTTTCATCTTAATGTGTCTTTGATTGACATATCTGATAACAAATTACAAGGTCAAATTTCGGCAAATATATGTTCTACTTTTCCAAATTTGAAATTGTTATTCTTATCTAAAAATGCCTTTGAAGGTAATATCCCTCCTTGTTTAAGTGGCATGAACACTTTATCAATTTTAGACCTATCGGACAATCATTTGTCTGGAAGAATATCAGAAGAGTTGATCATGAGAAGCTCATTACTTATGCTTAGGCTATCAAATAACAACCTCAGTGGAAAGATTGTTCCTATGATGTTCAACACAGGCAAGTTGTCATATTTGTATTTGGATAGCAATAATTTTGGTGGAGAGATTCCTGATATTGATGTCCCTGCTACTGATTTTTCACATTCATCATTGGTGGATATTGATCTCAGTAATAACAATTTTAATGGAAAGCTCCCAAGATGGATAGGGAATTTATCGTATTTGAAGAGATTGGCTTTGTCCAACAATCATTTCGAAGGTTCTATTCCAATGGAATTGTGCAACTCGTATGAGCTTGAACTTTTGGAGCTTTCTCAAAACAATTTATCTGGCTCTATTCCTTCTTGTTTCAATTCACCATATTTGAGACATGTCCACGTGAAGAGAAATAGACTAAGTGGTCCATTGACACTTGCTTTTAATAGCTTTTCATTAGTGACATTAGATCTTACAGGGAATAATTTGACTGGTAATATTCCAAAATGGATTGGCACATTTTCTGCTTTAAGCGTCCTTCTTTTGAAAGATAATCATCTAGATGGTGGAATTCCAATTCAATTATGCAAGTTGTATTCATTGAGCATCATAGATATTTCTGGAAATATGTTTTCTGGTCCTATACTTTCTTGTTTGGGTAATTTAACTCTGGCAATGAATGAGAAGAAGTCCTCCATAGAAGATCTAACAATATACATTCCGATGGATGTATCACATGGTTATCCTAGTAGCTACAAGGAAGAATGGATAGAGTTTACAACAAAGAGTGTGTCCTATTCATACGGTGGTGACATTCTTGAGTACATGTCTGGGATTGATTTATCTTGTAATAGGTTAACTGGGCAAATCCCATTAGAACTGGGAAACTTGAGTGAAATCCGTTCGTTAAACTTATCACACAATAATTTGGTCGGAGTTATACCTTCATCATTTTCACAACTTAAGCAAATCGAGAGTTTGGACCTTTCTTACAACAACTTGAGTGGTATAATCCCTATACAGTTGGTTGAGTTGTATTCTCTGGAGGTTTTTAGTGTGGCACACAACAACTTGTCAGGTAGTACTCCAGAACCAGAAGCTCAGTTTGGGACCTTCGATGAAAGTAGTTACGAGGGAAATCCTCTTCTCTGTGGGCCTCCATTGCATAATAGCTGCTCTAAAACTGAGTCACCACCAACAGTACCATCTACAACAGATGATGAAGGAGAAGGTAGTTTCATGGAAACATATGTTTTTTGTGTGACCTTTCTAGTTTCATATGTAATTGTTTTATTGGGAATTTTTGTTGTTCTATACATAAATCCATATTGGCGGCACGCATGGTTTTCTTTCATTGATAATTGCATCAATACCTGTCGCTACTCAATTATGGGTAATTTTCTTGAGTTATACGTCTTCAAAAGATGTGCTTAAGTGTCATGGGAACTCTTATGATTTGCCTTTTGTTTAAATGTAGTGAAGATTTGGATGAAGTTGATTTTTGTTATCAAAAGAAGTTTGGTGATTTGATCTTTTAAATGAGGGATTTCTTTTAGTAGACTATTCTTCTAAAATGGTTGTAGGACGAGCTATGGATTTGGTTACTCATATTGCTTAGAAAGAGTAATTTGATGATTTTGCACTTTCAACAAAGCTTTTTGTTTGTCGGAACTCTGTTTTTGGTATTTGCTTTGTTTTGAAGGAAGCTTGTAGCTTTGTGTCTTGTTGATTTTATGTTTGCATACAAATTCAATTCTCTATTCTCCATCTTCTCCAAGTTATTGTTAATATCTTTTCCAAGTTATTATTAAAATTAGCAATTTTTTCCTTATTACTTTTGAGTTAGTTTTGAGTTTCTAGTGAATGATTTTTGGCATAGATTGTAGTAAAGGCAAAGATTGCTGGCTGTGACCTACCAAGAATATTTCTAAAGCTTTATTAGTTGGATTCATATGTTTTAATCAAACTTTATGTCAATCCTACGAAGTTGTTTCAATTTATTTTCTTCGATGCTTAAAAAGTTGGATTTTAAACAAAAACAATACTAGTAGTATTAGTAAGAATTTGAATCTTAAATGAAACACGTTACAATAATTCAATAAATAAAAATATATCAGAATTTTAAAAAGAGTTTCCATCATATTGAAGTAATATGAAATAGTCAAGAATGTGCTTTTTCTTTTTTTTTTCTTTTATTTATCAATTTCTCATTTCTTGCCCTTTTATAGAGGTTTTATTTTTATTTAAAATTACTTAATATTTGTTGTTTTTTGGAAATTAGTATTAGTTTATAAAATGAGCCAAATAAGCATTGATAGTTGAAAGTATCATTTTGCTCGCAAAATGCAATTATTTTCTTTTATAGGGTTACAAAATATTTCAAAATAAAAAAAAATTAAATTTATATATCTCATACACATGGAAATCCGCTCAAATAAATAAATTAAATGCATAATCTTCCAAAACAGTAATAAATATAGGATGTTAGCCAATGAGACTATGGCTTGGTATAGTTTGTTAATGAATTATTCTATGATTGTAACTTGATTATGATGTAATAATTGATTATTCAATTAATTATATGAATATAATACTTGATTATTATTATAAGAATTAAAAAAAAAAACTAAAATTTTTGAATCCATGCTTTGCATGGTTAGTTTTTATTTATAGTACTACTTTTTCTTTTTTAACTTAAAAGCTGTTAAATGTAAAACTTTTACCATTAAATTTAGTGAAAATACATAAATTTATTTATTTATTTATTGACAAAGAATATAATTTAAACCTATTTTATTTTATTCTTTTATGATAATTAAAAATATTTTCAAATTTTCACTTGGATTTATTTATAGATAATTTAAATAAATATTCTTTCACATTGATTTGATCATTTTGAAGTGTTTTTTTACAAAAGTCTTATTTAATTTTTAATGAAAATAATTTAGTAGCAGAAGAGGAGGATTAAAATGTTTTATGTGATTTGAATTTAAAAAATTTTTAATATAATATTTGAATTATAATTTTATTAATTAATATGAATTATTGTTTATCAATCACTTATCATTATTTAAAACATACAAGATTAAAAGTAAATATAAAATAAATTAATAAATTTATAATTTAAATTATTAAAAATTTTTAAATTCAAATACTTAGTTTTTAATATTTAACTTAAAAATCTATTCATATATTGAAAATAAACCCCTAAAAAATGATCGTACTACCCCTTTCTTGGTTTGAGAAGAATTTAACATTCGACTAAATTAACTATTTTACCCTCATACCATAATTATAAAAATATTTTTCTCTTAAGTTGACTATTATCTATTCATGCTATAATTAAGAAAATACTCATTCTCTTATAATTATTTATTATAATACCCTCATACTATAATTACAAAAATACTCATTTTTATTATTAAATTACAAAAAGAACCCTTCTTTTATTATTGACCCAAATTACTATAATACCTTCCTAACATAATTATAGAAATACCTTTCTCATAATTGATCAAAATTACTATAATACTCTTCTTACCATAATTATGAAAATGCTTTTATGAATGCTTAATAAGAAGTTGACATGTGATACTTTATTTCAAAATTAATAACATATATTAAAACAATCCTTTTATAGTTACTATAATAACGCTTTGTTTATTTGAGGTGATATTGATGTGTGTCCAAATTAACTATAAAGTCATTTTACCATAATTACAAAATACCTATCTTCTTATAATTAATTAAAATTATTATAAAACCTTCTTACAATAATTAAAAATACCCCTCATGGTATAATTGACTAAATTTTCTAAAATATTCTTCCTACAAAAATTACAAATATACCCCTACCATAATTAGCAAAAAATTACTATAATGCATCTCATATGGAAATGCTTTTATAAGCACTTCATACGAAGTTGATATGTTGCATTTTATTTTAAAATTATTATAATATCTCTATTAAATTATATATTAATTTTTAACATAATATAAAATTAATCATATATTAAATTATTAAAATATCATTACAATTGGTTTATAAAAATTTGATATGTGATATTTTATTTAAAAATTACTATAATAACACTATTAGATTACATATGAAATTTTAACATCATATAAAATTAACTACATACTAAATTATTAAAATACCCTTACCGTTGTAAACCTAAAAATTTGACATGTGAAATTTTGTTTGAAATTCACTATAATAGCAATATTAAATTACTTATTAAATGTTAAATAACATATATTAAAATAATTTCCATTTAAATTACTATAACACTGTTTTTGTATATTTGATATGATTTTAACATGTATCCAAATTTAATATAATGCCTTTCAATTATAATTAGGAAAATATGACTCTTCTCATAATTAGCCAAAAATATTATAATACCTTCTGTCATAACTATAGAAATATCTTTCTTATTATAATTGACCAAAATTACTATAATTAAAAAAAAAACTCTCTTACTATATTTGGTCAAAATTATTATAATACTCCTCATACCATACTTACGAAAATATTTCTTTACAAAATTATTATAATGCTCTTTATATCATAATTATGTAAATATCTTTATGAGTACTTTATAATAAGTTGTATATGATATTTTGTTTTAAAATTTTATAATGTTCATATTAAATTACGTATTAAATTTAATATATTATAAAATTAACTACACTAAATTATTAATATACTCTTATCATTACTTTATAAAATTTGATGTGTATCATTTTATTAAAAATAATTAAAATTAAGTGATCAAATAAACTAGATAATTATAATTTTTATTAAAATAAAAAATTAAATAATTTTATATTTAAAAATAAAAAAATATTTAATCCTCAATGTAGTGGCGATCGCACACTAGTCTCACATTAAAAACGCCCGCAACACCAAAATGCAAAACTTCTCCCCTCCGCCTTCAACCTTTTGTCACGGCTCAGTCACGCGCACCAAACAAAAGCGTACCTCAACTAAAATTTTACCCCTAAAAAAATAAATCTCTTCTCTTTCACTCGTCTCCTCAACCGTCTCGATGTTCTATTTTTTTTCTTCTACACTTTGAAAAAAAAAAAAAGACCTTTTCTTCACTTATTTTTCCAATATCTCTCTCTATCTCTCGGGATGCCTTAGCCACCTTCCGTCGCCGGAACCCCACAAGGTGCGTCGTCGCCGCCGGCGATATCTGTGGCACTAAACTTCCGAATCTCTCTCTTTCTCCCTCTACGGTTTGTTTTGTCTTTTTCGATTGGATTCTGGTATTATCTTTGAATTTGGATTTGATAACGCAAAAAGGAATAACAACGACGGCGTCGAGGATTTGTTAGGGTTTTAATTTTGATGGCTGGGACTCGAAAAAGAGGAGGGAACAAGGCAAAAGTTAAGAATTTAAGTTTAGGGGATCTTGGCTAAGTCAAGGGTTTCCCTGCTTGGCCTGCCAAGGTGTCTTCCCTTTTATTTTATTATTATTGTTACCTTCTTTTATCCTGAATTATGGGTATTTTATATTTTGATGATTATATTTTTAATTTCTTATATGCTTATTTTGATGATTTTTTTTTTTAAGTTTTGCATGATGTTGGTAAGTTTATTTTATGCTTACATCGTCTTACTTTGTATTTTATTTGTTGGTTTTATACTCAATTTGTTTCCTTTAGTAAATTTTGTTTTATTTTGTGAAAGGCCTATTTTTGGAGTTCAAGGTTCTGCCATGCTTATGTTAGCTGATTGTGTTTTTAGTGTTTCAGGTTTTGTACTTTGCCTGTTTATCAATTGGATTACTTAATGCAACCATTTAAGTTCTTTATTTTGGGACTGAAAAAGAAAGGACAAATATGTGTATTTTTTTTTGTTGCATGCTAGATTGATTTGATCCTAGAAAATGTCATCAGAAATTTAGCGAGGGATTTTCAATTTATTTTTTTGTTTTTATTATTTTGTTACTTAGAACTCGGTTTGTTGTGATTTTGGTTTCCGATTGGTTTTTGAGGTAGATTCTATGGGTTATGAGTTTCAGATTAGCCAGCCTGAAGATTGGGAGCGAGAACCTGACCCTAGGAAATATTTTGTCCAATTCTTTGGAACACAAGAAATGTAAGTATTTTTATGTTCAATTTATATATGTTCGGTGAATGAGAGAGATGGCAACATGATGAATAAAGATATGTGATGCGTCCGGTTTTTAGTCCCGTGAACAAACAGCTCAATTATACGAATATGTAATCAACACTCACACTCAAAAGTGCATTAATCAAACAATTATATATTCTTTAAGCAGAGATGACAAAAGTTGACTCGTCTTGAAAAATAAATTTGATTAATATACAAGCAGTTTATATTTAATATATATTATAAATGTTTAAATGTAATACAATATACACGATGACACTTTATAAATTAATTTTAAATTTTTAAAAAATAAATGCACTTAATCTTAAATATATATTTAAAATTAATTTTTATTAATTATGTGTCATTACATAATTCACTGATAGTGTATAACATCATATATCAATAGAGAATCAAATATAAAATCCCTGCTAAAATAAAAAAAATTTAGAAATTTGTTACTGATTCAGTTTATTTGAGATTAATATTAATTTTACAATTATCATTGCCACAATAAAAAGAACATTTTTAGTAATAAACATTTTAAAAATTCATTTTGATAATCTAATAGGAGATTAATGGTTGAATGACGAATTAATTATATACATTGAAAAAGATGTGTTTAAAATATTGATAGCAAAATTATTGTTTAACATTTTCCAAATATGAAATAATAATTGCAAAATTTTAACAATTATGACTGAATACAAAACTTTTAGTTTTTTATTATTATTGTTATTTTTATTATTTAATATATTTAAACTAAGCTCCTAAAGTTCTTATAGATTGATATAGTTTAGAAAGTTGTGCTTATATAACTCAAATTACGTTAATTTAAGAATAGCAAATGTAATCTCATTCTCATTGTATAAATATTTCTGATTGCCTTGTATCTCAGCCATTATAGCAACATCCAAAAGTAGTGCTAATAATGAACGCAGCATTGACATGCAAATTGATAGACAAAAGCAAAATTGGAGTGTTTAATCATGAATTTTTAAATTTTAGGTATCAAATTGAATTTTGTTTGTAATTCGAGTATCACATGTCTAAAATTTTGGGCCAAAAATCCACATGTATAATTGATCCTAGTTTTAACCAACTTCTTGAATGTGTAGGATCAAAAGCCCAAATCTTGGTCCCATCCTAGAGTTAGTCATATATAAGTTTTAACTATTGTACAGACAATACAAGCTCAAAACCCCAACAAAGGCCCATCTAGTAAATACCATAACTCTTTTTGTTTCTCTTTTCTGCGTTCTCAATATATATATATATATATATATAGATTTTATAGTTGATGCACTTATATAATTTTTTTAAATCACATATAGCCACACTGAACAGATTTTTAAAAATTTAAAATTGTAAAACATAACTAATAAAAATTGACATAATTCATTTTAAATTATTTTTCAAATTTAAAATTTGTTCATTTAAGTATAGATATTCTGTGTATCAAATATAAACTCTTAAATAATTTTCATTAAACAAACAAGAGAAAAAAAAAAAGAAAGAAAGAAAGAAACTCTTAATTGGACCAATCTGAGATCTGCTAAATTTTTCTTAAGCTTTCCCGGTTGATCCTCACACTGAAAAAAAAAAAAAATACCATCAAGTTTCATTTTTATTTTTAATTTTATCAATTTGATAAATTTTGAGGAGAGAAAAGAGCAAATAAATATATTTAGTTTAGCGGGTGACATGACCCATTTGTTTAGTGTTCTTGTTTACCTTCTCAAGGTCCACACCATCAAATCTTGTTCTGGTTCGTCCATTTTTCCATTTACTTTGTTTTCTTCTGGGTTCCTTTGATTTAATTTAATTCTTTTTTTTTCAATAATTTACTTCTCAAGATAAAATAAAATAAAATTTTAGGTTATACTGAATGTGGGATTTTGCTAATTTATGTATTTTTCTGAACAGTTTTTTTTTGTAATTTAAATATATATTTATATGGAGAGGATCAATTTATATAGTATAATTTTTTTATATATTTTTTAACATTTGATTTTAATAAATTGGAAGGATTAGAAAGAAAAATAAAAAAAATGGTTTAGTGACAATTTTAGTTGTTGGGTTTAGAGACAATGTTGAGATCAAGGGGTTTGTATATATTAAGGCGGATTTGGGAGGGGTTCATGGTTTGTTTACGTTGAGCTCCCGAAATGGTTTTTTTTTTGGCTCATTTTCCTTCTATTTGTAGCAATAAATCTATAGGAATTTGAAATTTGCAAAACGACGATCCTTTTGGGGGGACGAAAGATTTTGTTAGGCCAAATGGCCCAAATCTAATCAAATCAGTAGAAGTGAAATCAAACAATTAATTAAATATGTAAAAGACGAATTTAATTTGATTTGGTCTAATCGACCTACGTCAACGGATGAGAAATAAGATCCATTAGTTGTAGAAAATTACAAACATACAAATCAAATCAAACACTTATAACTAATACTCATATACTCTCTCAATCTTCTCTAGTCTTATGGAATATTCTCAACATAAATAAACACATACCCATGTGTACTCTTTCAATACAAACAAACACATATTTATATGTACCCATTCATCATATCTATGTGGACTTTCTTAATCTCCTTTAGTCCACTCAAACATACACACTTATAAGGACGTTAAATCACCAATAGTCCCATGGGGTATCTATTCTATAAAATCCAACAACTCTCTTATATTTTTTTTAATACCTAATCCTATAAAGACTTCATCTATTTATAAGTATATAAACATTCCTATTAAGAATCTCTTTCCTCTTAGAATTCTTCTTTCGCAACTCAAACTTGCCTATTAAGAATCCATTTTCTCTTAGAATTCTTCTTCTACAAGTTTTTTTATTCATTAAGTAATATCTAACCAATCCAAAACAAATCTGTTATAGGATTTGAGTCATTATTTCCAACAGATTTCATGGAAATCAAACTATGTATTTTTGTAGGATTATACTGTAGTTTAGCAGTTTTTATGTATTTCTGACTTATGATTCTGAGACAAATTTTATAAACTATGTACAAGAAAAAGGGCTAATGATAGGATAAAATTTTGAGTAATTTTTATGTATTTCTAACTTATGATTCTGAGACAAATTTTATAAACAATGTACAAGAAAAGGGGCTAATGACAGGATAAAATTATGAGTAAGAGATGATAAAATTATGAGCAAGTGATGATAAGATGATATTATAAATAAAATTATATTAAATAATATAATTTTATTTTGTATTTGATGTGTGTGCAGATTACGATTTGATAATTTTATTTGAATAAAGATCACTTACATTGGTGTAAATTTTTATATTTTTTTAGACCCTTGAATTAAAGTTAAATCTACGATTTATTTGAATCAAAATAATATTTTTAAATTTAAAAATTTAATAATTTTGATCCAAGTGTCCAAAAAATGTAAGATCTACACTAGTATTTCATTATATTATTGATGTAATTTAAATTATTGATGTAATTTTTAATAGTATAATAATAAGACATTTAAATTTAATCTCATGGATTGAAAATAATTCTCTCAATTTTAGGAAGATTGAATTATCTTATGCCAAGGAGATAATCAGAGACGAATCTTGACATTTGATTTTGAAAGGCTAATTAAAATTATACACTTTTTTCATTTGAGGTATTTCATTATATTTATTTATAATATAAAAAATATATGCAAGCATAATAAGCTCATATAATTATAAATTTTATCAATTTGTAAATAAAAGTTTAAAGAAATGAAATATATCAAATAAATAATTTAAAACTATATATATATAAATAAATCAATTGTTAAAGTTAATAAATATATTTTTAATCAAAAAAAGTGAAATTAAAACTTTTTTACAATGGAAGTCAAAACCTATAGAATAGGAAAGAGAAATTGCAAGTGTTAATTTTATAGGAATTCATCTTTTAAGGAAAGTGAGTGAATTATTTAGGTTAAACTTCAATTTCAATGAAATTGAAAATTTGAGATTATGTATTACCAAATTATTCCAATCTTTTATAAAGTAGTCTTAATCTAACTTTTGTGATAAAAAAAAGTGCAAGACAATAAGTGAGTGTCAAAACTTTGTACAAGAAAATTTTTCATAAATGACTAAGAGAAGTCAATTTATAGAGCACTATAACAAAACTTAAGAAAGAACTATCCCAAGTTCATGATAAAATACAAAAGTTTTAAAATTATCCACGCTTATATTAATGACAAGAATTTTAAGAATAAATATACATATATGTTTTATGAAACAAATCATATCATCAATTTTAATTTAGTAAGAAAAATTGAAGACTGAAATGAGTTACCGTCGGTACTAGATAAAAACAAAAATAAAGAGGTTTGATGGTGTTGAAGTCATGGAGTCTTATTAAAAAAGTTTTTTTTAAAAAAAATCAATTTGTGTTTTCTTTTAGTCTACATGGTTATGATTTATATTTGTGATAAATTTATTAATTTTAAAGATTTGTGAATAATGATTTGTGATTACAATAAATAGATAAATATAGTGTGATTTTAACTCTTCTTAAATGGCAATACATAAATTTAGATTATAGAAATAAGTAAATAAAATTAACTAGTAATGTTGGAAACCAATTTAAATTCATGCTATTAGGCGGTCTTCAAATTTGGGAGGAAGGTCCTTGCCCTAACTATTGTCTGCTATTGAGGATAATTAATCTTCTTTGTAATTTTATCTTTTTTTTTTTCGGTACCAACCAAATATAATATATGATAACTATCATTTTATCTTATTTATTATCCAATACAGTAAACATAGATTGTAACTTAGGTTGTGCTGGTTTTTCATCAACCTACGAGGAGTTGATTTGGGGTGGCAGTGCCACCTAACTTTAGAGTTGCTTGATCTAGCTGATTATTTCTGTTTTAAAAGGTTACTTTGAGGGTGCAATGACTGGTGGATGCATGGGTGGTTAAAGCCATTTTACTTATTGGAAGTTGGGGCAGTCATTGTGAGAAGTCAGAGATGCTTCAATAGAGGATGCAGTGAACAAAAGCTTTCTAAGATTGAGTGACCATATGCTTACATGATCGAGGTTCTATCACATTATGGTGGAGTATTTGGAGCTTTTTCTTCATAACTTACATATGAGTACATATGTTAGAATCCACCGTACATATAAGTACATATGGACTATAGTATCTTGGTCATATTACTGTTATAAAAGAAAAAATAGAACGTAATGAAACTAAAATTACTAGGAACCCTAGATCCTTGCTTTTATTCATAGGCATGCTACATCATTTGATTTATCAGATTATATAAGGGACTATTCATGTGATTTCTATATCTTCTTCAAAGTAAACTATTGATTTTTTTATTTGTGTTTTTCAAAAGTTAATTAACAAACTCAAGTTAAAATCTACCGTGTACCTCTGTAAATTTTAGGATGAATGTTAATGTAATTATTATAATTTAAAATTACGATGCAATTATTAAGTAATCAGTTTCATTCTATTTAAATTAGTGAAAAAAATCTTGTAAATAGATACTGTTATACAAACTTTTTACATTAGAATACAAAAAATTCTTTTCTTATAACAAGTGCAATTAATCATGGTAGATATTGTTTGATCTTTGGTGCACCAAAACTTTAAAAAGATTTTGATTGGTCCCTATGTTAATGATTCGACTAAGAATTTGGCAGGAAGCCACAACGATGGAATACAACTTTTAATTTATTGGTGCAATTGTGGAATGTTATGGAATTCGACATGATTCGATGGACTAAAATTATTTATCCAAAATCCATTCATTCATCGTGATAAAGACGATTATTCTCTAAAGTGCTCATTTGGAGAAAGGTATTTGTCAAATATTTACCATTGAAACAAAGACCTTTTATGGCTATCATTTTTTAAATTTTTATTAAAACAGATTCTCTATTTTTTAAGTAAAAGATAAAAGCATTAATCAATAAATCCAATGTTCGGATGCTTCTTATTATAATTAATCAAGCTATCATAAAATCAAAATATTATATAATTAATATGAATGAACAAAATTAAGATGCTTACTAGTAAAATCCAAAAAATGAAAGGTTTTTTCTGAATTGACAGTAACTCAAGGACACATCTATTTGCATTCACGGTTGCAAATAAGAAGAGCAACTTGTTTTATTCCATTCCATGGCTTAAAACAAAAGAATGTATAAGAGAAAAGCAAGATGCATGAGCATCAATAGTCAATTCCACAATTCTAGGCCTGGCAAGTCAAGGTCTCCTCTCTCTCTCTGATCATTACTAAATTTCAATTCTTTATAGTTGAAGGCAACTTGAATGGACTAATCATCAAAATTAGACTATCTCCAACACCATTTAGAAAAATTTTGCATTCCAATTCTTTATAATTGGAGCCAACTTGAATGGACTAATCATGAAAATCAGTCTGTAATTCCATTTTGGAAAAATTTGCAATTCAAATCTTTATAATTGAAGGTAGCTTGAATGAATTAGGGACGGATCCACATGTTTAGTTAGAATGTTCATGGACACCTTTAAAAATTGCAAAGCAAGAAAATTTGAAGAAAAAAATTCACTGAACATATATATGTCCATCGATAAATTGATAAATCCGTCGACAGCTTTCTTTATATATTATAAGTAGACATTCCAAAAAAAATCTTAAATCCCGCATTGAAATTAACTAATCATGAAAATCACACTATCCCCCACACCATCAAAGAAAAATTTGCAGTGAGACAACAACGCGTCTTGTTTGGAAAACCAAGCACCAGAGGTTATAATTTTCAACGAACTAAAACTCTATTCAAACACGAAATTCACTTTCATATGAATCATGTATGGAGTATGAAATAACATTACGGGGTCAACCAAGTTAATTTTTCGAAAGGACTTAATTTCTATTAGGCCTAACCAGCTCAGGTCAATGTCAGTGTCATTAACATCACACTCTTACAAAAGTGGCTGACATAATTTAAAAAAAAAAAAATCAATGAGACAAGTACGCGTTAAAAACCAAGCCAAAGACATTGTTTTTCAAAAATTATACTTTGTTCACGAGGATTGAGGTCTTGGAACCTTTGGATCTCATGACCGAATCTCATCGTATTTGGACTTAATTCAACTTTTGCTTTGTTTTTGTTTGAATTGTTTATTGATTTTGTTTATGAATATATATTATATTAGTTTTCAGCATGTACGTGATGTTAATGTAATTTTATCTTTAAAAATTTTATTTAATAAATAATTTTTGATATTATGATAATAATGATAAATATTAACAATTTAACTTCAATTTTGGTATCAAATGAATAAAATTTGATAACTTTTGATATAATTTTGATTTGGATTAATATAATGAATGGTCCCTAAACTATAGTGAAATGTTCAATATGTTATTAAACTTTAAGAATTTTTAATATGATATCTGAATTATAAATCTTTAAATTAATATGATACTTGGAGAATTATTTATCTATCATGTGTTATCATTTAAAGCTAGTAATGTTAAGAGTGAGTACTACATGAGTTAGTAAATTCATAGTTCAGTGTTCAGGTACTACATTAAAAAATTTTAAAGTTTAAGTACCACATTTAACATTTCAATATAATTTAGGGGCCATTCATGACATGAATCCTTTTGATTTTGATCACCTTTGATATGTTTTGGTAACCTTTGTTAGAAGTTTGAAAACTTTTGATAAAATTTTGATAACTTTCGATATAATTTTGGTAACCTACGATTAGTTTGGTAACTTATTATATAATTTTACTAATCATTAATATAATTTTGATAATATTTGATGAAATTTTGATAACATCTTGATGTAACTTTGATAACCTTTCATATATATAATTTTGATAACTTATAATATACCTTCGGCAATTCTTTACAAAATCTGTGTCACTATATATTTAAAAACGGATTCCCACTGTAAAGCATGGGTTTCATTCTAGTATAAGATAATTTCTTTTTATATAATTATATTATTACTTCATTCAAATTTAAAATTTTTTACTAATTTTTTATTGAATAGGTTTATGATAGGCTTTTCCTAACATTCCAAGATAAAAGTTCTAGCTTCATTTCTACTAGACTTGGCAATTCATGCATTCATATCATCTAAAATACTAAAATTCGTATATTCTTATTATATTTTACACAAAAACTATGTGTCATAATTCGTGTTGATACGAAAACATGAAATACACTTTTTTAGTTTGTTAAACCTATATATAGTGATTACTAAAATTTTAAGCCATGTCACTTTCGCGTCCTATTTTCATATCGTGCTTGTGTCATGTAACCATGTTATATTTTAAATTATCAGGTTTAATTTCTGTTAGTAACTAAGGTTTAATTCTTGATAACCTTAAGTATAATAAAATTATCAATAATTAACAATTAAGTTATTATTGATTTACTATTATGTTATCAATTATTTACTATTAAGTTATCAATAATTTATTATTAAATTAGTATTAATTTACTATTAATTTATGAATAATTTACCATTAAGTTTTTAATAGTTTCCTATTAAATTGTTGTTGATTTTCTACTAAGTTACTGATAGTTTATTAAAGTTATAATTGATTTACTATTAATTTATCATTGATTTACTTCAAAATTATCAATAACTAACTAATTTACTGCTAAATTATCACAGATTAATAGCTAAATTATCACTGATTTGTAACAAGTTATTAGTAATTTCCTATTATATTATTAATGGTTTACTACTAAGTTATCAATAATTTACTATTAAATTATCGATGATTTAATATTATATTTATTATGCATTTATTACTATAATATCATTGATTTACTACTTAATTTTTGATTATTTACTACAAAATTATTCTAGATTTATTACCTAATTATCTCATGATTCACTATCAAGTTATCACTGATTTATATTAAGTTGTCCATGATTTACTATTAAATTATCACTGATTAACTATTAAGTTTTCAATAATTTACTACTAAATTATATTGATTTATTTTTAAGTTTCTAGTGATTAACTATTAAATTATTATTGATTTACTATAAGTTATTTATGATTTATTACCAAATTTATCAATTAGTTACTATTAAACTAAAATCAATTTATTATTAACTTATCACTAGTTTACTATTATATTGTGATTGATTTATTACTAAATTATCAGAGATTAACTATTAAATTATCACTTATTTTTATTAACATATCTTTAACTTATTAATATGTTGTCATACATTTGCAACTATGAAACATGGATTATAAAATGTTAACTAACAATATATGAGATAATTTTCTTTTTATATAATAACATTATTACTTTACTCAAATTTAAAATTTTTTATTAAAATTTTATTAAATAAATTCATGATAGGCTTATCTTAGCCCCAAGATAAAAGTTTTGCCTTCGGTTTTGCTAGATTAGGCTTCAATCCTTGATAATTTCAACTATAAAAAAGCTATTAAAGATTGACAATTAAGTTATCATTTATTTACTACTAAGTTATCAATGATTTATTAGTAATTATCAATGATTTACCATTAAGCTAAATGATTTACTATCAAATTATTGGTGATTTACCATAAAGTTATTGGTAATTTATTATGAAGTTATAATTGACTTATTATTAATTTATCAATAATTTACTATAAAATTATCAATAATTAACTAATTTATTGTTAAATTGTTACTAATTTACAACTAAGTTATTAGTAAACTGCTATGCTATTAGTAATTTAGTGCTATGTTATCAATAATTTACTACTATATTATTATGTATTTACTACTATGTTATGATTGGTTTACTATTTAATTTTCGATTGTTTACTATAAAATTCTCATTGATTTATTATTAAATTATCTATAATTAACTATCAAGTTATCACTTATTTATATTAAATTATTCATAATTTGCTATTAAGTTATTAATTATTTATTAATAAGTTATATTGATTTACTTTTAAATTTCTAATGATTAACTACTAAATTATATTATTTACTACTATCAATTAATTACTGTTAAACTTATATTGATCTATTATTAATTATCACTGATTTATTATTAAATTATCATTCACTTATTAAGTTATTAATAAGTAACTACTAAATTATCACTTATTTTTTATTAAATTATCTTTAATTTACTAATATACTTTCATGGATTTACAACTATAAATATAATTGATTTATTCTAAGTTAAAATCTACTTACACCTCTTTAAATTTAAAGATGAATGTTGATGTAATTATTAAAATTTAAAATTACGATATGATTATTAAGTAATCAACTTCATTCTATCTAGATTGGTGAAAATATTGTAAATATAAACTCTTATATGAATTTGTCGCAGCGGTTTTGTGTCCACTCGACGAATTTGGAAATGACATAAAAAATGGAAAATGGAGTCGCAACCAATTTTTTTTTGGCTAGATGCAATTGGCCACCTATTAAAATTTATCCTTCTAATAAGATTTAAAAATTAATTAAAATTTATTAAAAGGGTAATTTTATAGTCTGTTGAACAGTCAGGGTTTGGAAGTCAATTACGTGTGGGGAAGGATTAGCACTCCCACAGCGCTCGTTTAAAACAGTATCAATTAACTATGTGTTATCCTTCAATTTTGATAAAAAACAGTCTCATTTTCTATGATTGGAAAAATAATTTTCTTGATTTTTTTATTTATTGGAAATTAGTTTTTTTATTTAAACTTATTTCATATTTATTATTCAAGTTTAATTCAAGAAAAAATAAAATTTAACCCTTTTATTGAAATAATTCTTAAAATATTCCAGTATGAATAACTTTTTCTCATCTAAAAATTTCTTAGGTATCACTTCTCGGAATACCTTAGAATCTCATCCTCGGAGGTTCAAATTTACTTTTTGTAAAAATTATGTCATGCATGAAATGCAAATACTGACATGTTGATGCACACATCTTATGTTTTATTTTAAAAAATTTATTAATTTTTGTTAATATTTTCATTTAAAAAAATGAAAAAAGAGGAATTTTTATTATATTAAAGATTTTCTATAAATATTTCAATACACTGATAATATTTAAAAAATATCTTCTCACTTAAGGAGTTCTTAAAGTATCTCTACCCGAAATACTTTTAGAATCCCATTATTGGAATAATTTTCCTTTTTTTTCTCATTTTTATTACTTATTCTTAATTTATTAATTAATTAATTTATTATTTTTTAAAATTTTTTTTATTGTATTGAAAATTTTTTAATAAATACTCCAATATACTGGTAGTATTTAAAAAAAATCTTCTCACCTAGAGATTCATAGATATCACTACTCGAAGTACCTTTGAATCTCATCATCGGATAAAAATTGATTTTTTTTCTTATTTTTTATTATTTTATAAGATTTATTTTAAATAAAAAAATAAAATTATCACAATTTTTTACTATATGTTTCATTATTTAATTTTATTTGTTAATATTATAAAACAACAAAAATTTATTCTAGCAAATTTAAACATTTTAACATGCATAAATATTAATAACAAAATTTAAAATAACAAAAATAATATTTTAAAAAATTCAAAAAAAATTTTTTTTTACCTAAATCGGACCGATCAATGGTCCAGTCAATGTGAGTCCAGTCGGTTCGACGGCTCAATTCGGTCTAGGTGATTCTGTAGTTCGGTGTGGTCTAGTTTGATCTAGTCCGGTTTATGTAGATCGATTAGGGTCAAAGGGTGAGTCGGGTTAGTGGGTCGGGTGCGCAAACCCTGGTAGGGTCATGGGTTGACACGTGAATCCTCAGAGGCTTAAAACGACATCGTTTTAAGGTTTTATCGAAACAACGTCATTTTGGCTTTGGCAGTTTCTATAAAAGGCCTAAAATTTTTTTTCGTTATTTTTCCATTTCTCCCTTTCTCTCTAACTCTCTCCCATTCCTAGAGCCCCTCTTTCTAAGATGATCGGCTGATTAGTCTGGCCACTGTCGCCACCACTCTGGTGGCCGTCAGTTGTCATCGGGCGGTCATATGAAAATACCCAAAAACACCAAAACGTTCCCCTCAACCCCCTCTTGTCGAATCTGAACCCCTTTTCACCAAAAATAGCCCCGATCGACTTAGATCGAAGTTTAAAGTTTTGATCTCCTTTTTTTTTCAGAAAAACTAAAACTAACTATTTTTTTTTTATTTCTACAGGTCTTGCTTGGTGCTAGATTCCTCCCTGTGGGGAGGAATGTGTTGAATTTTTTTTATTTTTCTGGCAAAAAGCTTTTCTCTTTCTTTTTTGGCAAGATATCCTTCTCTCCCTTTTAGGTTCAGCCAGGAGCTCTATTTATAGAGCTCCGGTCATGCCCTATGCTTGATAGGTGACACAGGGCTTAACATGAGGCTTAAGCATGAGTTCCTTACCCCTTTTATACAACAATGGTAGGGCATGATGGCTATAGGGTAGTGAACAAGGGATGGTAGTGGCGAACATAGTATGGGTGACCAGAGGGTAGGGTATGGTGGCCAGTGGTGCCGTGCAAAGCACCACTAGCATTAGCCCTTTTGTTTTTTTTTCTTTTTTTTTTAATTTTTTATTTTTGTATTTTGTATTTTTTTGTATTTTCATTTAATCAATAAATTAATAAAATAAAACAAAAAAAAAACAAGCTGGGCCTAAATAACAAATTGGGCTTTAGGCCCGATTGAAATCACTTTTGGCCCAGTTAAAATTAAAATTGGGCTTGAAACCCAGTTGAATTAAAATCGGGCCTGAAGCCCAATTAAATTGCAACCAGGCCTTAGCTTGAAAACCCAATATATTCTATAACCAAGACTTAATTAAAATCCAGATAAATTTGTTGTCTATAAAACTTTTACATTAGAATACAAAAGTTCCTTTTCGTATAACAAGTGCGATTAATCATGATAGATATTGTTTGGTCTTTGGTGCACCAAAAAAAAAAAAGATATTGATTGGTCCCTTTCTTAATGATTCAACTAAGAATTTGGCAAGAAGCCACGAGGATGGAACATACTTTTATAATTTATTGGTGCAATTGTGGAATGTTATGGAATATGATATGATTCGCTGGAATAAAATTATTTTCTCAAAATCCATTCATTCATGGTGCTAAAGACGACTATGCTGTGAAGTGCTCTTTTGGTTTAAAGTGTTAGCATTTGACTATCATTTTTTAATTTTTTAATTAAAAAAAGTTATCTCTATTTTTTAAGTAAAAAATAAAAGCATTAATCAATAAATCCAATGTTCGAATGCTTCATATTATAATTAATCAAGCTATCATAAAATCAAAATATTATAAATTGATATGAATGAATAACATTAAGATACACATTAGTAAAATTCAAAAATTGAAAATTTTTTTGGATTAACAATAACTCGACGACACATCTAATTGCATTCACGGTTGCAAATAAGAATAACGACTTATTTTATTCCATTCCTTGGCTTAAAACAAAAGAAGGATAAGAGCAAAGCAAGATGCATTAGCATCAATAGTCAATTCCACAATCCTAGGCTTGGCAAGTCAAGGTCTCCTCTCTCTCTCTCTCTCTCTCTCTCTAATCATTACTAAGTTCCAATTCTTTATAGTTGAAGACAACTTGAATGGACTAATCATCAAATTTAGACTATCTCTAACACCATTTAGGAAAATTTGCATTCCAATTCTTTATAATTGAAGCCAACTTGAATGGACTAATCATGAAAATCAGTCTGTAACTCCACTTTTGAAAAATTTGCAATTCAAATATTTATAATTAAAGGCAGGTTGAATGAATTAGGGATGGATCTAAATGTTTAGTTAGGGTGTTTATGGATATCTTTAAAAATTGTAAAATAATAAAATTTGGAAAAAAAAAATTTTGTCAATAAAATTGATAAATTTGTTGACAACTTTTTATACATAATATAACTGGATACCTTAAAAAAAAAAATCCTCAATCTCGCTCTGGAATTAACTAATCATTAAAATCACAGTATCCCCCGACACCATCAAGGAAAAATTTGCAGTGAGACAATAAGGCGTCTTGTTTGGAAATCCAAGCACCAGATTTTATAATTTCCAATGAACTCAAACTCTGTTCAAACATGAAATTCGCTTTCATATGAATCATGTATGGAGTATGAAATGACATTGTGGAGTCAAGCAAGTTAATTTTTCAAAAGAACTTAATTTCTATTAGGCCTAACTAGCTCGGGCCAATGTCAATATCAAAAAGGTGGATAAATTATTCATTTTATCACTTAATTTTTCGGAAACTTCTATTTCTGTCATGTAACTTTGAAAAATGAATTCCAAAAATTAAAGAGGAGTGTTAAACTTCTATTTCGGTCACTTAATTTTTATTTTCCATAAATTAAAACTTTATTCACGCTAAAGTAAAAGTAAAACCATGGGTGGCGGGTAACAATAGTCCCCAAAAATTTTAGTACATGTATATATATTTATATTAAATAAATTTAAATTGATCTCTAAATTAAAATTATAAATTTTTTTATGATTTTATTACTTAATGTATGCATTATAATTTAAGAGATGTTTAAATCACATTGGTATTTATTTGTTTATTATACCAAAATATCATTACTTGTAAATTTTTAAAATTAAGAGACTTGTCAAAAATTTTAAATCACAATCATGTAAATTTCATATTAATTTGATTTTAATTTTAATTTTCTGGACGAGTCTCTAAATTTTTTTATAAGTATTAGATTTTTTTTTGTACAAAATAGACCTAACCTAGGAGATTTAGGGAAAATGAAATTACAAATTTTAAGAATTGAACTCTCACCCTCTTTTTAGCTTACTTCAATTTTTACTCTCCATATCATTTTTTTTTTTTTATTTTAGATCTATATTCATGTTGTTGTAATTTTTTTCCAAACAGAAAATATATGGAACTACTTTACAAAAGCATAAAAAAAAAATTTATAACTTTTTAATCTCAAATTTCATCATCATTCTTTTTAAGAGTATATTTAATTTTTTTGTTCTAATAAAATGTTTAATAATTGATTTATTGGTATCTCTTTTTTATTTTAATTTTCAATAACCAAAAAAATAAAAAAATTCTCATAATTCATTGATAAATTATGTAATTAGTAATTCTATCATTAATTCTAAATCCTGTTATTGTTAAAATATAATATTGTCACAATAATATTTTTACTTTATAATTTTATGTACGGGTCATATTTTTATTGATCCATTATTTTGCACTAATAAGTATGATATAAATATTTCTTTTGAAAAAATAAAATAAAAAATATTATATATAATTAGTTGGTGCCTTCAAATTAAATGTCAATATCTTCCATGGTGAAGATATGACTGGAAATAATGTGAAGTGTCCAAGCAAGTTGGAGATAATTTCTCTATAACTTTCTTTTGGGGTTTGGCCAACACCCAACATTGCAGTTGCTTTTAAGAGACCAATATTTACTTTTTCTACTTAGTTTTTTTATATGTATTTTACTTTTTTTTCCACTTTTTTTAATTCCTTTTTCGTGCATAAAAGCTAAAAGTCCAATTTGATATTAAAGTATTATTTTTTATAAGTATTATTATTTATAAGTATTATTATTTACAAATTATTCAGTTTAAAATTATTTTTTTAAAAAATTCCCATGCAAAGCGAGAGCTTCATTCTAGTGATGTATGAAATTATAAATTATTTTATCCTTTATTAATGGCTTATGTAAATTTTTAAATTACCATTATGAAAATTTAGTATTACATTATCGATCGATTACTACTATTTTATTCATCATTTACAAAGAAAAAAAAAGAAAAAAAATTTAGACAAATCAACATTTTTTATTCATTATATTCTTTAAAAATCTAAGCATATATTCCAATTAAATAACGTGGATATGACGCAATTATGAATTTCAAGGTTGACGCCAATGTCAAGATCCACTCAAACAATGCAATATTTGACGTTATAGTCTCGTAGACTTTAAAAAAATAAATAAAAGATATCAAATGGAACTCGGCATAAACGTTTCTTCTTTCCACGAGGAAATAAAATGCCACAGGAAGCTACTTCGAAAAGGTGGAAAGAAATTTTTAACCCAAACCCCACGATTTAATGTACAAGTCATATGGGTTAAAGTATTAATTACAAAATGAAAAAAAAAAAAAGGAGAGAGAAAAGTCGAATATATCATTTACAATTATTATAATAATTAATCACAATTTAAAATTATATAAGGTGAATAATTGTAAGATTATAATAAAAATTTACAAGTGAAATACACCCACATTGATTTACTCATTTTAATTAAATTAATTATTAAATTATTTTTATATTAATATTTTCATATTAAAATTTAATATAAATATATTATTTATTAGTATAATAAATTTCTCAAGTTGAACTCATGCCTGAAAATTCATATTTAGGATTGGATCCAAGTCTTTTGACCAATAGCTTAGAAAGTAGCTGCGTTTATAAACACCTAATAATTAACAAGTACTCCAACTATAACAACTAAGAGAACAATTGTTTCGCTTAAAAAAAATAAATTTTGGTTAAAATTCTTTTTTAGGAATATAAAAAAAATCTTTAAGTTAAAGAATTATCTTAAAATTCTTCAATATCTAGGTAGAACTTAAGATAACTCTTTTTGCTTAAGATTTAACATGATATTCTTTAAAATAAAAAATAACACTCGTTATGGAAGATAATTATTGGTGACTCTCCAACATCTAGGCAGAGTACCAAAAATTATTTTCTTCGAAATGTTATTTTAATTTTATTTTGTAATATTAAAATTTTAAAATATGTATTTTTTGTGGAACATTTTATAAAATAAATGATGGCAGTGTCTGGTAGCAAGTAAAAATTAGAGATAGAGAAGTGCAACACGAATAACGTGATGATGTATGTATGTTAATGGATATTACGTAAGATGAAATGCAATTTTAGAGTTGGGTTCTTAAGTATAATAAGACCACCCCGACTCTCTAACATCTAGGCAGAGCTTAGGTGCAACTATTCATATTTAAGATCCCATTTTATTAATACTTTTTATTTAATAATCTCGTTATTAATGTGAATTAAGAACTCGTGTGAAAAAACTTAATGAAATACTAAATACCCCATCATCTAGGCGACATTCGAGAACAAATTACTCCACATGAGATTTTCACATGTGTCCTTAGGATTTTCAAAATAGATTTGGGGTTTTAGGGGTTTTGGAGTTTGTACGATTTTTTTCGGTGATGGTTCGGAGTTGTGTGCCAAATTTGGGATTTTTGGATTTGAATTTTGAGGTTTTTGGATTTTAGGGTTTGACATTTCGGATTTTAGGGTTAGGTTTTCGAGTTTTAGATTTTGGGGTTTAGGGTTTGAGATTTGGGGTTTTGATTTTAAGGTTTGAGATTTGAAGTTTTGGTTTTAGGGTTTAGAGGATTTACGGTTTAATTTTAGGGTTTGAAGGTTTGGAGTTTTACTTTTAAGGTTTAAGATTTGGGGTTTTGATTGAGGGTTTGTAAGGTTTAGGGTTTTGATTTTAGGGTTTGAAGGTTTAGAGTTTTAATTTTAAGGTTTAAAGGTTTGGGGTTTCATTTTAGGGTTTGAAGGTTTAGAGTTTCGTTTTAGGGTTTGGGGTGTTTGGGGTGTTTGGGGTTTGATTTTAAGGTTTTAATTTTAGGGTTTTGAAATTTAGGGTTTAAAGAAAACGTGAATATCTTTGAAAATCTACAACATCTAGGTAGATTTTCGGAGTAAGTTCGATTTTTATAATTTTTGAAAATTAATTAAAAATTTTTCATATATTTCTTTTTTATGAAAAATTATTATTAAAGAAATTATTAATTTATTATTATTATATACTTTTTTATTAATTTAAAAAAATTAATAAAATTTTTTTTTTATAATTCCCCAACATCTAGGCGGAATTATATTTTTAAAAATATATTTTTATTCCCTCCAACATCTAAGCAGGGAAAATAAAATACAATAAATATTCAATTTTTATTATTTTTTTAAATTATTATTATTATTATTTTAGCATTTTTAATATTTTTAATTATTAGTTATTATCCTATTTTATTTTCATTTTATTATTATTAAAAATAATCAAATATTTATTCTAACAAATTTAACAATTTATCATGTATGAATATAAAAAAACACTCAAAATAACAATAATAATAATATATATAAAATTTTAAAAAAATTTTTTTACTTGAACTAGACCGGTCAACGATGGTTTGCATGGACTGAGAAGGGTTCAGTTCAGCTTACGGTTCGGTTAAGTCGGTTGAGGAACGATTCAGGCCGATTTAGGGAGAGGTTTGATCCAATCTGATCAAACCGGTTTAGAGATGCTGAGGAGCCGAGTTGGCGGGTCGGTTATGCGGACCTCAGGTCGGGTCCGGGTCTACTCGTGGATCCTCTTATGCTTGAAACAGTGTCGATTGGTCCTATGCTCAAAACGACATCGTTTTGCTCCTATGTTTTCTATAAAAGTTAGTTTTTTTTTTCAATTCATTTCACCCTTTTCTCAAAAAAAATATCTCGCCTAAAAAAAATCCTCTCTGGCTTCGGCCAGAATTCGACGTCGGACCGTCGTGCCGACCGCCACCTGGGTCACTGCTGGCGGTAGCCGTCGGTGGTCGTCAGTTGCGAAAAAATGCCAAAATACTCCCAAACGTTCACCTCAATGCCCTCTTTCTAAATCCGACGTCTGTTTTGCCAGAAACAGCCCCGATCGACGTAGATTGGGGCTTGAAGTTTTTTACCTTTTTTTTTAAAGAGACTGATGTGATTTTTTTTTTTTTTTGCTTTTGCAGGTAGGGCAGTGCTGGGTTCCTCCCTGCGAGGAGGACTATGTTTGTCCCTTTTTTGTTTCTATTTTTTTTTTGTTTGGGTATTTGGGTATGGTTGGTGTGTGTTCTATTTGGGTTTGTTGAAGGGAGAGGTTTCGTATGAGCTTGGAGATTTCTAATATTCGAGTGGAATGAATGGGCTCCTGGTATTCGAGAGAAAGAGATATCCCAAGGGGAAAAAGCTGGAGGTTTTTAAGGAGCTTCAAAAGGAGAACATGTGGTGCCTGTAGGGTGGCTGTAGGTGGGCTGGGGTAGGTTGTAGAAATGGGCTGTAGGGTGGCTGGTTAGGGGCGGTAGCGGCATCGTTCACCAGCCACCCTACTTTCTGTTTTTTTCTTTTTCCCATTTTCTCTTTTTTTTAATTAATTTTTTTAAAAAATATATATTAGTATTAGTATTATTATTATTATTATTATTATTATTATTATTATTAATTATAAAAGACTCGGACAAAATCCGGTATCTACACATCTAAAAAAATTGAACATGGTAAGCACCTTAAAATTTTATGTTTGGTCAAATCTTTCATTTCATTTTTTATTTATTATTAAAATATTAAAAAGATTTTTATATTAATAATTTACTATTTTTAAATATATTTTAAATTAAATTAACAATATTGTTTAACGAGAACAAAATAAGCAATTAACCTTAATAAAAACTTTTAAATATTTTGTTCAAGACTTGATTGAGTTGAAACTAGCAAATGGTCCGACACATAGACGAGTCTAATAACAAGCTATTATAGAAACATTTACATTATTTTATATAGCCAATGTTCAATTTATGGTGACAAATTATAAAGATGATTAATATTATGAATGGTCTTTAAATTACAAAAAAAATTTAATATGCTACTTGAATTTGGAACATTTCTAATATAGCACCTAAAATATAATAAATTTAAAAATAATAACATCCTAATCGTGTTATTTGCAAGGAGTAATTGTGGAGCTGCAAAAATAATTGGCTTTTTTAATTCTCTAAAAATATATTATTTGAAAAAAAAAAAAAAGGTGTCCATGAACTAAGAGGAGCCGACCGTGGTTAACATATAGAAATCTTAGGTTTGGTGGGCTCTGCATTTCATTTTTATTTATAATTAAAATATTAAAAATATATTTATACTAATCTTTTAATGTTTTTAAATATATTCTAAAATAAAATTAAAAAATAAATTATTTATTAATATAATAACACAATCATTGAACTAGATTTAAAGACTTTGACAAGTCAAGGTCCTTTGCGTAGACTCTGTTTGGTTTCCTTTCCCTTTTACCAAAAAGGATGTTATGTCTTTCGTTGTCTTCTCTCATCGAAGGTAAATTCGGGAAATGAAACTTGAATAAACAATTATTATCTAGGATCCACACTAAGATCACACTCTTGAAAGTGGGACATACTTAAGAAAAATTTGCAAAGATAAAGTAAGTGCCTTGGCGTGTAAAAACAATAGAGAAGGTAATCCCGATTCTACACGACTTGATATATATAAAAAAATTATTATTTTGAATTATTTATTTAATTATATATATTTTTATATATATTTAATTTTATATTTATATTAAAAATAATATTTTATTAATTTTAAGTCAGATCGAGTCGAATTTAATTTTATATAATGTTAGAGTAGGTCGAGTTTACGTATTAAAAAAATAAAAAATTATTGGATCGGGTTGAATACGGGTTTTATATGTTTAAAGTAAAGTCAGATTTGGAGCGAGCAAAAACTCGACCCGTTGCCATAAGCACAAGACTTTTTATTTTCCACGAATTAAAACGTTATTCACGCTAAAGTAAAACTAATAGTGAAGATATGACTATAAATAATGTGAAGTGTCAAGCAAGTTGGAGTTAATTTCTCAATAACTTTCTATGGGGGCTGGCCAACAACCAATGTTGCAGTTGCTTTTAAGAGACCTATATTTACTTTTTGTACTTAGTTTTTTCTATTTCCATTTTCCTTTTTTTCACTTTTTAGGACTTTTTTTTTTGTGTATAAAAGCCAAAAGTGCGATTGGATATTAAAGTAAGTATTTTTTGAAAACTAAAAATTAAAAAAATATATATTTTTTAAGTATTATTATTTACCATATTATTCAATTTAAAATTATTTTTTATAATATATTTTTTAAAAAAATCCCATGCAAAGCGAGGGCTTTATTCTAGTGATATATGAAAGAATTTTTTTATCCTTTATTAATAGCTTATGTAAATTTTACAATCACAGTTATGGCTTCTGGTATTATGTTATTAATCGTTTGTTACTATCTTATTCATCATTTACAAAGAAATAAAGAAGAAAATGAAAAACTCATAGGCAAATCACAAAATTTTTATTCATATATACTTTAAGAATCCAAGTATATATTCCAATTAAATAACGTGGATATCACGGCAATGTGAATTTCAATGTTGACACCAATGTCAAGATCCTGTCAAACAATACAGTATTTGATGTTATAGTCTTATAGACTTAAAAATAGATATGAAATGCTTTTCAAAAAAAAAAAAGAAAAGAAAATGGAACTTGCAATAAAAGTTTCTTCTTTCCACTAAGAAATAGAATGTAATAAGAAACAACAATGAAAGGGCGGAAAGAATTTTTTAACCCAAACTCCACGATTTCATGTATAAGTCACACGACGAGCTAAAGTATTAATTACAAAATAAAAAAAAGCGTATCATTTACAATTGTTATAGTAACTAGTTATAATTTAAATTTATGAAATTTATAAAAATTTTATATAAAATTCACATTTATAAGTGATAGATCCATACATAATTCTTTAAGTAATTGAATAATTATAAAATTATAATAAAAAAATTGTAGGTGAAATACTCCATAGCTGATTTACCTATTATTAAATTTGTTATTAAAATGTTAAAAATATTTTTATATTAATATTTTAAAATTAAATTTTAATTAAAATTTATTATTTATTAAATAAAATTCTCAACGTTGAACTCAAGCATAAAGGTGTTTATAGGCTGATCTAGGTTGGGTCAATTTTTTATATTAATAATTTATATGCTTGCTTAGGTTTGGTTTGGTCTGATATTTTGAGCCTCAAAAATTTTTTTTAAGGTCAACCAAAATTGAAAAAGTAAATACCAAGCCCCTCCATTAAACCTAATTTATATAACAAAAATTAGAAAATCCTTTTTTTAAATATATAAAAAAATTTTCATATATTTATATATATTTATATAATTATAATATTTCAATTATATATATTTTATTTGAGTCGGGTCGGATTCGGATTTTAATTTTTCAATACCCAACCCGAAATTTAAACAAGCTTATAAAAATGTGCCCATGCCCATTTAATATACTTTTGTTTTTTTCCTAAACTTTTTCAAAATTTGACGAGCTTTTAGGCTTAGGAGGATAGCTTGACTTTAGAACAGATCTACTTAGGTAGAAAAAACATATTTAGGATTGGATCAATGTCTTTGACCAATAGCCTAGATAGTAATTGGGTCTATAAACACCTAATAATTAACAACTACTTCAACTATAACAGCTAAGAGAATGATAGTGAAACGAATGATTTTTAATCAAGATTGATCATTGGTAAAAAAATAGTATATTTAAAGAAAAATCAATAAACAAATCAATATAAACCAACATAGAATTAAATTAAATCCAACATACATGAGATTCGATTATAAAATCTATTGCTTCCAATCCCTTTTTCTTATTATTGAGACAAAACTTTATTGATAGTATGAACAAAGTTTTAATTTGTGCAAAATAAAACTCTATTGCTTGGTTTACATGCAGAGGCACATATTTGTTTTATTGTAAAATTTTAGTAATAATTATACATGGGTTTAATAAAAACAAAAATATATATTTTATATTTTTATGTTGATATAAATTATGATATATAATTTTCATATAAAACACAATACAAATACATAAATTTTGGTATTTAAATGATACGAATACATAAATGGTTAAGTATAGTCTAATAACAAGATATCATAGAAGCATTTACAATGTTTTATATAGACAACATCTAATTTATGGTAGCAAATTATAAAAATGATTAATATTATGAATGATTTTTAAATTATAATAAAGTATTTAATATGATATTTAAATTTTAAACATACCTAAAACAATATAATATCTATAAATTTTAAAAATAAAGTAACATCCTAATCATGGTATTTGCAAGGGATGATTAACCGTGGAGCTACAAAAATTATTGGCTTTCTTAATTCTCTAAAAACATATTATTTGAAAAAAAAAAAAAGGGTGTCTATGGACTAAAAGGAGCCGAGTTTGGTTGAAACCTAAAACTCTTAGGTTTGGTGGGCTTTGCAATTTATTTTTATTTATCATTAAAAAGATTTTTATATTAACAATTTACTATTTTTAAATATATTTTAAATTAAATTAACAAATATTGTTTAACGAGAACAAAATAAGCAATAAACTTTGTTAAAAGCTTTAAAAATTTTGCTTAAGACTTGATTGAATTGAGACTAGCATATGGTCTGACACATAGACAAATCTAATATCAAGCTATTATAAAAATATTTACATTATTTTATATAGCCGACATTCTGTTTATGGTGGTACATTATAAAAATAATTAATATTATGAATGATTTATAAATTATAATAAAATATTTAATATGATGCTTAAATTTTAAACATTTCTAATATAACACCTAAAATATAATAAATTTTAAAAATAGTAACGTCCTAATCGTGTTATTTGCAAGAAGTGATTAATTCATGGAGTTGCAAAAATAATTGGTATTCTTAATTCTCTAAAAATATATAATTTGAGAAAAAAAAAAAAAAAAAGGGTGCATGAACTAAGAAGAGCCGAGCACGGTTGAAATCAAGAAAATCTTAGGTTTGGTGGGCTCTGCATTTTATTTTTATTTATCATTAAAAATATTCAAAATATATTTATACTAATCTTTTAATATTTTTAAATATATATAAAATAAATTAAAAATATTTTTTTATAATATAATAACACAATCAATCTGAAGTAAACTTAAAAAACTTTGGCAAGTCAAGTCCTTGCGTAGACTCTGTTTGGTTTCCTTTCCTTTTTACCTAAAAAAATGTCAGTGTCTTTCGCTGTCTTCTCTCATTGATGGTAAATTTCAGGAATTGAAACTTGAATAAACTAATTTATTATTAAAATCACATTTTCTTGAAAGTGGCCGACGTACTTTACAAAAATTTTGCAATGAGATAAAGTACGTGCCTTTGTGTGTAAAACGAAGCACAAGACTTTCAACAAATTAAAACGTTATTCACGCTAATTAACGTAAAACTAATGGGGAAGATATGACTGAAGTGTCAAGCAAGTTGGAGTTAATTTCTCAACAACTTTCTTTTGGGTTTGGCCAACAACCGACATTGCATTTGCTTTTAAAAGACCAATAGTTTTTTTTTTTTTAATTCAGTTTTTTCTATTTGTATTTTAATTTTTTTCACTTTTCGGAATTTTTTTTATGTATAAAAGCCAAAAGTGCAATTTGATATTAGAGTAAGTATTTTGAAAAACTAAAAATTAAAGGAAAAAAAACAATTTTTAAGTATTATTACTTACCGTATTATTCAATTTAAATTTATTTTTTATAAATGATTTTTTTAAAAATATATCCCATACAAAACGAAATCTTCATTCTATTGATATATGAAAGCATAAATTTCTTTTATCCTTTATTAATAGCTTATGTAAATTTTTAGTATTCAAATTATGAAATTTAATATCATATTATTGATCGTTTACTACTATTTATTAATCATTTACAAAGAAATCAGAAAAGAAAATGAAAAACTCATAGACAATATTATAATTTTTTAATGTAATTAAATAATTATAATATTGTAATAAAAAATTACATTTGAAATGTTCCCAAGCTGATTTACTTATTTCAATTAAATTTGTTATTAAAATGTTAAAAATATTTTATATTAATATTATAAAATTAAATTTTAATTAAAATATATTATTTATTAATATAATAAAATTCTCAACTCAAGCCTAAAAAATCATATTTAGGACTGGATCCAAGTTTTTTGACCAATAGCCTGCAAAGTAGCTGGGTTTAACAAGTACTCCAATTATAACAATTAAAAGAATGATTACGAAACGAATGATTTTTTTTATCAAGATTGATCATTGGCAAAAAAAATAATAATAAAAACAATTGATTAATAAAAAAATAGTATATTTATAGAAAATTTAAATTAAATCCAACAAATATACAATGAGATTCGATCATAAA
>NW_019168026.1:13543805-13579349 GCF_002303985.1 Durio zibethinus | reverse complement strand
GATTGATTTTACTATTTAATTTTCGATTATTTACTATAAAATTCTCATTGATTTATTATTAAATTATCTATGATTAACTATCAACTTATCACTTATTTATATTAAATTATTCATAATTTACTATTAAGTTATTAATTATTTATTAATAAGTTATATTGATTTACTTTTAAATTTCTAATGATTAACTACTAAATTATATTATTTACTACTATCAATTAATTACTGTTAAACTTATATTGAACTATTATTAATTATCACTAATTTATTATTAAATTATCATTCACTTATTAAGTTATTAATAAGTAACTACTAAATTATCACTTATTTTTTATTAAATTATCTTTAATTTACTAATATACTTTCATGGATTTGCAACTATAAATATAATTGATTTATTCTAAGTTAAAATCTACTTACACCTCTTTAAATTTAAAGATGAATGTTGATGTAATTATTAAAATTTAAAATTATGATATGATTATTAAGTAATCAACTTCATTCTATCTAGATTGGTGAAAATACTGTAAATATAAACTCTTATACGAATTTGTCGCAACGGTTTTGTGTCCGCTCGACGAATTTGAAAATGAAATAAAAAATGAAAAACGGAGTTGCAACCAATTTTTTTTTTTTGGCTAGGTGCAATTGGCCACCTATTAAAATTTATCCTTCTAATAAGATTTAAAAATTAATTAAAATTTATTAAAAGGGTAATTTTATGGTCTGTTGAATAGTCAGGGTTTGGAAGTTAGTTACGCGTGGGGAAGGATTAGCACCCCCACAGTGCTCGTTTAAAACAGTACCAATTAACTACGTGTTATCCTTCAATTTTGATAAAAAACAGTCTCATTTTCTATGTTTGGAAAAATAATTTTCTTGATTTTTTTTATTTATTGGAAATTAGTTTTTTTATTTAAACTTATTTCATATTTATTATTCAAGTTTAATTCAAGAAAAAATAAAATTTAACCCTTTTATTGAAATAATTCTTAAAATATTCTAGTATGTTGGTAACATTAGAATAACTTTTTATCATCTAAAAATTTCTTAGGCATCACTTCTCGGAATACCTTAGAATCTTATCCTCGGAGGTCCAAATTTACTTTTTGTCAAAATTATGTCGTGCATGAAATGCAAATACTGACATGTTGATGCACACATCTTGTGTTTTATTTTAAAAAATTTATTAATTTTTGTTAATATTTTCATTTTAAAAAATGAAAAAAGAGGAATTTTTATTATATTAAAGATTTTCTATAAATATTTCAATACACTAGTAATATTTAAAAAATATCTTCTCACTTAAGGAGTTCTTAAAGTATCTCTACCCGAAATACTTTTAGAATCCCATTATTGGAATAATTTTCCTTTTTTTCTCATTTTTATTACTCATTCTTAATTTATTAATTAATTTTTTTATTATTTTTTTAAAATTTTTTTATTGTATTGAAAATTTTTTAATAAATACTCCAATACAATAGTAGTATTTAAAAAAAATCTTCTCACCTAGAGATTCATAGATATCACTACTCGGAGTACCTTTGAATCTCATTATCAGATAAAAATTTATTTTTTTCTTATTTTTTCTTATTTTATAAGATTTATTTTAAATAAAAAATAAAATTATCACAATTTTTTACTATATGTTTCATTATTTAATTTTATTCGTTAATATTATAAAACAACAAAAATTTATTCTAGCAAATTTAAACATTTAAACATGCATAAATATTAATATCAAAATTTAAAATAACAAAAATAATATTTTAAAAAATTCAAAAAAAATTTTGTTTTACCTAAATCAGATCGATCAATGGTCCAGTCAATGTGAGTCCGGTCGGTTCGACGGCTCAATTTGGTCTGGGTGATTCTGTAGTTCGGTGCGGTCTAGTTCGATCTAGTCCGGTTTATGTAGATCGATTAGGGTCAAAGGGTGAGTCAGGTCAGTGGGTCGGGTGCGCAAACCCCGGTAGGGTCATGGGTTGATGCGTGAATCCTTAGGGGCTTAAAACAACATCATTTTAGGGTTTATTGAAATAACGTCATTTAGGCTTTGGCAGTTTCTATAAAAGGCCTAAAATTTTTTTTCGTTATTTTTCCATTTCTCCCTCTCTCTCTAACTCTCTCCCATTCCTAAAGCCCTTATTTCTAAGATGATCGGCCGATTAGTCTGGCCACTGTCACCACCGTTCTGGTGGCCGTCGGTTGTCATCGGGCGATCGTATGAAAATACCCAAAAACACCAAAATGTACCCCTCAACCCCCTCTTGTCGGATCCAAACCCCTTTTCACCAAAAATAGCCCCGATCGACGTAGATCGGAGTTTAAAGTTTCGGTCTCTTTTTTTTTTAGAAAAACTAAAACTAACTATTTTTTTTTTTTGTTTCTGCAGGTCTTGCTTGGTGCTAGATTCCTCCCTACGGGGAGGACTGTGTTGAATTTTTTTTATTTTTCTGGCAAAAAGCTTTTCTCTTTCTTTTTTGGCAGGATATCCTTCTCTCCCTTTTAGGTTCAACCGGGAGCTCTATTTATAGAGCTCTGGTCGTGCCCTATGCTTGAGTAGGTGACACAGGGCTTAACATAAGGCTTAAGCACGAGTTCCTTACCCCTTTTATTTCTTCTGTCTTATTCAACAATGGTAGGGCATAATGGCTATAGGGTAGTGAACAAGGGATGGTAGTGGCGAATATAGTATGGGTGACCAGAGGGTAGGGTATGGTGGCCAGTGGTGCCATGCAAAACACCACTAGCATTAGCCCTTTTGTTTTTTTTTCTTTTCGTATTTTTGTAGTTTTGTATTTTTTTTGTATTTTCATTTAATCAATAAATTAATAAAATAAAACAAAAAAAAACAAGCAGGGCCTAAAATAACAAATTGGGCTTTAGGCCCTATTGAAATCACTTTTGGCCCAGTTAAAATTAAAATTGGGCTTGAAGCCCAGTTGAATTAAAATCGGGCCTGAAGCCCAATTGAATTGCAACCAGGCCTTAGCCCAAAAACCCAATATATTCTATAACCAAGACTTAATTAAAATCCGGATAAATTTGTTGTCTATAAAACTTTTACATTAGAATACAAAAGTTCCTTTTCTTATAACAAGTGCGATTAATAATGATAGATATTGTTTGGTCTTTGGTGCACCAAAAAAAAAAAAAAAGATATTGATTGGTCCCTTTCTTAATGATTCAACTAAGAATTTGGCAAGAAGCCACGAGGATGGAACATACTTTTATAATTTATTGGTGCAATTGTGGAATGTTATGGAATATGATATGATTCGCTGGAATAAAATTATTTTCTCAAAATCCATTCATTCATGGTGCTAAAGACGACTATGCTGTGAAGTGCTCTTTTGGTTTAAAGTGTTAGTCAAATATATATTATTAAAAACAAAGACTTTTTATGGCTATCATTTTTTAATTAAAAAAAGTTATCTCTGTTTTTTAAGTAAAAAATAAAAGCATTAATCAATAAATCCAATGTTCGAATGCTTCATATTATAATTAATCAAGCTATCATAAAATCAAAATATTATAAATTGATATGAATGAATAACATTAAGATACACATTAGTAAAATTCAAAAATTGAAAATTTTTTTGGATTAACAGTAACTCGACGACACATCTAATTGCATTCACGGTTGCAAATAAGAATAACGACTTATTTTATTCCATTCCTTGGCTTAAAACAAAAGAAGGATAAGAGCAAAGCAAGATGCATTAGCATCAATAGTCAATTCCACAATCCTAGGCTTGGCAAGTCAAGGTCTCCTCTCTCTCTCTCTCTCTCTAATCATTACTAAGTTCCAATTCTTTATAGTTGAAGACAACTTGAATGGACTAATCATCAAAATTAGACTATCTCTAACACCATTTAGGAAAATTTTGCATTCCAATTCTTTATAATTGAAGCCAACTTGAATGGACTAATCATGAAAATCAGTCTGTAACTCCACTTTTGAAAAATTTGCAATTCAAATCTTTATAATTAAAGGCGGGCTGAATGAATTAGGGATGGATCTAAATGTTTAGTTAGGGTGTTTATGGATATCTTTAAAAATTGTAAAATAATAAAATTTGGAAAAAAAAAATTTTGTCAATAAAATTGATAAATTTGTTGACAACTTTTTATATATAATATAACTGGATACCTTAAAAAAAAAAAATCCTCAATCTCGCTCTGGAATTAACTAATCATTAAAATCACAGTATCCCCCAACACCATCAAGGAAAAATTTGCAGTGAGACAATAAGGCGTCTTGTTTAGAAATCCAAGCACCGGAGCTTATAATTTCCAATGAACTCAAACTCTGTTCAAACATGAAATTCGCTTTCATATGAATCATGTATGGAGTATGAAATGACATTGTGGAGTCAAGCAAGTTAATTTTTCAAAAGAACTTAATTTCTATTAGGCCTAACTAGCTCGGGCCAATGTCAATATCAAAAAGGTGGATAAATTATTCATTTTATCACTTAATTTTTCGGAAACTTCTATTTCTTCATGTAACTTTGAAAAATGAATTCCAAAAATTAAAGAGGAGTGTTAAACTTCTATTTCGGTCACTTAATTTTTATTTTCCATAAATTAAAACTTTATTCACGCTAAAGTAAAAGTAAAACCATCGGTGGCGTGTAACAATAGTCCCCAAAAATTTTAGTACATGTATATATATTTATATTAAATAAATTTAAATTGATCTCTAAATTAAAATTATAAATTTTTTTATGATTTTATTACTTAATGTATGCATTATAATTTAAGAGATGTCTAAATCACATTGGTATTTATTTGTTTATTATACCAAAATATCATTACTTGTAAATTTTTAAAATTAAGAGACTTGTCAAAAATTTTAAATCACAATCATGTAAATTTCATATTAATTTGATTTTAATTTTAATTTTCTGGACGAGTCTCTAAATTTTTTTATAAGTATTAGATTTTTTTTTGTACAAAATAGACCTAACCTAGGAGATTTAGGGAAAATGAAATTACAAATTTTAAGAATTGAACTCTCACCCTCTTTTTAGCTTACTTCAATTTTTACTCTCCATATCATTTTTTTTTTTATTTTAGATCTATATCTCATGTTGTTGTAATTTTTTTCCAACAGAAAAATTATATGGAACTACTTTACAAAAGAATAAAAAAAATATTATAACTTTTAATCTCAAATTTTCATCATCATTCTTTTAAGAGTATATTTAATTTTTTTTGCTCTAATAAAATGTTTAATAATTGATTTATTGGTATCTCTTTTTTATTTTAATTTTCAATAACCAAAAAATAAAAAAATTCTCATAATTCATTGATAAATTATGTAATTAGTAATTCTATCATTAATTCTAAATCCTGTTATTGTTAAAATATAATATTGTCACAATAATATTTTTACTTTATAATTTTATGTACGGGTCATATTTTTATTGATCCATTATTTGCACTAATAAGTATGATATAATATTTCTTTTGAAAAAATAAAATAAAATATATTATATATAATTAGTTGGTGCCTTCAAAATTAAATGTCAATATCTTCCATGGTGAAGATATGACTGGAAATAATGTGAAGTGTCAAGCAAGTTGGAGATAATTTCTCTATAACTTTCTTTTGGGTTTGGCCAACACCCAACATTGCAGTTGCTTTTAAGAGACCAATATTTACTTTTTCTACTTAGTTTTTTTTATATGTATTTTACTTTTTTTTCACTTTTTTTAATTCCTTTTTTCGTGCATAAAAGCTAAAAGTCCAATTTGATATTAAAGTATTATTTTTTATAAGTATTATTATTTATAAGTATTATTATTTACCAAATTATTCAGTTTAAAATTATTTTTTAAAAAAAATTCCCATGCAAAGCGAGAGCTTCATTCTAGTGATGTATGAAATTATAAATTATTTTATCCTTTATTAATGGCTTATGTAAATTTTTAAATTACCATTATGAAATTTAGTATTACATTATCGATCGATTACTACTATTTTATTCATCATTTACAAAGAAAAAAAAAAGAAAAAAATTTAGACAAATCACAACATTTTTTATTCATTATATTCTTTAAAAATCTAAGCATATATTCCAATTAAATAACGTGGATATGACGCAATTGTGAATTGCAAGGTTGACGCCAATGTCAAGATCCACTCAAACAATGCAATATTTGACGTTATAGTCTCGTAGACTTTAAAAAAATAAATAAAAGATATCAAATGGAACTCGGCATAAACGTTTCTTCTTTCCACGAGGAAATAAAATGCCACAGGAAGCTACTTCGAAAAGGTGGAAAGAAATTTTTAACCCAAACCCCACGATTTAATGTACAAGTCATATGGGTTAAAGTATTAATTACAAAATGAAAAAAAAAAAAAAGGAGAGAGAAAAGTCGAATATATCATTTACAATTATTATAATAATTAATCACAATTTAAAATTATATAAGGTGAATAATTGTAAGATTATAATAAAAATTTACAAGTGAAATACACCCACATTGAGTTACTCATTTTAATTAAATTAATTATTAAATTATTTTTATATTAATATTTTCATATTAAAATTTAATATAAATATATTATTTATTAGTATAATAAATTTCTCAAGTTGAACTCATGCCTGAAAATTCATATTTAGGATTGGATCCAAGTCTTTTGACCAATAGCTTAGAAAGTAGCTGCGTTTATAAACACCTAATAATTAACAAGTACTCCAACTATAACAACTAAGAGAACAATTGTTTCGCTTAAAAAAAATAAATTTTGGTTAAAATTCTTTTTTAGGAATATAAAAAAAATCTTTAAGTTAAAGAATTATCTTAAAATTCTTCAATATCTAGGTAGAACTTAAGATAACTCTTTTTGCTTAAGATTTAACATGATATTCTTTAAAATAAAAAATAACACTCGTTATGGAAGATAATTATTGGTGACTCTCCAACATCTAGGCAGAGTACCAAAAATTATTTTCTTCGAAATGTTATTTTAATTTTATTTTGTAATATTAAAATTTTAAAATATGTATTTTTTGTGGAACATTTTATAAAATAAATGATGGCAGTGTTAGGCAGCAAGTAAAAATTAGAGATAGAGAAGTGCAACACGAATAACGTGATGATGTATGTATGTTAATGGATATTACGTAAGATGAAATGCAATTTTAAAGTTGGGTTCTTAAGTATAATAAGACCACCATGACTCTCTAACATCTAGGCAGAGCTTAAGTGCGACTATTCATATTTAAGATCCCATTTGATTAATACTTTTTATTTAATAATCTCGTTATTAATGTGAATTAAGAACTCGTGTGAAAAAACTTAATGAAATACTAAATACCCCATCATCTAGGCGACATTCGAGAACAAATTACTCCACATGAGATTTTCACATGTGTCCTTAGGATTTTCAAAATAGATTTGGGGTTTTAGGGGTTTTGGAGTTTGTACGATTTTTTTTCGGTGATGGTTCGGAGTTGTGTGCCAAATTTGGGATTTTTGGATTTGAATTTTGAGGTTTTTGGATTTTAGGGTTTGACATTTCGGATTTTAGGGTTAGGTTTTCGAGTTTTAGATTTTGGGGTTTAGGGTTTGAGATTTGGGGTTTTGATTTTAAGGTTTGAGATTTGAAGTTTTGGTTTTAGGGTTTAGAGGATTTACAGTTTAATTTTAGTGTTTGAAGGTTTGGAGTTTTACTTTTAAGGTTTAAGATTTGGGGTTTTGATTAAGGGTTTATAAGGTTTAGGGTTTTGATTTTAGGGTTTGAAGGTTTAGAGTTTTAATTTTAAGGTTTAAAGGTTTGGGGTTTCATTTTAGGGTTTGAAGGTTTGGAGTTTCGTTTTAGGGTTTGAGGTGTTTGGGGTTTGATTTTAAGGTTTTAATTTTAGGGTTTTGAAATTTAGGGTTTAAAGAAAACGTGAACATCTCTGAAAATCTACAACATCTAGGCAGATTTTCGGAGTAAGTTCGATTTTTATAATTTTTTAAAATTAATTAAAAAAATTTTCATATATTTCTTTTTTATGAAAAATTATTATTAAAGAAATTATTAATTTTTTATTATTATTATTTTTTTATACTTTTTTTTTAATTTAAAAAAAATTAATAATTTTTTTTTTTTATAATTCCCCAACATCTAGGCGGAATTATATTTTTAGAAATATATTTTTATTCCCTCCAACATCTAGGCAGGGAAAATAAAATATAATAAATATTTAATTTTTATTATTTTTTTAAATTATTATTATTTTAGCATTTTTTAATATTTTTAATTATTAGTTATTATCCTATTTTATTTTCATTTTATTATTATTAAAAATAATCAAATATTTATTCTAACAAATTTAACAATTTATCATGTATGAATATAAAAAAAACACTCAAAATAACAAAAATAATAATATATATAAAAATTTTTAAAAAAATTTTTTTTTACCTGAACTAGACCGGTCAACGGTGGTTCGAATAGACCGAGAAGGGTTCGGTTCAGCTTATGGTTCGGTTGAGTAGGTTGAGGAGCGGTTCAGGCCGATTTAGGGAGAGGTTCAATCTGGTCTGATCAAACCGGTTCAGAGCTGCTGAGGAGTTGAGTTGGCGGGTCGGTTACACGGACCTCGGGTCGGGTCCGGGTCTATTCGCGGATCTTCTTATGCTTGAAACAGTGTCGATTGGTCCTATGCTCAAAACGACATCGTTTTGCTCTTATGTTTTTTATAAAAGTCAGTTTTTTTTTTCAATTCATTTCACCCTTTTCTCAAAAAAAATATCTCGCCTAAAAAAATCCTCTCTGGCTTCATCCAGAATTCGACGTCGGACCACCGCGCCGACCGCCGCTTGGGTCACCGCTGGCGGTAGCCATCGGTGGTCGTCGGTTGCGAAAAAATGCCAAAATACTCCCAAACGTTCACCTCAACGCCCTCTTTCTAAATCCGACGTCTGTTTTGCCAGAAACAACCCCGATCGATGTAGATTAGGGCTTGAAGTTTTTTACCTTTTTTTTTTAAGAGACTGATGTGATTTTTTTTTTTTTTTTTTGCTTTTGCAGGTAGGGCAGTGCTGGGTTCCTCCCTGCAGGGAGGACTATGTTTGTCCCTTTTTTGTTTCTGTTTTTATTTTTTGTTTGGGTATTTGGGTATGGTTGGTGTGGGTTCTATTTGGGTTTGTTGAAGGGAGAGGTTTCGTATGAGTTTGGGGATTTCTAATATTCGAGTGGAATGAATGGGCTCCTGGTATTCGAGAGAAAGAGATATCCCAAGGGGAAAAAGTTGGAGGTTTTTAAGGAGCTTCAAAAGGAGAACATGTGGTGCCTGTAGGATGGCTGTAGGTGGGCTGGGGTAGGTTGTAGAAGTGGGCTGTATGGTGGCTGGTTAGGGGCAGTAGCGGCATCGTTCACCAGCCACCTTACTTTCTGTTTTTTTCTTTTTCTCATTTTCTTTTTTTTTTAATTAATATTTTTTAAAATATATATATTAGCATTAGTATTATTATTATTATTATTATTATTATTATTATTATTATTATTAATTATAAAAGACTCGGACAAAATCCGGTGTCTACACATCTAAAAAAATTGAACATGGTTAGCACCTTAAAATTTTATGTTTGGTCAAATCTTCCATTTCATTTTTTATTTTATTATTAAAATATTAAAAAGATTTTTATATTAATAATTTACTATTTTTAAATATATTTTAAATTAAATTAACAATATTATTTAACGAGAACAAAATAAGCAATTAACCTTAATAAAAACTTTTAAATATTTTGTTCAAGACTTGATTGAGTTGAAACTAGCAAATGGTCCGACACATAGCGAGTCTAATAACAAGCTATTATAGAAACATTTACATTATTTTATATAGCCAATGTTCAATTTATGGTGACAAATTATAAAGATGATTAATATTATGAATGGTCTTTAAATTACAAAAAAATTTAATATGCTACTTGAATTTGGAACAATTCTAATATAGCACCTAAAATATAATAAATTTAAAAATAATAACATCCTAATCGTGTTATTTGCAAGGAGTAATTGTGGAGCTGCAAAAATAATTGGCTTTCTTAATTCTCTAAAAATATATTATTTGAAAAAAAAAAAAAGGTGTCCATGAACTAAGAGGAGCCGACCGTGGTTGACATATAGAAATCTTAGGTTTGGTGGGCTCTGCATTTCATTTTTATTTATAATTAAAATATTAAAAATATATTTATACTAATCTTTTAATGTTTTTAAATATATTCTAAAATAAAATTAAAAAATAAATTATTTTATAATATAATAACACAATCAGAACTAGACTTAAAAGACTTTGACAAGTCAAGGTCCTTGCGTAGACTCTGTTTGGTTTCCTTTCCTTTTTACCAAAAAGGAGTGTTAATGTCTTTCGTTGTCTTCTCTCATCGAAGGTAAATTTCGGGAATTGAAACTTGAATAAACTAATTTATTACTAGGATCACACTAAGATCACACTTTCTTGAAAGTGGCCGACATACTTATAGAAAATTTTGCAATGAGATAAAGTAAGTGCCTTTGCGTGTAAAACATATAGAGAAGGTAATCCCGATTCTACCCGACCCGATATATATAAAAAATTTATTTTTTAATTATTTATTTAATTTTATATTTAATTTTATATATTTTTATATATATTTAATTTTATATTTATATTAAAAATAATATTTTATTAATTTCGGGTCGGATCAAATTGAATTTAATTTTATATAATGTCAGAGTAGGACAAGTTTAGGTATTAAAAAAATAAAAAATTATTGGATCGGATTGAATACGAATTTTATATGTTTAAAATAAAGTCGGATTCGAAACAAGCAAAAACCCAACCCGTTGCCATAAGCACAAGACTTTTTATTTTCCACGAATTAAAACGTTATTCACGCTAAAGTAAAACTAATAGTGAAGATATGACTATAAATAATGTGAAGTGTCAAGCAAGTTGGAGTTAATTTCTCAATAACTTTCTATGGGGGCTGGCCAACAACCAATGTTGCAGTTGCTTTTAAGAGACCAATATTTACTTTTTGTACTTAGTTTTTTCTATTTCCATTTTCCTTTTTTTCACTTTTTAGGACTTTTTTTTTTGTATAAAAAGTGCAATTGGATATTAAAGTAAGTATTTTTTGAAAACTAAAAATTAAAAAATATATATTTTTTAAGTATTATTCTTTATCATATTATTCAATTTAAAATTATTTTTTATAATATATTTTTTTAAAAAATCCCATGCTAAGCGAGGGCTTTATTCTAGTGATATATGAAAGAATTTTTTTATCCTTTATTAATAGCTTATGTAAATTTTACAATCACAGTTATGGCTTCTGGTATTATGTTATTAATCGTTTGTTACTATCTTATTCATCATTTACAAAGAAATAAAGAAGAAAATGAAAAACTCATAGGCAAATCACAATTTTTATATTCATATATACTTTAAGAATCCAAGTATATATTCCAATTAAATAACGTGGATATCACGGCAATGTGAATTTCAATGTTGACACCAATGTCAAGATCCTGTCAAACAATACAGTATTTGATGTAATAGTCTCATAGACTTAAAAATAGATATGAAATGCTTTTCAAAAAAAAAAAAAAGAAAATGGAACTTGCAATAAAAGTTTCTTCTTTCCACTAAGAAATAGAATGTAATAAGAAACCACAATGAAAGGGCGGAAAGAATTTTTTAACCCAAACTCCACGATTTCATGTATAAGTCACACGACGAGCTAAAGTATTAATTACAAAATAAAAAAAAGCGTATCATTTACAATTGTTATAGTAACTAGTTATAATTTAAATTTATGAAATTTATAAAAATTTTATATAAAATTCACATTTATAAGTGATAGATCCATACATAATTCTTTAAGTAATTGAATAATTATAAAATTATAATAAAAAAATTGTAGGCGAAATACTCCATAGCTGATTTACCTATTATTAAATTTGTTATTAAAATGTTAAAAATATTTTTATATTAATATTTTAAAATTAAATTTTAATTAAAATTTATTGTTTATTAAATAAAATTCTCAACGTTGAACTCAAGCATAAAGGTGTTTATAGGCTGATCTAGGTTGGATCAATTTTTTATATTAATAATTTATATGCTTGCTTAGGTTTGGTTTGGTCTGATATTTTGAGCCTCAAAAATTTTTTTAAGGTCAACCATAATTGAAAAAGTAAATACCAAGCCCCTCCATTAAACCTAATTTATATAACAAAAATTAGAAAATCCTTTTTTTAAATATATAAAAAAAATTTCATATATTTATATATATTTATATAATTATAATATTTCAATTATATATATTTTATTTGAGTCGGGTCGGGTCGGATTCGGATTTTAATTTTTCAATACCCAACCCGAAATTTAAACAAGCTTATAAAAATGTGCCCATGCCCATTTAATATACTTTTGTTTTTTGTCTGAACTTTTTGAAAATTTGACGAGCTTTTAGGCTTAGGAGGATAGCTTGACTTTAGAACAGATCTACTTAGGTAGAAAAAACATATTTAGGATTGGATCAATGTCTTTGACCAATAGCCTAGATAGTAATTGGGTCTATAAACACCTAATAATTAACAACTACTTCAACTATAACAGCTAAGAGAATGATAGTGAAACGAATGATTTTTAATCAAGATTGATCATTGGTAAAAAAATAGTATATTTAAAGAAAAATCAATAAACAAATCAATATAAACCAACATAGAATTAAATTAAATCCAACATACATGAGATTCGATTATAAAATCTATTGCTTCCAATCCCTTTTTCTTATTATTGAGACAAAACTTTATTGATAGTATGAACAAAGTTTTAATTTGTGCAAAATAAAACTCTATTGCTTGGTTTACATGCAGAGGCACATATTTGTTTTATTGTAAAATTTTAGTAATAATTATACATGGGTTTAATAAAAACAAAAATATATATTTTATATTTTTATGTTGATATAAATTATGATATATAATTTTCATATAAAACACAATACAAATACATAAATTTTGGTATTTAAATGATACGAATACATAAATGGTTAAGTATAGTCTAATAACAAGATATCATAGAAGCATTTACAATGTTTTATATAGACAACATCTAATTTATGGTAGCAAATTATAAAAATGATTAATATTATGAATGATTTTTAAATTATAATAAAGTATTTAATATGATATTTAAATTTTAAACATACCTAAAACAATATAATATCTATAAATTTTAAAAATAAAGTAACATCCTAATCATGGTATTTGCAAGGGATGATTAACGTGGAGCTACAAAAATTATTGGCTTCTTAATTCTCTAAAAACATATTATTTGAAAAAAAAAAAAAAAAGGGTGTCTATGGAACTAAAAGGAGCCGAGTTGTTGAAACCTAAAATTCTTAGGTTTGGTGGGCTTTGCAATTTATTTTTATTTATCAATAAAAGATTTTTATATTAACAATTTACTATTTTTAAATATATTTTAAATTAAATTAAACAAATATTGTGGGTAACGAGAACAAAATAAGCAATAAACCTTGTTAAAAGCTTTAAAAATTTTGCTTAAGACTTGATTGAATTGAGACTAGCATATGGTCTGACACATAGACAAATCTAATATCAAGCTATTATAAAAATATTTACATTATTTTATATAGCCGACATTCTGTTTATGGTGGTACATTATAAAAATAATTAATATTATGAATGATTTATAAATTATAATAAAATATTTAATATGATGCTTAAATTTTAAACATTTCTAATATAACACCTAAAATATAATAAATTTTAAAAATAGTAGCATCCTAATCGTGTTATTTGCAAGAAGTGACTAATTCATGGAGTTGCAAAAATAATTGGTATTCTTAATTCTCTAAAAATATATAATTTGAGAAAAAAAAAAAAAAAAAGGTGTCCATGAACTAAGAGGAGCCGAGCACGGTTGAAATCAAGAAATCTTAGGTTTGGTGGGCTCTGCATTTTATTTTTATTTATCATTAAAATATTCAAAATATATTTATACTAATCTTTTAATATTTTTAAATATATTATAAAATAAAATTAAAAAATATTTTTTTATAATATAATAACACAATCAATCTGAAGTAAACTTAAAAAACTTTGGCAAGTCAAGTCCTTGCGTAGACTCTGTTTAGTTTCCTTTCCTTTTTACTTAAAAAAGTGTCAGTGTCTTTCGCTGTCTTTTCTCATTGATGGTAAATTTCAGGAATTGAAACTTGAATAAACTAATTTATTATTAAAATCACATTTTCTTGAAAGTGGCCGACGTACTTTACAAAAATTTTGCAATGAGATAAAGTACGTGCCTTTGTGTGTAAAACGAAGCACAAGACTTTCAACAAATTAAAACGTTATTCACGCTAATTAACGTAAAACTAATGGGGAAGATATGACTGAAGTGTCAAGCAAGTTGGAGTTAATTTCTCAACAACTTTCTTTTGGGTTTGGCCAACAACCGACATTGCATTTGCTTTTAAAAGACCAATAGTTTTTTTTTTTTTTAATTCAGTTTTTTCTATTTGTATTTTTAATTTTTTTCACTTTTCGGAATTTTTTTTATGTATAAAAGCCAAAAGTGCAATTTGATATTAGAGTAAGTATTTTGAAAAACTAAAAATTAAAGGAAAAAACACAAATTTTAAGTATTATTACTTACCGTATTATTCAATTTAAATTTATTTTTTATAAATGATTTTTTAAAAAATATATCCCATACAAAACGAAATCTTCATTCTATTGATATATGAAAGCATAAATTTCTTTTATCCTTTATTAATAGCTTATGTAAATTTTTAGTATTCAAATTATGAAATTTAATATCATATTATTGATCGTTTACTACTATTTTATTAATCATTTACAAAGAAATCAGAAAAGAAATGAAAAACTCATAGACAATATTATAATTTTTTAATGTAATTAAATAATTATAATATTGTAATAAAAAAATTACATTTGAAATGTTCCCAAGCTGATTTACTTATTTCAATTAAATTTGTTATTAAAATGTTAAAAATATTTTATATTAATATTATAAAATTAAAATTTAATTAAAATATATTATTTATTAATATAATAAAATTCTCAACTCAAGCCTAAAAAATCATATTTAGGACTGGATCCAAGTTTTTTGACCAATAGCCTGCAAAGTAGCTGGGTTTAACAAGTGCTCCAATTATAACAATTAAAAGAATGATTATGAAACGAATGATTTTTTTTTTATCAAGATTGATCATTGGCAAAAAAATAAAAATAAAAACAATTGATTAATAAAAAAATAGTATATTTATAGAAAATTTAAATTAAATCCAACAAATATACAATGAGATTCGATCATAAAATCTAATACTTCTAATCCCTCTTTCTTATTATTGAGACAAAACCTCATTTATATATAGCATGAACAAATTTTTAATTTGTGGAAAATAAAAGTCATTGTCTTAATGCCTCCTTGTTTCTTCCTTTCAAGGAACTGAAGCATCTGTATTTGACAGGGAATAACATCGCTGGTTTTGTTGAAAGTGAAGGTCGCTTTTGCCTTTTCATCTTCAATTATTCCATTGTTAATTTGCAATATGAAAATTCATTCTTCACTTTTTCATTTTTACAACTTCATATTTAATTCTAATTTTGTTTTATTGATGAAAGCCACTAAGTCCTTTTTATATATTTAAAAGAACTCTCTTGCAGGTTTTGCAAAGCTAAATTTGGAGATCCTTGATTTAAGTGACAACTACCTCAATGATACAATTTTATTATCTTTGAGTGAGCTTTCATCTCTTAAGCATTTATATCTAGCAGCAAACTTCCTCAGAGGATCAAGTCATGCAAACGGTAGAGTTAAAATTGCTCTAATTATGATTATGAATGATATACAGTAATAAAATATTAACTTGTGTTTATTACAGGTTTCCAATGGCTCTCAAGACTTGGTAATTTGGAAACTCTTGATTTATGGGGCAATTCTTTGAAAAATGATATAGTGTTTCATATGAATGGTCTTTCATCTTTAAAGACTTTAAGTTTAAGTCGAAATTACTTGGAAGGAACCGTTCATATTCACGGTAAACTCATTTTACCTCTAATTGATATTAAAGTCCATTGTTGTTTCAAGGAAAGCTCTTGCATATTATTTGATTTTATATATAATATAATTAATTACTTGTTGAGGTTGAATAGAATTGAATAATTTGACAAACTTGAAGAACTTGGATTTAAGCTTCAATAGAATTGAAAGCTTCCAACCATCAAAGCAAGGTATAAATATATATTTCAATTCACTCAACTAAATTCTTAATTATGTGATTAATGTATAAAATTTCTCATTGACAATAGCAAATAATAGAATTTTATATTCTTATATAGGAAACGAGACACAACTGAGATTGACCAATTTGGAGGAGCTTAATTTGAGGGGTAATCTTTTCAAGAACAATACATTTTTCTTCCCTCAGGAGTTTTCAAGTCTGAAGTCCTTAGATATGGGGGAGAACCAATTGCATGGCTCAATAGATATTAAAGGTAAAGCTATTGCAGACTTTTTCTTTTAAATTCTTTTTAGAACGTTTAAACTCATCAAATGAGTACAATCTCATATCACATTTGAGGATTTTTCTTGTTCATTTAAAGCTTTAGACTTATTTTGCCGTTTATTTCATTATAAAGTCAATAAGAATATTCAATAAAAGATTATTTGAATAACCAGGCTAACATAATGATTATTTGAATTGAACTTGGACATAGAATTGAATAATTTAATGAGTATGAAGAAGTTGGATTTAAGCTGGAACAGCATTGAAAGCCTTCAATCCTCACAAGGTATGCATTTATATTTGCTCAATTAGTTAAGTTCTTATATATAATTAAATATTATGTAAATCTTTTTTTAGTGATGAAATTATGTAAACCTTATGTAGATAGTGGGAGACAGCTGCACTTGACCCATTTAGAAGAATTTGATTTGAGTTATAATCTCATGAATGACAGCATATTTGCATCACTTAGCGGGCTTTCAAATTTGAAGTCTTTGGATGTAAGCTACAATCAGTTAAATGGATCAATAGATATGAGAGGTAATTTTTTTTTTTTTTTGCGAAAATTTTGAATTTGTTAACAAAATCTTTATTCATGTTTCAAGATGACATAACAAATAAGTTCATCTGTTTCTTTTCTTTAATGATGAAATTATGTAAATTATTTATAGATACTAGGAGACAGTTAAAATTGACCTATTTCTAAAAGCTTGATTTAAGTCATAGTCTAATTAATTATTACTTTTCAACCAAAATTTCAACTCTATTATAAATACTTTAAAAAAAATACATTTCATATATTTAGATGATTTAATGAAGTTTATTCATTACTTTTTTTCCAGACTTAGGTGCTTTTACCAACTTAGAGGAACTGGATATGAGTTATAATGATTTGAATGAATTTGTGAGCTGTAAAGGTATGGATTTAAATAAATTTTCTATTTTTATTTATGAGGTTTATAATGATGTAGATGTTTTAATAACCACAAAATTTAGCATATTAAAATTTAATGCTCAATTTTTTAAAGGAAGAAATTAATTATTTATTATATGCTTTTTATTACAATGCTACAATTCCCTAACTATAATAAAGAATTATGTAAGAAGATCATTTATAAGTGTGACCTCCACATAAAATTTTGTTAGACCTCATGCAATTTTGAATTGTGATTGCTTAATCGTATTACAATGATTATAGGTGAAATGCTCTTATTAAAATTAATGCCCAATTTTTTAAAGGAAGAAATTCATTGTAATTTGATTACTAATTAGAAAATGATATATATTTGCCTTAGATAATTGCTTTCTTTAAGAAGTGTTGCAACGGCATATCAAATATTTCCCTTTTTGTTTGTGTTAGCTTGTTGTGTCTTAAAGTTGGACTTGTTTGCCTTTTGTCATTCTGTTTTAGATTACTACGTATTCTTATTACCGTTTAAAAAATTTTGTCTTTTCATGTTACCGTTTTGTTTGATTTTCATCTTTTTGATTGTTTCGTATATTAAAATTTATATTAAAAATATTTAACGATTCAATATTCTTCTCTATTAAAAATTCATCTTGCATAAATCTTGGATATACAATCTTATCAACAAAAATAAAAATTTACTATTATTTATTTTTTCTATTTACAGAATATAAGAGATTGAAAAAGTTAAAAGTTCTTCATCTAAATGGGGTTTTCACCAGTGGAAGCATTCCATTATTGCTAAAATTAGTAAAGGCATTCCCATCGGTTAAGACCTTCTATCTACAAGGGAATTACTTAAACAAGACTATGGCTACTCAAGATCAAGGTAAGTCATTAATTTATTCCAAAAAGATGTAAATTAGTAGTTGTTTGTTGATTAACATCTAATAATACCTCCTATGCTATGATTACTCAGAATTGCATGTATGGAACAATGTGGAGGAAGTATTTCTAGACTTTTCCTATCTTGACAACAACGTTTTGCAAAGCATTGGAGTATTCACTTCTCTCAAAACTTTGTCTTTAAGTGACTGTGGACTTATTGGTTCCTTACCTAATCAAGGTAAGACTCTATAATTTCTCCAATATAACTCCTGGAATACATCTATTTCCAATAATCCTTTTTTCTATTTCTTTCGTCTAATATCTTTTATATATATTCTGTTTTGGAAATCAAAATTTAATTAAAATTTCTTCCTTGAATTTATAAAATTTTCAGGTTGGTGTGATCTAAGGAACCTTAAAAGTTTGGATATCAGTATGAATGCACTTGAGGGGATACTTCCTTATTGTTTGGGTAACTTGACATCTCTTCTTCAGTTGGATATCTCCTACAATCAATTTACTGGAAATTTGACGCCTTTAGCAAATCTTTCATCACTTGGATTCGTCGTCCTTTCAAGAAATCATTTTCAAATTTCAATGCCATTCCTATCACGTGCAAACCTTCCAAATCTCAAAGTTCTCTTCGGTGATGAAAACAAGATGGTAATAGAACCTAATTCCTTTCATACTTCAATTCCAAGGTTCCAACTAAATTTCATTAGTTTGTCAAAGTGCACAACCGATAAAGGACTTAGCCTACAACCTCTTACGTTCCTTTATTACCAATATGACTTGAGATATGTTGATCTTTCCTATAACTATTTCAGTGGAACAGTCCCGTTATGGTTGTTAGAAAATAACACAAAATTAGAAAATCTCTTCTTATTGGGTAATTCTTTCACCGGTCCTCTCTTGTTACCGCAACTTCCTAATCCTAATGTGTCTATAATTGACATATCTAATAACAAATTACAAGGTCAAATTCTGACAAATATATGTTCATCTTTTCCAAATTTGGAAGGTTTATTCTTATCTAAGAATGCCTTTGAAGGTAATATCCCTCCTTGTTTAAGTGGCATGAACACTTTATCAATTTTAGACCTATCGGATAATCATCTGTCTGGAAGAGTACCAGAAAAGTTGATCATGAGAAGCTCATTAGTTATTCTTAGGCTATCAAATAACAACCTAAGTGGAAAGATTGTTCCTATGATGTTCAACACAATCAAGTTGTCAAAATTGTATTTGGATGGCAATAATTTTGCTGGAGAGATTCCTGATATTGATGTCTCTGCTACTAATTTTTCACATTCATCACTAGAGGATATTGATATCAGTAGTAATAGTTTTAATGGAAAGCTCCCAAGATGGATAGGGAATGTACCGCATTTGAAGAGATTGGCTTTGTCCAACAATCATTTCGAAGGTTCTATTCCAACGGAATTGTGCAACTTGTATGAGCTTGAATTTTTGGAGCTTTCTCAAAACAATTTATCTGGCTCTATTCCATCTTGTTTCAATCCACCATATTTGACACATGTCCACGTGAAGAGAAACAGACTAAGTGGTCCATTGACATTTGTTTTTAATAGCTCTGCATTTGTGACATTAGATCTTAGAGGGAATAATTTGACCGGTAATATTCCAAAATGGATTGGCACATTTTCTACTTTAAGCGTCCTTCTTTTGAAAGACAATCATCTAGACGGTGGAATTCCAGTTCAATTATGCAAGTTGTATTCATTGAGCATCATAGATCTTTCTGGAAATATGTTTTCTGGTCCTATACCTTCTTGTTTGGGTAACTTAACTCTGGCAATGAAAGAGGAGAAGTCATTGATACCTGATGGTCAGTATGGAATAGGTATACCTGATGATGCATCAACATACACTGTGATGATAATGCCGAAAACTCGTAAGTACCCTAATAGCTACATGGAAGAATGGATCGAGTTTACAACAAAGAGTGTGTCCTATTCATATGGTGGTGACATTCTTGAGTACATGTCTGGGATTGATTTATCTTGTAACAGGTTAACTGGGCAATCCCACTCGAATTGGGAAACTTGAGTGAAAATCCTTCGTTAAACTTATCACACAATAAGTTGATTGGGAGTCATACCTTCATCATTTCAAAGCTTAAGCAAAAATCGAGAGTTTGGACCTTTCTTACAACAACTTGACTGGTAGAATCCCTATTCAGTTGGTTGAGTTGAACTTTCTAGAGGTTTTCAGTGTGGCACACAACAACTTGTCAGGTAGTACTCCAGAACCAAAAGCTCAGTTTGGGACCTTTTGATGAAAGCAGTTACGAGGGAAACCCTCTTCTTTGTGGGCCTCCACTGCAAAATAACTGCTCTAAAACTGACTCACCAACAACAGTACCAACTACGGCAGATGATGAAGGAGAAGGTTAGTTTCATGGACACATATGTTTTTTGTGTGAGCTTTCTGGTTTCTTATGTAATTGTTTTATTGGTAATTTTTGTTGTTCTATACATAAATCCATCATTGGCGACAAGCATGGTTTTCTTTCATTGAGAGTTGCATCACAACTTGTCCGGTACTCAGTTGTAGGCAATTTTCTTGAGTTATACATCTTCAAAAGATGTGTTTGGTGTCATAGGAGATCTTATGATTTGCCTTTAGTTTGATTGTGGTGAAGATTTGGATAAAGTTTATTTTTGTTGTCAAAAGAAATTTGGTGATTTGATCTTTTTAAATGGGGGATTTCTTTTAGCTGACTGTTCTGTTAAAATAGTTTGTAGAAGAGTTGTGGATTTTCACTTTCAACAGAGCTTTAATGTCTCTGTCGAAACTCTGTTTTTGGTATTTGTTTTGTTTTGAAGGAAGCCTGTAGCTTTGTGTCTTGTTGATTTTATTTTCTACACAAATATTTAATTCTCTATTCTCCATCATCTACAAGTTATTATTAATATCTTTTCCAAGTTATTATTCAAATTGGCAAATTTTTCCTCATTAGTTTTGGCTTAGTTTTGAGCTTCTAGTAAATGATTTCTGGCATAAATTGCAGCGAAGGCAAAGATTGCTGGCTATGGCCTACCAAGAACTTTCTAAAGTTGTATTGGTTGGATTCATTTGTTTTAACCAGATTTTATATCGATCATAAAAAGCTTTTTCAATTTATTTTCTTTGATGCTTAAAAAATTAGATTTTAAACAAAAACAATACTAATTCTATCATATTAAAGTAATATGAAATATTCAAGAATGTGTTTTTTTTTTTTTTTCAATTTCACATTTCTAGCTCTTTTATAGAGGTTTTATTTTTATTTAAAATTACTTAATATTTGTTGTCTTTCGAAAATTAGTGTTAGTTTATAAAATGGACCAAATAAGCCTTGACTGTTGAAAATATCATTTTGATCGCGAAATGCAATTATTTTCTAGGGTTACAAACTATTCCAAAATTAAAAAATTAGGTTTATATATCTCATACACATGCAAATCCTATCAACTAAATAAATTAAATGTACAATCTTCCAAAGTAACGATGAGATCATGACTTAATAGTTGTGTTATAAAGGGTGTTAGCCAATGAGATCATGACTTAGTAGTTATATTATAATTTGTTAGTTAATTATTCAGTAATTGTAATTTAATTATGATATAATAATTGATTATTCAGTTAATTAAATGAATGTAATACTTGATTATGATTATAATAATTAAAAAAAACTAAAATTTTTTAATCCATTCTTTGCATGGTTAATTTTTATTTAAAAAAAAAAACTTAAATAATATATACCATATAAATAATGATTTCAAAAGTTCAAAGAGTTTCTCTTTAAAAAAACAATCCTCATACTAGTTTATTCAAAAAAAAATTTAAAAACATAAAAAATAATAAAAATAAAACAGCAAAGGTATCAAAGGAAAAAACAATTAAAAAAAAAGAATAACCTCATATCTAACTGTAGCATTTCCATGAAAGAAAATGAAATAATGGAGTAAAAGCCTCATCCTCTTTCACCGCAAAGAACTTATGTGTAAATTTGATCACATATAAATCAATAAATAATCATAAAATAAGTACACCAGGTCTACAAATAATTAATAATTGGTATACAAAGATTACAAAAAATTAAACACATTTAATTATTTCTAATAAAATTGATTATATTAATTTTTTAAAATATTTATTTTTAAATCATTGATTAATGGAGAAGGAGAAAAGATTAAAATTAATTTATACCTTACTACTAAGGATCCAGAACATCAACTTAACATTTGTAAATTGAATTACTTAATTTCATTTAATGACACTTATCCTAAAAAATCATATAGCGTTTGCATCCATGAGGTATCGATTGGTTTTGTAAGGGGCATAGATATATATATATATATATATATTCATAGAACTTTTTGGTTTTTTTTCTACATTGATTCCACTAAATTTAAATAAAAATAAAAGTAATACAAATAAAATTTTATCTACTTTATAAAACAAAATACAAGTAAAATGACTAAAAAAAAAATCAAATCTATTATACTATAATAGTTGTCCAATTATGTACGTGGATACACTCAAACAATTATATATAGAGATTAGCAATTATAAAATAATGTTATTCATTTTTTTCTAATACTGGGATAAGATATATTTAAATTTATCATTTATATTTTAGATTTGGGGAAAAGAGATTAGGTTGGGTTAGATTAATGTTAGAGGGGTTTATCATTTATAATTTTTTTAAAATATAATCTATTTAAATATTGTTGAATAGTGCTAATAATCTTGTAGTCATTTGGTAGTTAATATAGCATTAAACTCCTAATTTTTATGATCGTAATTTTATTCCTGACATATTCAAATATCAAAAAATTAAGAGTTTAAATTTATATTAGAATGATCACTGATAAGTATTATACACTTATCAACATCAAATCAATATTGATTTTAAATCTTAACACTAATTAACTTATTTTAAAATAAAAAATTAAAAAAATTTCCCAATGAAGATTTGATTCCATTCTCTTTTGTTCTTTGCTATGGCTGTAACTTCTAACAAAAAATGATAAATATTTATGGAAGAGATATCAGTGCGGTGGCGTTCTTAGAGACTGCGAAGGGAATATTAGAGGTTTTTTTTATGGCCCTCTTGGTGATCAGGAGACAAATACTGCAGAAGCTTTGGCCATTAAGGCTGCACTTCAAATGTTTTCTTCTTCACCTTGGCTGGGAAGGAATTTGATTATGATGTAATAATTGATTATTCAGTCTGCTATTTGTATTAGCTAGTGGAAATCATAGGAGAGGTTAAATTTGTACACATCTTTAAAGAAGCCAATTACTTTGCTGATTCGTTGGCAAGGAAGGGGGTAGACAGTCTTAATTTGTTTTATGCATGGCTGTAATATGATAATATTTCCTGTGGTGAATGGGTAGTTTCTGGAAATATTGTTATCAGGTGTAAAGACAGTTTCTGATCAATAAAATTTTGTTGACTGAGAAAAAAAAAAACAAAGAGAAGTTTTCAATCCATTTTTAATTAAAAACCTATAGCCTAATCTAAAAGAGGTAATTTTTAATCAAAATTAATGAGAAAATTGTGAAGATGAGAAGGAGAGGAGAAAATTGCTAGTGCTTCTTCATTTTCTCGTTAAAGCCCTAATTCATATATTTTTTTCAATTATTGGTTAGTTTTTACTTGTTAAATATGTTAATTAAGGAGAAAGGTTATTATGGATTAGTTTGGATTCACTTTCATACATAAACAGGTCAATTAAGGATTAAAGGTTATTATGAATTAATTTGATTTTGCTCTCATCAGTTATTTGGGAAAATGTCTTTGATTTAAGAAGGGATTTCTTTTAGAGCCATTGCTAAGAAAAATGGACATTTCGTGAGGAATTGAGAGTGCCACCTAATACATCCTTCATGGCAAATAAAGAAAACAACCAATGGTTTTTTTTTTTTTTTCCTTCTTTTCCTTTTTGCTATTTTTTCACAAATTTTGGATTGCCATTTTTGTTTAATTTGGGCTACGAAAGCCCCAAATAATTTGGATTGCCTTTCCTTTTCTTTTTCCTTTTAAGATTTTACTCTCTTTTTCTTTTTGTATTTTTGTAAAAATTTGTTTGCCGATGAACTTGTATCATTAAAAATAAACTTAAATTGTTAAAAGAAAATAAACTTAATTGTTAAAAGGAAATAAATTTTTTTGAAAAAAATTACCTTTAGATTTTTCAAACAAGTTTAGATTTAGGTAATTTTTAATGACTTGCCTTTAATTTTTTTCGTTTTGATTTACTAGAATTTGAGACATCCACTATGTGGGTGAAAAATAATGTATTGAAAATAAATTTGTAAAAAAAGTGTATGCAGGTATATATATTTTTTAAAGCGGATAGGCGTATGTGTCTTTTAATTTATACGTGAAGCATATCAATAACCTCTCCTTTTTATGGATGTTTCTTCAAAGTTTTTTTTCATAGCCATAGTAGGGTGGGTTTTATCATAGGTGTTTACATCATGAAGTGTTGGATACTTGGGTGTAATTGTTCTTTGGTGTACTACCTTGATATTAGGTTCTTTGTTATAGTGTTCATATTTGGGTTCTCTTTGATGCATCATGTGGGTTGTACTGGTGTATGGATCTTTTCTTTTCTAGCTACAGCTAGCCTCGTAACCTTTGAGTTACATTAATAAATTGTGGCTTACCAGAAAAATGTATTTTTTTAATTTTTAAATTTTTTTATATTGTTATTTATTTTTTATCAATTCACTCAACTGAACTTGTGTCATTAGACTCATAACATCAAATTTAACTAAAATTTTATGTTTAGAATTAGACTTTTTACATAGTGAAAAAATAGTAATGTTCTGAAAAAAATAATATCTAAAAAAAGATGAGTAATTTTTTAAACTGAAAACATATTTGTGTCTTTTATTTAAATTTTTTGTAATAAGTTTTTTGTCAATTCACCCAACTAGTTGCTATCACTTGAGACATCAAATTCAATTGGAAGTGTATGACTATAAATATCTATATCTATACTAATATTAAAGGGATGTTATATAGTTAAAAGCATATATAGGATGTCATGTCGATCAATTCAAGGAACTGATGTAAATGCAGCAGAGATTAGGACTTTCATGTGGCGGGTTTGTCACGGTATTATACAGGTAATGGTTAATTTGGCTAGAAGGCAGATTCCAGTGGAGAAAACTTGCTTGCGGTGCAGGGTGGTGAATGTCCTTTGGCAACATTAGTATGGGAATACCTAAACCATTAGTGGGAGTACGATAATAAAGTGCAGCTAGAGAGTACAGGTTGGTTCCCTAAGATGATTATGAAACTTAAGTATGAACAATTCCAATTGTTTGCGATAGCATGATGGATAATATGGAACGATCGAAATAATGAGGTTCATAGAGAGCAAAGGAGTTTACTCGCATCAGCAACATTCATCAAAACTTTCTTGCTGGAATTCAACCAAGCTCAGCAGAAACAGATCATAATGCAGCAAACGCCAAATGGGTATCTCAAAAATGGAAACTCTCAATTAGTGACTGCTATAAAGTAAACTTCGATGGGGCCTTGACGGAGAGCGAAAACTGGATGGAATAGGAGTGATTATATGAGATAGTGAAGGGATGATAATATGTGCACACACAGCCAACTTGCCAAAAATAACAAACTCGTTTGTGGTGAAGAAATTGTAAACTTGGAACACATATCTTTCTCCCTAAGATCAATTTTAGATGAAGCAAAAATCAAAATGACACAATTCAGCAACTGCTTTATAACACATTGCAGATATTCAGGGAACGAGGTAACACATTTGCTAGCTAAGCATGGATTACAAATTTGAGGTGAATTTAAGGGACGTTTTCAGTCTATGCCCAGCCAGCCGAGAATATCATTGCTTTCTACAGCTGCATGGGCTTAACCCACTAAAAAAACTCTCCACTTTTCCTTTAGTTCATTTCTGCATCTCCACTCTACAAAACTCTCTGCTAATGCCGGCCCCTTTATTTTGCGTTGAACAGAAAGCCCTGTTGCATTTGTTTTTTTTGTAACAATATCTCTGCTAGCCTCTGCATTTCCATCTAAGCGAAGTGCATTTGCTCTCCATGAGATTACTATCTTCATCTTCCGCTAATCCTCTATCTTTTTCACATTTTTACGTCTATATTTTTCAAATCAGTTTAGAGACAAAAATCTAACAAATCTTTTCTTAATTTTTAAAAAATCCCTGATTTTTTCCTGTCCAGTTTCAGCTCAATCGTTGTCATTTTCTCCGTTAGTGTCGTTTTGAAACAGGTACTTCCTATCTCTCTTCATTTTGATTCTGATTTTGTAATGAACGAAATGGTTAACAATATATTTTTTTTATTTCGATCGAGATTAAGTCTTATTTGATGCAGCTTATCTTGATTTTGTTGTTTGGTCAAGTTCAATCTCAATTCTAAGTGGTTTTTTCTTGTGATTTGTGATTTGGTACAATGTGTGAACAACAAATTTAACCGATTGAACCTAGTTCCTTGAACAATTTGTTGTGGAGTCAGTAAACTATAAAAATATAGATTCTTGATTGCCTTGGTCAATGTCTTGTGCTACATTAGTATGATGACAGTGTCTATTTTCCATTTTTTTTAAGTTCTCGTGAATGGAAAGAATTGCATGTTTGCAGCAATTGCTAGGAAGGACCAAACGTGGGTTTAGTTGAAGTTTAGGGAATAAGTTGTGGGGTATGTTATTTTGTATTTTATTAGTTCGTGCATTTTGAATCAGAGTTTCTTGAGCTCATAAGCACCTTCACCTACTGAGAGTTTTTAACTCATTTTCGCTAAATTGTTTAGGAGTGATTGGGTTAGCCTTAATGAAGGCAAGGGCATTAAGAAGGATCAATATGGATTTACCCTTGTGAATTCCTCAAATTTAATTCATACGAGCAAGGATCTAAAAGATGAACCTTTTGTATTTGCTTCCCAAGCAAAACAAGTATTTTATGTACAAGATCCTTGGTATGAGAACTGGAAAATTATATTGAATGCAATACCAAGAGATTTGTATGTATGGGTGTGGAATCAAATAAGGAAGAAGGGTGAATTTACTGTGATCTTGTTTTCTTGTAATTAAGAGATTTCTTTGATGATCAAATAGGTAAGTCTTGAATTTGTTTGTTCTTTTTCACTGTCTTTTTATATGTATTCCTTCTAATCTGTTTTTTTTTTCCAAAATATTAAATTTAAATAATTTATTAAATGGAATTATTTGACAGCAGATTAAAATTTATTAAGCACTTATATTTGGAACTATGACTTAATTTAAAAAAGAAAAGATAAATTATATTTGAATTGAAAATTTGTGCAAAATTTTCAATTAGAGATAAATCCTTGACACTCAAATATTAAAAAATTAAAGTTTAAATTATATTAGCATGATCTAAAAAAAATCTTTTTTAGGCATCAATTAGAGACAGGCTACATATAATTATTTAGAAGTTTTTGATGAATATTATACACTTACCAAGATTAAAACAATTCTTATTTAAATCTTAATACTGGTTAACTTATTTAAAAATAATTAAGTAAATAAAATTAAAAAGAAATTAGGAAAACCTAAAGTAGTTTCCTACATTTTCATCTAAAAAAGTCGAACATGGTTAGCACCTTAAAATCTTATGCTCGAACAAATCTTCCATTTCATTTTTTATTTATTATTAAAATATTAAAAAGATTTTTATATTAATATTTTACTATTTTTAAACATATTTTAAATTAAATTAACAAATATTGTTTAACGAGAAAAAAAGCAATTAACCTTGAACAAAATTTTAAAAATTTTGTTCAAGGCTTGATTGAATAGAGAATAACAGATGGTCTGACACATAGATGAGTCTAATAACAAGGTATCATAGAAACATTTACATTATTTTATATAACCAATGTTCAATTTATGGTGGTAAATTATAAAAATGATTAATACTATGAATGGTTTTTAAATTATAATAAAATATTTAATATAATACTTAAATTTGGAACATTTCTAATGTAGCACCTAAATTATAAATTTTAAAAATAGTAACATACTCATCGAGTTATTTGCAAGAAGTGAGTAATTGTGGAGGTGCAAAAATAATTGGCTTTCTTAATTCTCTAAAAATATAATATTTGAAAAAAAAAAAAAAAAACTGACCATGAACTAAGAGGAGCCGAGCATGGTTGAAGTATAGAAATCTTCGGTTTGGTGGGCTCTGCATTTCATTTTTATTTGTCAATAAAATATTAAAAATATATTTATACTAATCTTTTAAGATTTTTAAATATATTCTAAAATAAAATTAAAAAATAAATTATTTTATAATAGAATAACACAATCAATCAGAACTAGACTTCAAAAACTTTGACAAGTCAAGATCCTTGCTTAAACTCTATTTGGTTTCCTTTCCTCCATACCCAAAAGGAGTTATAGTGTCTTTCGCTGTCTTCTCTCATGATGGTAAATTTTAGGAATTGAAGGTTACGTTTGTTTTGCAAAAATTACTTCCGAAAATTTATTTATGAAAAATATTTATATTTTTTGAATTAAAAGAAAATTTTTGTTATTTAGATAAATTAATAAAAAAAATATTTTTTGTTATTTGGTTGTTTTCTGAAAAATCTATTTTTTTAAAAAAATATTAATATAACTATTAAAATATTAAAAATTATTTATTATTAAAATATATTGAAATATTTATTATAAAATTATTAATATTAAAAAATAATTATATTTTAATAATAATATTTAATATTAAAATATTATGTTAATATAAAAAATACTTAAAATAAAATTATTTATTATTCTTTATATTATTTATTAATATATTAATATTTATTTATTAATATAATATTATTTATAAATAAAATTATACTAAAAAGTATTGATAAATAGTTTTATTTATAAACAATTATTTTTCAAAAAATGTTTTTCCTTTTCTAATTTTGTAAGATAATTTCTAAAAAAAAAATTATTTTTCACTGATCAATAAATTATTTTTCGTTAACCAGTTTTCTATCAAACAAATACTTAAAAATATGAAAATAATTTTTTGAACATCATTTTTCGTGAAACAAACTGAGTCAAAACTTGTAAATCAATTGAATAAACTAATTTATTATTTAAATCAGGCTGACATACTTTGGAAAAATTTTGAAATGAGATAAAGTACGTACCTTTGCGTGTAAAACGAAGCACAAGACGTTTTATTTTCCACAAATTAAAATGTTGTTCACGCTAGAGTAAAACTAACGGTGAAGATATGACTATAACTGATGTGAAGTGTCAAGCAAGTTGGAGTTAATTTGTCAATAACTTTCTGTAGGGGCTGGCCAACAACCAACATTGTAGTTGCATTTAAGAGACCATATTTACCTTTTTTACTTACTGACACATAAAGTCTAATATCAAGCTATCATAGAAACATTTACATTATTTTATATAACCAACGTTTTATTTATGGTTGTATATTATAAAAATAATTAATATTACGAATAATTTTTAAATTATAATAAAATATTTAATATGATATTTAAATTTTAAATATTTTTAATATAATACCTAAAGTATAATAAATTTTAAAAATAGTAACATCCTAATCGTGTTATTGACAAAAAGTGAGTAATTGTGGAGCTGCAAAAATAATTGACTTTTTTAATTCTCTAAAAATATATTATTTGAGAATAAAAAAAGGTATCCATGAACTAAGAGGAGCCGAGCATGGTTCAAATCAAGAAATCTTAAGTTTGGTGGGTGCAGCATTTCATTTTTATTTATCATTAAAATATTAAAGATATATTTATACTAATCATTTAATAGTTTTAAATATATTATAAAATAAAATTAAAAAATAATTTTTTATAATATAATAACACAATCAATCTGAAGTAAACTTAAAAAACTTTGGCAAGTCAAGTTCTTGCGTTGACTCTGTTTGGTTTCCTTTCTTTTTTACCTAAAAGAGTGTTAGTGTCTTTTACTATCTTCTCTCATCGATGGTAAATTTCAGGAATTGAAACTTGAATAAATTAATTTATTATTAAAATCACATTTTCTTGAAAGTTGCCGATGTACTTTACAAAAATTTTGCAATGTGGTAAAGTTCGTGCCTTTGTGTGTAAAACGAAGCAGAAGACTTTCAACAAATTAAAATGTTATTCACGCTAAAGTAAAACGAATGGGGAAGATATGACTGAAGTGTCAAGCAAGTTGGAGTTAATTTCTCAGTAACTTTCTTTTGGGTTTGGCCAACAACCGACATTCCATTTGCTTTTAAAAGACCAATAGTTATTTTTTAAATTCAGTTTTTTCTATTTGTATTTTAATTTTTTTTCACTTTTTGGAATTTTTTTAGTTAGAAAAGCCAAAAGTGCAATTTAATATTAAAGTAAGTATTTTGAAAAACTAAAATTAAAGAAAAAACAATTTTTTAAGTATTATTATATACCATATTATTCACTTTAAAATTATTTTTTATAAATAATTTTTTTAAAAAAATATATCCCATAAAAAGCCAAACCTTCATTCTATTGATATATGAAAGCATAAATTTCTTTTATCCTTTATTAATAGTTTTTGTAAATTTTTAGTATTAAAATTATGAAATTTAATATCATATTATTGATCGTTTACTACTATTTTATTAATCATTTACAAAGAAAATCAGAAAAGAAAATGAAAAAACTCCGTAGACAAATCACAACATTTTATATTCATACATATACTTTAATATCCAAATATATATTTCAATTAAATAACGTGGATATGAAGACAATGTGAATTTAAAAGTTGACGCCAATGCGACGATCCTTTCAAACAATGCAATATCTGATGTTATAATTTCATAGATTTAAAAGTAGATATGAAATGCCTTTAAAAAAAATAGAAAACCAAATGGAACTCGCAATAAAAGTTTCTTCTTTCCAAAAAGAAATAGAATGTAACAGGAAGTCACATGGAAAACGTTGAAAGAATTTTTAACCCAAACTCCACAATTTCATGTAAAAGCCACACTATGGGCTAAAGTATTAATTACAAAATGAAAAAAAAAATCAATAGTGTCATTTACAAATCATTATGTAACTAATCATAATTTAAAATTATGTGAGATTTATCAAAATATTATATAAAGCACATACATATAAGTGATGAATCCATATATAATTTTTAATATAATTAAATAATTATAATATTGTAATAAAAAATTATAAGTGAAATGTTCCCAAACTAATTTACTTATTTCAATTAAATTTGTTATTAAAATGTTGATAATATTTTATATTAATATTTTAAAATTAAAATTTAATTAAAATATATTATTTATTAATATAATAAAATTCTCAAGTTGAACTCAAGTTTCAAAAATCATATTTAGGACTGGATCCAAGTCTTTTGACCAATAACCTAAAAAGTAGTTGGGTTTAACAAGTACTCCAACTATACAACTAAATGAATGATTTTTTATCAAGATTGACATGGATGTTTACTTTGCAAATTTACTTATATAACTGCTAAACTGTAACTTATTAATCCAAAACTAGAGTCTTAGCTTCTGCATAATAACTTCATATTTTAAAAGTTGCATAGAATTGCTAAGATACATTTTAACTTTTATTGCAAGTAGTTATGATGTCATTATTGAAGAATACATGTCAGTTTTTGCAAGTTATTGATTATACGAGAAACAGTTCTTTACATGAAATTTTAGGTTAACAATTATCTTGCATTGTTCGTCGGGTTGAAGTTGTTTGATGCTTTTCTTTTTTCATTTCATTAGCTTACAAATGATATTTTTCTAAACTGCATTTGGTTCATTTGATACAGCTCAGTCTCTATTTGGTTAATAATTTTGCTTTAGCAGTTTTCCGGATGTTGTTTTGCAAGGTGTTGAATGATCCACAGTTGCATCATCATTCTATATTTCATTTCAAATAATGCTAATTAAATTTTTAGTGTTTGTTGTTTATATATTACTTTTTGTTCCTTTGCAAAAACTTCGATGTAGTAGTTATTTCTTTGTTGAAGATGACAGTACCTTTATTCAGGAATAATTGCAAGTTTAGATCTTCAACCACATTTCTGCATCAAAAAAATTTGGTAATTTTAAAACTTAGACATATAAAATTTCTGATTTCAATATACAAATTTTTTAAAAAATTTTTATACGAATCAATTTCGATGTCAATTTATCACATTTGTTCAACCAAATAAGTTATCATTTGGTCTAAGCGATTTACCTTATGCATTAGTTTTTTTCCTAGTGATTATTTGATCCATTAAATGCTGTAATTTAAAAAGGAAAACATAAATTATAATTTAATATATTTGAAGTCAAATTTTGTGCAAAATTTTCAATTAGAGATAAATCCTTTACACTCTCAAATATAAAAAAAATTAAAGTTTAAATTATATTAGCATGATCTAAAAAAAGTGTTTTTTAGGCATCAATTTTGAAACTTTTGATGACTATTATACACTTACCAAGATTAAAACAATTCTCATTTAAATCTTATTACTAGTTAACTTATTTAAAAATAAAATAATTAAATAAAATTAAAAAGAAATTAGGAAATCCTAAAGCAGTTTCCCTCGTCTTCATCTAAAAAAGTCAACATGCTTAGCACCTTAAAATCTTATGTTCGGACAAATCTTCCATTTCATTTTTTTATTTATTGTTAAAATATTAAAAAGATTTTTATATTAATAATTTACTATTTTAAAACATATTGTAAATTAAATTAACAAATATTGTTTAACGAGAAAAAAAAAAAGCAACTAACCCTGATAAAAACTTTAAAAATTTTGTTCAAGACTTAATTGAGTTGAGATCAACAGATGGTCTGACACATAGATGAGTCTAATAACAAGGTATCATAGAAACATTTACATTATTTTATATAACCAATGTTCAATTTATGATGGTAAATTAAAAAGATTATTAATATTACGAATAATCTTTAAATTATAATAAAATATTTCATATAATATTTAAATTTTGAACATTTTTAATATAGCACCTAAAGTATAAATTTTAAAAATAGTGACATCCTAATCGATTTATTTGCAGGAAGTGAGTAATTGTGGAGCTGCAAAAATAATTGGCTTTCTTAATTCTCTAAAAATATATTATTTGAAAAAAAAAAATAGGGTGTCCATGAACTAAGAGGAGCAAAGCATGGTTGAAATCTAGAAATCTTAGGTTCGGTGGGCTCTGCATTTCATTTTTATTTATCATTAAAATATTAAAAATATATTTATACTAATCTTTTAATATTTTTAAATATATTCTAAAATAAAATTAAAAAATAAATTATTTTATAATAGAATAACACAATCAATCAGAACTAGACTTCAAAAACTTTGGCAAGCCAAGGTCCTTGCTTAAACTCTATTTGGTTTCCTTTCCTCCATACCAAAAAGGAGTGTTAGTGTCTTTCGCTGTCTTCTCTCATGATGGCAAATTCTAAGAATTGAAGGTTCATTTGTTTCGTAAAAAATTATTTTTGAAATATATTTACATTTTTTGAATTGAAAGAGATTTTTTATTATTTAAATAAATTAATGAAAAATATTTTTGGTCATTTGATTGTTTTTTGAAAATTTTATTTTTTTCAAATAATATTAATATAACTATTAAAATATTAAAAATTATTTATTATTAAAATTATTAATATAAAAATAATTATATTTTAATAATAATATTTAATATTAAAATATTATGTTTATAAAAATACTTAAAATAAAATTATTTATTATTCTTTATATTATTTATTAATATATTATAATATTATTTTTAGAATATTATTAATATATTAGAATATTATTTATATAATAATATATTTATTAATAAATATTATATAATTAAAAGTATTGATAAATAATTTTACTCATTGACAGCTCTTTTTCAAAAAATATCTTTTTTTTTTTTAAATCTATAAGATAATTTTAAAAAAAATTTTATTTTTCTTTGATCAATAAATTATTTTTTGTTGACCAGTCAATTTTCTACCAAATAAACACATGTGAAAATCATTTTTCAAATGTCATTTTTCGCAAAACAAACAGAGCCAAAACTTATAAATCAATTAAATAAACTAATTTATTACTTAAATCACACTCTCTTAAAAGTGGCCGACATACTTTAGAAGAATTTTGCAATGAGATAAAGTACGTGCTTTTGCATGTAAAAGGAAGCACAAGACTTTTTATTTTCCACAAATTAAAACGTTATTCACACTAAAGTAAAACTAATGGTGAAGATATGACCATAAATAATGTGAAGTGTCTAGCAAGTTGGAGTTAATTTCTCAATAACTTTCTGTGGGGGCTGGCCAACTACCAACATTGTAGTTGCTATTAAGAGAACATATTTACTTTTCTTAGTTTTTTCTACTTGTATTTTACTTTTTTTCTCATTTTAGAATCCTTTTTTTATATAAAAGCCAAAAGTGCAATTTGATATTAAAGTAAGTATTTTGAAAAACTAAAAATTAAAGAAAAAAGCATTATTTTTAAGTATTATTATTTACCATATTATTCAATTTAAAATTATTTTTTATAAATATATATATTTTTTAAATTCCATGCAAAGCGAGGGCTTCATTCTAGTAATATATGACAGAAAATTTTTTTTATCCTTTATTAATAGTTTATGTAAATTTTACAATTGCAATTATGACATCGTCTGGTATTATGTTGTTGATCGTTTGTTATTATCTTATTCTTCATTTACAAAAAAATAAAGAAGAAAAATGAAAAACTCATAGACAGATCACAACTATATTTTATATTCATATATACTTTAAGAACCCAAGTACATATTCCAATTAAAAAACGTGCATACCACAACAATGTGAATTCGAAAGTTGACACCAATGTCAAGATCCTCTCAACCAATACAATATTTGATGTTATAGTCTCATAGACTTAAAAGTAGTTATGAAATGCTTTTAAAAAAAAAATGAAAATGAAACTTGCAATAAAAGTTTCTTTTTTCCACGAAGAAACAGAATGTAACAGGAAACGACAATGAAAGGGTGGAAAGTATTTTTTAACCCAAACTTCACGATTTCATGTATAAGTCACACTACAAGCTAAAATATTAATTACAAAATAAAAAAAAAGTATATTACTTTCAATTGTTATAGCAACTAGTTGTAATTTAAATTTATGTGAA